>OX596263.1:9983553-10583553 GCA_951394255.1 Polyploca ridens | reverse complement strand
TTTAAAAAAAATATCATTACATTAATGTATTATATTATCATCAAGACTAGACTTGTTGCAGCGGCGAGTATCGAACTCGGATCGCAGTTGAACGTTATTCAACTAGCTAAGCCGCCGCCGCTCTAGCCAAATAGCCAAAATAGCTGACTAGCCAGCTGGCTTTTACACCACATATAGCCGGCTAGCTAAGCTATTGAAATTTCGGCTAGTTACCCATCGCTAGTTCAAATTGGTTCGATTGTTGCGTAGATTGAAGATTAGGTAGATTTGCAGTCAGCGAATGGCGAAGAAGATAGCTATAGTTCGACATATTTACATATAATACAGCTACGTACAATTAATACTGTCATACTTACACTTTTACCCCATTTTGTGGGTAAACTGGTATTGGGCATTTAGGTTTAACTACGAGTCGTAATTTATCAATGGTGTGGCAGGTGATATTGTTATAACTTTATAGAAGTCATAATAAAACACGGGATTGATGAAGTATAGTTTAATTAAGACATACAAAATAAATAGTTTCGTACAGGCTAGAGGATTTTTTTTGTATGAGTTTTGACTTATCACGTTTTGACCGCAACCTCCTCAGTTATTGATTGTATATACTGTACTGATAGGTGATGTATTCTGAAGACACAATTAAATACCTAATTATCCTTTGTTTCCATATAAACTCGCAAATTTTCACATTTAGAGAGTAGCCTTGCAGATCTGAAAGAGAAAATACCTGTGGCGAGCACACTTGGTCTGACCTACTTTAACCTTAGAGTGGACTGTATGAGATTAACGACGAAAACATAGACTACCGGCTGGACGAAGTCACTCAGGACGCGACCAGATCCGGGCGAATCAGGAGAGAGAGACGGGGACGGAGTAGCAACACGAAGGGTGAGGGGTGCGCGGTGATGCGCGTAGCAAGAGCAGACGGAGTGCGCGGGACGCGCGGGACTTTTCGGGACTTTTCGGGACAAGCGGGAACGTGCCTGGAACACGGGGGGAACGTGTGGGACCTACTCGGGACACGATCGGGGCGCGTAGAACGTACTCGGGACACTTTCGGGACACGTGGAACGCGCGCGGGACACACGGAACGTGTGCGGGATGCGATTGGGACACGGTTGGAACGCGTGGGACGTAATCGGGACACGATCGGGATACGTGAGGCGTCCCGGGACACGATTAAAATACGAGCGGGACACGTGGGACGTATCCGGGACGTGGGCGCTGCACAAGGGGCGCGCGGGGGGGCGCAGAAGGCGCGGGACACGCGAGACGCGGGCGCTGCACAAAAAGGCGCACAAGGGACGGCGCAGAAGGCGCGGGGTGCGCTTAACGCGCAAAAGGGGGGGGGGCGACGAATACTCTCGGCGGGGTACAGGAGGTACCCGGTCGGCGGGGCGCTTGAATGCCCAATTCACGGTGGTACTCGTTGGGGCTCTTGCTTGCCCGTAGATATCAGCTGCAGTCGGTTGGCTCTTCTTTTGCCCAAGGATTCCCAACCACCCAATAAAAACAGTCAATTCTTCTTATGTTTCTTCCTTTTTCTTCTTCCAGTTTTCTTGAGGGCTGCTGCCGTGGGAATGCCATTCCGTCGTGTAGTCGTCACACACCCTATTCCCAAAAGGGGGGTGGGGAAGCAAATCCGGGGTCGTATAAACCCCTTGATTGCGGTGTATATGTTCGCCACTTGTGAAAACAAGTGGGTCCTTGTGGTGGGCTTTAGGTTAAAGCCACAGAGTATTTTTCACAAATCTGTGTATATGAGCTGCACCACTCAGAGCGCGAGTCTTGCCGTCATGGGCTTGCCCAGTCGGCGCTCAGCGATCGAGTGGCGGCTCGTGTTTTTAAAGTGCATGTTTGTTTGTAGGGAGTCAAATTTTGCGGGCAGCTAGTCTTTAATTATCAGCTCCCGCGCATACGGTTTGCCGTCCGGCGGCCGGGAGTGCAGCGGAGCCAAGTCTTTGACATGCACAAGACTTGAGCTGTCGGCACGCCGGAACATGCTGGTTGTAAGATGGGCAATGAAGTCGGCCAGGCTCTCGACTCTTAGATCGCGTGCGATCACATCGTTCCTCACGTATCGAGGAGCAGCTACGATCGTTCGCAAGGCTTGGTTTTGCTGAACGGCCAGCGTTTTCTTATTTGTCGGCGAGGTTAGTGAGTACCACGCCGGAGCTACATACGTGAGGCGTGACCGCACGTATATTTTATATACCCCTAGTTTGGTACGTAGGGGTAGTAGAGGAGAGGAGAGCACTGGGCGGAGTAATGCGCGGGCTGTGCGTACCTGGTTTGTGACGTTTTTAACGTGCTTGGCCATAGTCAATTGGCGGTCAATAGTGACCCCAAGGTATTTGGCAGAGTTCGCCCACTCTATCTCTTGTCCTAGCATCTTTAGTCTAGGAGGCAGCTTCAGTCGGGGGGAGACGAGCAACGCTTGCGTTTTCGCAACGTTCACTGACAGTCTCCATTTGGACAGCCACTGTGGGAGGGCGTCTAATGCCCTCTGCATCTTTGTCGCGGCGTGTTTTAGGGTTATTGAGCCCGTATAATACGCCGCGTCATCGGCGTACAGGGCAAGGGACGTCCCATCGACGACAGGGATGTCGTCAGTGTAACGTGCGTAACACACGGGGGAGATGCAGCTCCCCTGCGGTACTCCCGCTTCAATGCGTCGCTCGTCGGAAACTGCGTCCCCGACTGCGACTAGAAATCGTCTATCTTGTAGGAAAGATGCTAGGATCTTCACTAGGCGGCGTGGAGCAGTCGATGTTGACACTTTGTACAGCAGACCGCTGTGCCATACCCGGTCGAACGCCTTCTCCATGTCCAGAAATACTGCAACTGAGTCCTCCCTTTTGTTCAGGGCTACAGTGAAGAAGTGCAGTACTCTGGCAAGTTGTAAGGTGGTGGAGTGTTCGGCCCTGAACCCGAACTGTTCGCCTCTTGGCGTGATATGAGGAACGAGGTGTCGCAGCAGGAGCTTTTCGAACACCTTCGATAGAGACGAGAGTAATGTTATCGGCCGATAGCTCTCCGGCTTAAGATAATTTTTCCCGGGCTTCGGAATCATGCGAACTCTGCCTACCTTCCAAGCATTGGGAAAGTGTCCCAGGCGGAGGATACCGTTGAACAGGCGCGTCACCGCCGCTAGAGCGCGCGGCGGGACATGACGCAGCGCCATGTTCGTTATCCTGTCTACGCCTGGGGCGCTTTTCCGCTTTAAGGCTAGCAGAGTTCGCTGAACCTGTCCGGGAGAGATGACCACCGGGTCCTCCTCGAGCGCTATCGGCGAAGCGAAGTACTCACGAATGTGTTGCTCGACTGCAGCAACATGGTCCTCATCGTCGGTCGGGTTCGGGCGGAACTGGCGTTCAAGGCAGTCCGCGAATATATTCGCTCGGTCTGCTGCACGGTACCTTTGGGTGCCGTCTGCTGCTAAGAGTGGGCGAATTGGCTCAGGGGTACCTGCCAAGGAGCGACAGAGGCGGTGGATGCTGTTCCAACCTTCCTCGTCTGCGTCCTGCAGGTGGCGCTCCCAGCTGAGCGTAGCTGCATTACAGGCTTCTTTTTTGATTTTTTCCGTGAGCCTGTTTAAGTCTCGTTTTGCCGAGGGACAGCGAGTACGTTGATAAAATTTTCGCAGGCGCTTTTTATTGTCTATTAATTGCAATAGAGATGTAGGTATATTTGCAATGCGCCTGCGAACTGGTTGCTCTGTGGATGCTTGTTCTAATGCTTCCTGAGTGTTGCTGGTGATGTTGGTCAGCAAACGGTCGATGTCTTCAGGAAGTAGAAGCGGGAACTGTTGGAAATTGGATTGGTTGAGTGTGTCAGCAAACACCCGCCAATTCGTATTTTTTCTAAGTTCTTGCACAGGGATGCGTGTCTGGCGGCACAGGGACATCATTATTGGGAGATGGTCGGAGCCCATGTCGTCGAGCAGGACTTCCTGGAGGATCTGGCAGTCCAGTCCTCTGTGAATAGTGATGTCGAGCACATCAGGAGAGTGATTTTCTATGTGTGGATAGTGAGTGGGGACCTCTGGCCCCTCAACAACAAAGTCAGCCTGCTCGGATAGGTCGAACAATATGTTGCCGTTTGGGCAGTTCCGGCTGGAGTTCCAGCTGGTGTGCTTGCAATTTAGATCGCCAGCGACGATTGTCGGCACCGGGGAATCCAGTAATAACCGGATATCCGCCTGGAGTAGTCGTCCTTTTGGGGGGCGGTACGCGGCGTACACTCTGATCGGGGATGTTCCTCCGATACAGAGTTCTACGCCCAGCCCATACATCGATTGCAAGCACACCGGCGGTAGCTGTTGGTGAATGAGACGGCGCTTAGCAATGATTGCTAATCCGCGATAGGCGCGGGATTCCGAGGATTCATCCTGTCTATAGATGAAATAACCTGCGATCTTTAGTTTGTCGCTAGGCTTTAACATAGACTCCGATATTAGTACTATATCCGGTTGGTATTGTGATAGGAAAAGTTTAAACACTGTAAGCTTGTGTTTAAGGCCACCTGCATTCCAGTGGATGATTTTTAATTGATGAATCTGCTCAGCGCTGCAGTAGGTCGGCCAATCCTCTGAGCACAATCGGCACTGGATCTGCGCCCGCTCTGAGGGCCTCTAACACTTTGTAAAGGACTTCCACAGCCTCGACGAGCTGTGAGTCCTTCCTCCCCGCCTCACCCTTCTTGGGTTTCGGCTGGGGAGGCGCCTTACCTTCCCTGGCAGATTGCGTGGGGAGGGCGGCGGTACTCTGGTGTGAAGGCCCCGGGACGGGGGGGATCTGTGCAACAATTTGTTGAGCGGCGGGGACGCCTCGGGTAGGTACTGAGGGAGAAGTTGGTTGGCTCGGGGCCGCGTCCGTTGCCGGACCTTTCTTCTTCCTGTACCTTCGTCTTTTTGGTTTCGGCCCCTGTTGCCGGGGGCTCGGGTCGTTGGCCGGGGCCATAAGTGTAGTGGCTGTGGACTCAGTCGCTACTTGATTGGTAACAGTCATGGGAGGGCCCGTGGCGGTGCGTGCGACGGTGCCGGCCCGTCTATTACGGGCCTCCCTTCTTAGTACGGGACATCTAAGGTTATTTGCTGGGTGGGGCCCTTTACAGTTCCCACAGGTGGCTGGTTCACCAGGTGGGCGAGGGCAGTCCTTGGCTGCATGGTTCCCTGCACATCGGACGCAGACGATCGGGCGGTGGCAGCAGTGCGACGAGTGCCGGAACTGCTGACATCTGTGGCACTGCGCCGGCCCTTTCTTGCCTCTCCAGGCTTTAATGATGATTCCGTCCATGCATAGCAGTTCGGTAATCTCGTATATGCCCGGAGTGATGTTTGGGGTACGTTGCAACCGTGCATGGTGGATGCATCCCGGGCGGCCGCGGCGCGCTCGTATGCTCCTTACGTACTCAGGCACATAGCCTAAACTCCGTAGTTCCGCCTCGATCTCCTCTATGGGCGTGTCCACAGGGAGGCCGCTAATAGCGACTTTCAGGCTTTGATCAGCCGGCAGGGAGTACGAGAACCACGATATTTTGGACGTTTTCTCTAAGTCGGTAAGGTAACGTTGAACCACTCTAAATTCGTGGTCCTCTTTCGGGGTGAATCGGATGCCCTGACCATACGGCCGGGCATTTGGTGGGCGACCCAAAATGGCTTTTATAGCTCTAAAATGGGTAGCCCAATCGGGAAGCTTTTCCACCACTAAAGGTGGAAATCGTTGCCTGTTTTCCTCCCTGGCGGGGGGGGGCGGCTGTGCTCGTACCAGAGGTTCCAGGTTGATTTGGAATAATTGGTTGTTGCGAGGGCGGCAAAGTTTGGGAATCGGCGGAGGTGCTGGGGCGCGGCGACCTAGGAGGCGGCGTGCGGCGGCGGGCAGTGTCCGCAAACGATTGAGTGTTTGGGTCAATATTCAATGGATACGACCTAGTAGTATGAGTAGGTATTTCGGTATGTGAAATACCTAATTCAGAAGCATTGTCCCGAGTCAAAGAGTGCGCAGAGTCCGATTGTGCAATTAATTGCACGGGCATGGTACAAGTGGCTCCTCGCTCGGCCGAGGCGGGCTGTGGAGGCAACTTTCTCGGATTTCTCTTTGATTTTTCTCTTTGAGGAAGCGGTGTTTCCGAGTGAATTTCGCTTCTTTCGGTCTGAAAAAATTCTGGCTGTGACGTAGGTCCCCCCTCAGGAGTCGGGGTACCCTGTGTAAGGGTATTTGGGGAGGTATGACTTGGCACGTAGATAGTGGCGCACGAAATGGCGGCGGACAAAGAGGGCAACTCGGTATTTTCTTCAAGTGCTTTGTTTTTAGTCGGTAGCGGGGCTCGGGGGGTGGATTCTGTTTCCACGGTTTGTGAAAAAATCCGTCCTGACGTATGTTCACCGGGATCCGATGACGTCATCCGCGAAGTGGTGTTTTTAAAAGTTTTGTTGCTCGGCGCGAAGAAAGTGGCGCACGAAGTAGCAGCGGGCAAAGTGGGCAACTTGGTATTTCCTTCAAGTGCTTTTTTATTTGCTGGCAGCGGGGCCAGGGGGGGGGATTCGGTTTCTTCCGTCTGGGAAAAAATTAATCGTGACGGGCGCGCATCGATTTGCGATGACGTCATCCGTGAAATAATATTTTTTGATTGTTTACTGCGCGTCGCGTAGAAAGTGGCTCCCTCCCTCGCGACGGCAGAAGATGACAGCTCTGCATCAGGTGTGCGAGCCTTATATGGGATCGTGGGAATTTTTTTAATTCCTCCAGTCTGTTTCTTAGGTATTTGACTACCTAGTGAGTGTGACGTCATCTGTTGTGACGATATTTTCGAAAGTTGGCCAGATGTTTGTTGTTTTAGGTCATCAGGTGTCAGCGACGTAGTAGCGGCGGGAGGAGGGGAGTGTTGACCTACATAGTAGGATTTACTTTCTCGCTCTCTCCTCGGTGGAGGGACCGAGACGGGGGATTTAGTTCCCACGCTCGGTTTTTCATGTGGCATTCTTTGCTTACGTACTGTGGACGTTTCGTGTGACCGATTTTGCGGTTCTGGGGTGGTCTGTGGTGGTGATGGGGAGTCATTCGCGCACAGACGCTTGGGGTCTATCTCCTCTGGTGTGGAGGCGACACTACGTGGGCGACGTCTTGTTGTAGACGATGTTCTGTTAAAGAAGTCGCTCATGGGTATGTTGACTAGGGCCGCGGAAATGCGGGCGAGTCGTTCAATATCCGAATTGGAAGGAGATTCCGCGTCGGAGGAGCCGCTATCGAGCTCCTGGGCTTCATCTAAAGCCCGAGTTGCATACCCCGAAAGGATGCCATCATCCACGAACCGTTTGACCATCAAACGGTCCGCTTGGATTTTGGCCCTTGGCGTTTGCAACTCGGAGATAGACTGCGCCAGCGATTCGAGCGACCGCTCCGAGGCGTTATCGTCGCTGTGGTAGGCAGGAGTTACGTCTGCGGTACCAGAAATCGCAGACGAGGCTGCGTGCACGAGGCCTGGGGACGGCAGAGATGCCATCGACCCTGGGCGCTCGTTTGGGGAGTCGTCTCCCTCGTCATCACCATTAGTGCTAGATGAGGAAGAGGGGTTTTGGGAGGTACAAATTTGTTCTGTCATTGTGCTGTTGTAAGAACAATTGGTACAACTGTGCGCCTGGGCCCAGCCCCGGGGATCCCTGCATGTAAAGCAGACCGGGGAAGGGTCGGACTCAGCAATATCAACGTTCGGAAGAAGGTGGGCATGGATGGTCCCCTCCTCTAACCTCTTTACGAAGGCTAGAGGGTAACCGCTCCGGGCGCGTCTTCAGAAAGACGCGGCGGAGCGATATGTTATTGCCTGAATTAGAAACAAAGATTCAGGCACCTTTACAACACGAGCACATTAACTACACAGTACTTACATCAACGAGACACTAAAAAACATATAACATCAACGGTTTCGACCAATAACCACCGGTAGACACTGCCTTCATCAGTGGTATTGGGAATTATCAATATTTGATTTCTTCAGAGGCTTAATCAATGCGACTGCTTGTATGACTGAGCCAATCCTGCCATTCCGAAGGAAACCGCGCTACTTTTATACTGTCGGCCAATGTACTGTGACCAATCAGAAGCCCGGAAATAATTTATTTTTAACCAATCAGAAAGAAGGTCGCAATCTTGACACAATTTCGCGGTTTGTTTTGATGCTATCTCTTTCCCACTTAGTCCCGTTTCTTTCTGCGGGATGTTCTGTCCCTTTCTAACCGTGTTCCTATCTCTTTCTATAGCGTTTTTTCCTTATAAATGCGTTTTCCTTAGGAAATGGCTTTCTTATTACAACATTAACTTATTTACTAGATAGACCTTACTTTTCTACACATTATATAAAAAGAATTACATAAATATCTCTATTTTCTTATGAGATAAAATTGAAAAACCTCAAGTGGCTCTCATGTCGGTAACGCCGCGTCATTAAACGGTGCTACTACTTGAGAGGCCCTCTTTTTCTCGAAATAAGTTAACACAAAACTAAAAACCTTTCTTTCCTTACCTAAAAACTTAAATTAATACTTTAGACCTTATAATATGAATAATTTCGCACTTAAATTAATACTAGCACTTAAATATTTACATTTCACACTTAAAATTATTTCTTATATACAACTTAGGTAAAACACACACACTTAGGCACTTCACATAATCAGTTCGCGTCGCTGACAATACCTATATTTGATTTCATAATACATGACATATATCGTCGTTATTTGTAAGTTATTATTTCCGCGTCACACGAATTCAAAACAATTACTTTCTATGTATCAAACTTACCTATAAATATAACTATAAATGGTTCTTTATGAAAACTACAAAAAATTAAACACGCTATTTAAAGTGCTAAAATTAATAAAGTGGTAAAATTTATAAAATGCTGGTATCCCCATCAAGTTATAATCCGACTATTTACGAATGACACGTAGTACCATAGTTAACCACCCCACAATAATAAGCCTCACACTTTGGTCGGTTAGCACTAAAAACAAATTTGGTTGATCATCGTTTTTCGACGAAATTATCTATTAAAGGGGAATGCCCACGATCCATAGGGTCTTGGGCCCAGGATGGACAGCAATAATGAGTATAATAATGTAGTGTTTTAAAATCATATGTTCATCAGATATCTAAAAAATATATTTAAAAGGATGCCATTGTTTTAGAAAGAGTAGAAATTAATAAAACATTTTGAGGTTATTTTACATTATGAAAATATGTCTTACTGCAAAAAATATTAAGAATTTATGTTTGTTTTATGCTTGATGTGTAAAAATTAACCAGAAACAACAGTTCTTATTATATTTTACTCCATTCTTTAAAGGTACAGGGATAGGGGTACAAAAAATATCTGAAAAGTATTCTTAATTATTAAGCTTTTATTTAATTTTTTCTACATAACATTCAATTCATACATTGACAGCATTTTAACATAACATCTTATTCTTATGTAATTAATCTGTTTAGTACCCTAAGCAATTTAAACAATACACAATAGAAGTTCTTTAGTTATAGACTATTGGGTAGTCACAAGGATTAGGCTAATAAAACAAGCATAGCATACATAAGACAGTAAACAAATAAAGCGATGATAGCTCAGTGGTAGTGAGATTGGATGCCGCTGTGTAGGTTGTAGGTTTGTATCCTAAAATGAGCTTGAGATTTCGGTGTAGGTAAATGTGAGGAAACCATAGCGGGAGTAGGGTTCTTTGTAGTCAACCGACCTAGTTGGCTACCACTCCCAAGTTGAAAATCTATCAACAAGCATCTACTGAGGTGTTCCGGCAGCAGTACTTGAGAGCCACTACCTTTCTAGGCTTTGTGTGATTACCACCATTGCGACATAATCACTTACTATAGTGAGATTGTGGTCAAACAGAGGCATATACAATAAATATTTTGTATCAAATTCAAAATCATTTACAAAAAGACCTTTGCATGAAAAGTCTGACTAAAACTAATACTGGTTCAGAAGGTTGCTTTGTTGGTTATATTCTTTTGTAAAGTGATTCAAAACTTACTTCTCGAGGTTTAATCCATTCCATAACTACAATTCTAATGAGATTCTCTCTATTTGTCTCTAAGCGTAACAAATGGCTTCTTAGTGGTCTAATTGAGCGACTACAATTAACACAACTATTTAGATGGCCCATGCTTTCTGGTTCTTGTTGGGGGCAACAAAGCTTGCAGTAACTACCTCCCAGCAGTTGTGGCAAACAAGATTATCCCTTGTTAACTAAAACAATAATACAATTATCAGTTATTGTTCAATGATGTAGGTAATTCTAAACATTTATTTTAAAATAATTTATTTACCTGTTGAGGTGCAACCCACTGCTGCAACATAGTAAGAATTTCCTCGGGCTCCAAAGCATGTCTTTGAATCCCCGCCAGGTTAAAGCCACAATAATTAACACAATGTTCTTTAGATATTGTATGAAAGTGTTCGAAATCCAAAATGAATGCAGCTGTAATCCTTGATTTCAAGCCAGTGGTCGTTCGTCGTAGTTAGCACAGATTCCGTTTAACAAAGCCAAAGTCGTAGTAAATCAAGTATAATAATCATCTATGTTGTAAAAGAAATCGTAATCAAAACACAACGAAAGAAACAAACAGTCGACAAAATGACAGTTCATTTGAGAGTAAATGTCAAGCGAGTGTTGTCATATACAAAAAATACATAAAAACACGTAATCGATTAATCGTTTCTTTTTTAATCGACTTCATTTACTTCTTTATTTTAAATAGCTAAATAACTGATAGCTTTGTTATTTAAAACCACCTTTTTTAAATGGCTTATGAACTACGTTGTGTAAGCAAAGTCCTATTTGTGTATTCTGATGATTTTGTATTTTTATTAAAATCGATTTAGTATCGATAACAAAAACGTGATTTAAACGCTGGCAACATTTTGCAACGTTGACGTAGTTGACTATTAAAATTCTTTTAATATACGAAACATTGTTTATTAAAGTGGCAGCTGTTTAAATGAATGTAATATTCATATTTTTAAATATCAAAATTAATAAACAAAATCATTTCTTTGTATAGTAATGTCCACGGTGGGCCCAAAACGGGCATTTGCCTTTGCATGATATTTATTGATTTCCTTACTGTATCAATTAAAAAAATCTACTTACCGATGAAAGGTTATGTTTGGTTAATTTCGTTCACTACGGCTTTTACAACCAATTACACAACAATTCACCATCACTGCACACTAAACAATATCTTTGAGAATATATAGAAAAGGCACAAATAACATTCAATTAGGATTTCAAAGCTCTCATCAACAAAATATCTTTTGGAACCAGAAACTTGTTTGCCATCAACGAGTTCAACGACACCGATTTTGACACTGATGTCAAGAATAGAAACCTATACGCGAGATAGGGACAAAAAAATATGCTTAGTCCTGCTCACACATACACGTTTTGCCATATACGTATCTCGCTTTCGTAATTATTATTATTTTAGTGACATATCTACCTAATCCTGAATCTAAGGATTGTTGTTTTTCATATTCGTCAAAAGGTAGGCAACGGTCTGAGCCATTCAGCCTTGTCTTATTTCAGTTTTCTTGAGTTGTATTTGTGTATACAACATATTCTATAATATGATCTGTGAGTTGTATTATTATAGTCACAAAATCAATCACTTTCATAGTCCGCACTGTCAGTCACCGTCCATAAAATTAATGTTTTAGTACAATCGTGGTAAATTGAACAAAAACGGACTTCTTGAGACAACTTGAAAAGTCACGATACACATAATTCATTTCACTGGTGCACATGGATTGATCTTTATTGGATAAAATACCACTGATACGCAATAAAACTCAAAATCTATATAATATAAAAGAAAGTCGTGTTAGTTACACTATTTATAACTCAAGAACGGCTGAACCGATTTGGCTGAAAATTGGTGGGGAGGTAGCTTAGAACCAGGAAACGGACAAAGGAGGCGCGGGTGAAAGCTCGGGCGGAAAGCTAGTAAACGAATATATGAAAATAAAAATTAAAGCGTAACGTCACTCTACAAGTTCCCCCAAAAAGTCTCAAATTGGTTTGAATTAACTACAGTTTGACAGGTATTCTGAGCATAGTCTACGGTAGTAGAAAATTCTAAATCTATGGAGCAAAGAACTTTTCATAAGGTGCGTTCGAATTGGGCTACGGTAGCAAAAATAACAGTCAAAAATGCCAAAAACGATCACATCTGGCGTTCGAATTGGAAAGTTGTGAGCGAAATTGTCGTTTTGAACTGTTTTCATTCACCGTTCGTTTTGCTTGGAAACAGTTAAAAACGACATCGTGAACTGCAAATTTTGACCCACCTCGGAGGCAGGGTCGTTTGTGATCATATTTTGACATCTTTAAATCTGACAGATAAGTTTTGGCTAACAATTCAAACGGGAAGCGAAAATTATAATTTTTATATTAAAATTTGATAGAAACTAACAGGCAAGAGAAAAAAAAAACAGTTTAACTTTGTTTATATATTATCTGAAGGAAAAAAGGTAGGTTGAGACAAGTGACAAGCAGGCGATGAGCATGCAAATGTCATTTTTGTATCTAATCGTTCGATTTGGGAAATATCGTTTGTGGCAAAAGTTGCAAAATTGACGAAATTTTCCAATTCGAACGCATGAACAAAAATGCCATTTTGAAACTGTTAAAAACGACATCACTCCAATTCGAACGCACAGATAGTATCGTGTAAAATAGGCTTTAAGTATGTGTGAAGCTGAAATATTTGCTATGTATTTGCTAATATTTATTAATCTGTGTGTTCCATATGGCAACACTGGCCCACACACACCACATGCGCATGGTTAAGAAAAAGAATTTTGTGTATTTTGATTGAGGTTTAATAATTTTATTAGTAACTGAGCACGGTAAATAAAAGAAAACAACCGCAATGGCGAGTTTAATGGAAGTGTTAGTAACATGTGACTCTAACAACACTTTGTGGACATGCTGCGTATGGGATCCGCACACCGGCACCAGCTTGATGACTTACAAAGGGGGTGGAACAGCTGAGGCGAAGACTCTATCTTTTATCGGTAATGACTACATAGCAGCTGTCGAGAGAACCAAGCCTGTGCTGCACATTTGGCCAGTTAATTCTCAACAAACTGTACAAGGAATGCGCTTCATACTTCCTGGCAGAGCGAGCGCTTTATCTATCACGCGGGATGGAGCCTTCATAGTTGCCGGCATAGACGAAAAAATATATCTATGGCAAACTGCATCGGGTAACCTCCTCACAATTATCAACAGACACTATCAAAAAGTTGTGCTCCTCAAGTTTACACCTGATGGACGATATTTTATATCTGCTGCTGAAGACGGCATGGTTATGATCTGGTCATTGGCAACAGTTGCAGCTCATCCTGAAGTGGACCTAGTAACACAGAGTTCAGCGGGTCAGCATGACCCTATTCACATATTTTCTGACCATTCCTTGCCAGTCACTGACCTGTGTATAAGTAAAACTGGAATGCATGGCCGCTTGTGTACAATATCAAGTGACAGAACTTGTAAAATTTATGACTTAGCTTCTGGAGAGATGCTCATAAATCTAGTCTTTGACATTCCTTTATCTTCAATTGTAATGGATGTATTGGAATTAAACATATTTGTGGGAACAACTGAGGGGGAAATCCATCAGTTTAGTCTTACAAACCTACCTCGTAATAGAGACTTATTGGTGAATACTAAGACAGACTGCCCTACATTTTCATGTCATACAAAGGTGGTTACATGCCTGTCTGTGTCACTTGATGGGGAAACTCTGATGTCAGGGTCTAATGATGAACAGATTATTTTATGGCATATACCAAGTAAACAACCGATAAGGACCATACGTCATAAAGGCCCTGTCACTAATGCATTCTTCACTGTGAACTTGGCAGCTATTTACAAACAAGATTTTTCTCCAAATGTAATTCTTCACAGTCTTGAAAGGACATTAGAAAAGGATGCTGAAGAACTGACAGAAATTGAAGTATTGGTGAATAAAAAAATCCAATTCTGGCCTGAAGTCCGTGATTATGAATTCAGTTTGAATTCAAAAGAAATTGAGAATGAATTCAAGGTAAAGGAAAATTTGATGACTGAAGAACTTAAAAAATTGAAGGCAATTAACTCAAATTTGTATACATTTTCTATTCAGAAAGCTTTGGAATCAGTTCCTAGGGCTAATGTGAATAATTCTAGTAAGAATAGGAAAAAAAAGAAGAAATAAATTATGTATTTGCTATTCAAGTTTTTTTTATTTAGTTTCTATTACTAAAAGATTAAATTAAAGTGTTCTAAAATTCCAAATATGTCTTTCCATATACCTTGGGGTCAGGCGCAAGAAATAAGCACCTTCAGCACTGATTCATGGGATCCGTCCTTGTGACAGACAACATTAGCTATTTGGAAAACAAAGTATCAGTTAGGACTTGGGAGCCACACTACTACTTTTACATAATTTACTATATTATAGTCTTTTACATAATTTATTATAACCAAATAAATTATATAACAGCATGAAAAAGTTTGCTGTGCAATATTTTATTGTATCATTTATCCAGTAAATAAATAGGTAGAAAGATTGAATTCATGCACACTCTGAAATTATTATGTAGAATAAAACCCTAGGGTTTTTTTCTACATAATATATATATTGTTCTGTGCCGAACCCCCTTATTACAAAAGGGATTTAAGTCAAGTCTAGTAAAACCCTTGGATCATGGTAAAACCCACGTCACTTTAAAAATGTCATATAAAAAAAGGAGCTAAACTAGGTTTTACACATAGAAATAACATAGTTTATGTCGAGTCTCGAATTAAACCTTTTTTGTAATAGATAGAAAAAAAAATACGAAAATTCGGTTATGCTATATCATAAAACCGGTTTTGAAATATGGTAGTAAATTCGGTTTATTAAAGTTATGAGTTAGGTGGACAAAGGAAGTATTTACTTAATGCTTATAGCTTTACAATAAGGTTCATCTGTTTAATCTGTGGTTGATTTTATGATGACACAGATAAACCTTATGCTAAAGCCTTATGGTTAATTTTCATATGACTCATACAACTGTCGCAGAGATCAAGCTATCTTTTATCATGGATGTGTTTGTATATTACGTCCATGTCTTTTATAAACTTGGGCGACATCGATAGAACGTCGCGCTGTCGTAACTACGCACTTCCGGTATAAAAAAAGACAAAATGTAGCTTTAATAGGCTTAAAAAAGAAATGTGAGTCATATTGGCCCTGATCCTGTTGTTCACAACTAAACTAATTTTAATCTAACTATGTCTCTTTCTAACAAAGAACATAAGAAAAGGATGTAAGAAATTTAGTCCTGTCAAAATTAGTCCAATGCTTGTTTTCAATTTAAATTTAGTCGCCATCTATCGCGGTTACGCAAAATAAGACGGCAAAGATTAATTTGACAACTTAAAATATGTTCTATCCTTTTTCAATAATGTTCGTAAGAAAGAGATGAGATGTGACTAAAATTAGTTTAGTGCGATTTACAACAGAATCGGCACCAATGTTTAGGTATAACTTAAAATAATATTATGATCTATAAATTTTTTACTCGAACAACAGTGTCTAAATTTTGTAGAGTTGTGACCGATAATCGTTTAATAATTGAAAGGAAAATCGGTTAAGAGGTTTAAAAAAACCGTTATTAAAGATATTATGAAATATTTCTCTAGAAGTTTTTCAAAGTATCCTTATTTAGGACGTAAACTAACCGAATTATATATCTTCACAAAATGTTTAAAAAAAACTGACGACAATATTTTCGAGTTTGAAGATATCATTTTCTCGTATGGGTAAAGTTCCACAAAAACATAGAAACAGAATAGGTAAGTTTTATCTAACGAGTCGCAATTTTTTTCAAGGTTCCTAAACTTGAAGCTTATGTTCGTGCGTGACTGCTAACAGCCGTAATTATTTTAAAAGAACTGAATCGGTATTTCGGATTTGTCAGAGTATTCGATACATACGGTTTGGAAAATTGGAACAGCTCTAGTGTCTGTCAGTCAAGTCAAAACGTCATCCAGCTAGCAAGCGTTCGTTCGGCCAACGCATTTTATTTTTCTGTTACAAATTACAAACACGCCCGTTTTTCTATTGTGAGCCCTAAAAAAAGATGCGATAAAATACAATTCATTGTATTAATTAGCAATATAGCTAAAATGTTTTCATGACACGTTAGTCGATAAGGTAAGCACACGGATAAAACAAATGTAAAAATAAACTTTCGTAAAGAGCTGACCCAGTGCGTCACAAACAAAACATTTTTGTGTTTACGATTTTAGGTGGCGTGATGTCTAAGGTGATCGTACCCGATTGTAAAGACATTGGGGGTATGAAGGAGGATATTATATCGCCAAACGAAAGAAAAGATGGAGCGATTGGATTGTTTAGTAGGTTATTGCGTTTGGATACTCTCAGCAAGAGGAACAATGCTCCAGAGAGCCCTACGAATACTGAACCGCCGACGACGTACTATGGAGTCTACATACCGTGCGAAATAAAGAAGGGACCCGATGAAGGTATGTGATATTTTCATGTAATTCTTGTGAAATGTTTGTACTGTGTTTATATTTTACCTTATCGTTTTTATCTCAATGAGATAGCTTTATGTGGGTCAATATTATTGATAGCTTAGTTTCCTAGCACCTATTGTTCTGCTAATCTAAATTTATTAGTTCTTATATTTTATCACGAAATCACAGAAGTACTGATGTGTTATTGTAAACTAACCATATATATTATATGTAACAAAGCAATAGTTTGCATTAGTTTACTGCCTTGCAATTAAAATTTGAAGTATCAGGAATCCAGACATATTATAAAATGGATATATACATTTCTCTTCTTCATACAACCTATGCATATGAGTCATAGATTTATTTGTTTGTAAACAAATAGATGCTTTCATTCACTATGTTCAATCCATTGGCTTGTGATAAGTTATCTATGCAGTTATATACAATATTTTAGTGACTGAAACATGGTGTTATGACATTATGAAGATATAAGAGCATCTTTACATATAAGATGCATATCCCTCACAAGAACTTATGGTTTAATAGTATATTTTTTTACTATGGTTAGTTTAGTTTGTCAACAATCTCACCTTAGTATGTGATGATTTGGCTGAAAGAAGTAAGTAGCAAAAGCTTAGGAAACAGGCTCTGAAGCACAAATGCTGGTTTGCACACGAGAGCCAGTTTATGATTACACTTGATTTCTGGTGCTTGTCTACAAATTTTCAATGTGAAAATAGTAGCCAATGTACCTACAACCATGCTATTTAATTTATATGTAGATTAGATTACACATGACCTACTTAGCACCCTAAATGACAGACATCAGCAGTTAATTAAATATAAAGAAAATTACTAGTTACAAGAAATGGTTGTATTTTAGGTAAATGATAAAAAAAAGATTAATAAATGATGATGATGACTTTGATTTAAGAACACAGTAACAATTATTGGCATATCTACGTACATAAGGCAACCCTAACTAATATTATAAATGCGAAAGTGAGTTTGTTTGTTACGCCTTCACACCTCAACTACTCAATGGATTACCATGAAATTTGGCATGCAGATAACCTATACATATATAACTGATAACATATAGTATGGAGAAGGACATAGGCTATTTTTTTATCCTGGTGTGTCCTGGGAATGCGAGCGGGCCGTGGGGGACAGCTAGTTTAGTTATAAATGGAACTTCTTACCAAATAAGCATTTATATCCCATAATCTGATTAAAGTTCTACTAGCTGTCCCCCGCGGTTTCCTCCGCTTACCCGGGATAAAAAGTAGCCTATGTCCTTCTTCTTACCATAGGCTATCTGCATGCCAAATTTCATGATGGTCCGTTGAGTAGTTGAGGTGTGAAGGCGTAACAAACAAACTCACTTTCGCATTTATAATAGTTAGGAAGGATTGATAATTCTGCTAGTTTTAATAGCTTCTTAAACTCCAAAAAACAATGAATCAAGTCAAACAAAAATAAGCAATATTTTTCTATACCAAAGCAATCTTGAAATTATAGATTGGTTATAATTCCTAACAGAAACCATACACGTCTACAAGAACAAGACAGAAGCTTTGGAACTGGTGCGGCGATACAAATTGGGCAGGTTCAAAGCATTCCGTAGCAGACAGGATGCTGTCTCTTTTGCCTTGAGAGGTGCTGAGCCCGTGGATACTACAGATGGCAATGACAATTGTAAGTATCATTTAGTTGTTTAGTAATTGGGTTCTTCAAAAAGGGTGTGAAGAGATTTCTTCAGGGTCGGCAACGCGCGAGTGATACCCCTGGTGTTGCAGGCGTCCATAGGGTACGGTAACTGCTTGCCATCAGGAGGGCTGTATGCTTTTTGCCAGCTTGGTAGAATAAATAAAAATTATACATGTATTACTGTTAGGTTACAATTTTATGTAATGTTCTAGTTATCTTTATTTCATGATAAGTATTGTATATTTATGTTTTTACTAGCTGTCTCCTGCGGTTTCACCCGCTTTCCCTGGTTTAAAAATGGCCTGTTTAGCGGGGATAATGTAGCTTCCTATTGGTGAAGGAATGAATCGAATCTGACTGGTACTTCCAGAGATTAGCCCATTACAATCAAAAAATACTCTTTCTCATTATAATATTACTATTAGTAGAGTTATGTGTATATCTACCTAAGTATGTGCCTAACCTAAATCATTTAAGTCTTCAGGCGTAATTTGGTAACAAACAACCCCACAAACGTATACATATAGGTATAGTTGTATGATTAATACTGGGATGGGCGACAGGTATTCGCTACTTACACTCACAAATATTTCACAAACAGCGCAGAGCAATGACCTTGTTATCTTAAAGATATTTATACATACACCAACTCCATATTATCAAACATTGAGTACAATCAATGCATGTTTGTTTGTAATCAATTATCTGTGTTTGTTTCGGAAGCTAACTAGTTCAAATTCATTTTTTTTTTTTGTTAAATGCCTATAGGCCCTAATAAGGCACTTACGAACGTTACAATTGATTCTACTACCGGTTCGTAACTACACTTAAACTGAGAAGACTCTCGGCAAGAAACTCATCAAGGATATACTATTTACTGATTGTAATGGGGAATATGTACAAAAAATCTTTTCTGATAGAAAAGTGACCACCCGCAACAACCATGAATTTGAAAAAATTATTCAAATCGGATTAATTTGCATGCGATGAGGTCGTGTACAATGGCATTACGCAGTTAATAATTTTCACAGATATGTCGAAAAAATATGACCGAAAGATATTTTGCGTCAAATATAAATAGCAACAAAAGGTATGCTTGTTTGCATTAATTTAATTTTCATCTGAAGCAATCCTCGTGCGGTAAACAAAATCAAAATCAAAATCAAAAAGTCATTTATTCAGTTTAGGCCTTAGTAATAGACTAGGAGGGCACGACAGAAATGGTAACGATAAGGTAAATGGATAAAATCGGGTTCATCGGATAGAGGATACCTCTCTGATGCCAAATAAGTCGGTCTGCCTGCGCCAATTGGTTGCGTTATCTAGATATGGCGCCTGAAAAACGGTTTATCGTGACCGAAAAAAAATGATAAGGTAAATGGCTGAGCTCGACGTAGAAAGTAAGTAGTAGTTGTACTGATGTCATTATAAAAAAAACTGACCAAATATTCGGTTGCGTTATCTAGATATGGCGGCTGAAAAACTGTTTATCGTGACCGAAAAAAAATGATAAGGTAAATGGCTGAGCTCGATGAATCATGGAAGTATTAGTGCATACTAGCTTAGTAATAAAAAAACTGACAAAAATTTTGGTTGCGTTTCGTAGTTATAAGCGATCAACGTAATAATTATCAATATGGATAATTTTAGTGTTTTACGGTTTCGCGGAATTTACATTGTCAAAAATATGAAAATGTTATTAGTGCCACCCCCTCCCTTTATATCCCCCGCTACTCCGCCTGCACTGAGCGGCATTCACGAGTCAACAGACATAGTATAAGATTATAACATTGTTGTGAAAGATATTTTGCACTAGTTACCTGCACGAGCTTACAAGCAAGTTCAGGCAACGCTTATTCGCGCTGTTCACGAGTTGACAAAAGTGTTTTATTATAAATATGTCAGAATTAATGTACCAGATTAGTGAAAATAGTGTAAAAATGAAAAAGTTGTGTTGTTAAATGAGAACTCTTTAAAAAATCATCATCATCATCGGCCTATCCCACTGCTGACCCTCCTTTCACAAATGAGGGTGAAAGGGACTGGGCAATACTCCACTACGCATGCCTACTGCGAATTTGTGGAGGTAGGCTAGTGGTCAAACTACTGTTGGAATTTTTCAAGCCGCCTAGGAGGCATCCTACTAGCTTAACGACTATCATAATTATGTTATAACCGGGACCAACGGCTTGACGTGCCTTCCGAAGCACATAAACGCTCGATTCGAAATACCACCAGGCCCATCTAGGTACTAACCACGACGGTGGTAGCCGATCGATTAAAAACGGCTAATCATGCTACACCACGAGCGCATTAAAAAAAGTGTTACAAATTCGAGGTAATCGTATCTGAAGTACGCAAACATATAATTACCAAATAACATAGATTGTCGTTGTAGTTATCATTTATCATGTTATAAAAAGTTTACAGCAGTTAAAAGTACGTCCACTTTATTTCATAAGTTTACTAAGAAAAACGCAGTACCAGATACACTACTTACAATGCCTAATATACCGAGCACACCTTAATATTTATATTATATAATATTGTTGCTAAAAACAAAGATTATCAAGATGCACTAATAGAGTTATATGACGATGAGCCATTGAACAATAAAACATGAGAAAAATTAGAACAATTTGTTTGCGACATGGATTATGATCCTGTGTCCCCTAGATGGGGCAGAGGGCGTCTACAGAAACTCTGGAAACTCTGAAAACTTCCCGATCTTCTTCGCTTCGTCAAGCACAGTGTGTCGCCAGGTTTGTTTGGGACGGCCACGCTTTCGTTTCCCCTGCGGATTCCAGTCCATTGCCTGTTTGGGTATATGGTCGGGGTCCCTTCGGAGAGTGTGGCCAATCCAGTTCCATTTGCGACGCTTGATCTGTTGGTCGATCGGTGTTTTGTGACTGCGTTCTCGGAGCTCTACGTTCTAGATTTTCTCGGGCCAGTGGATAACGAGAATTTGGCGAAGGCATCGGTTGACAAAAACCTGGAGCTGGTGCCAGATGGCCTTGGTTACTTTCCATGATTCACACCCGTATAGAAGAAGTACAGACATCACATTGGACCCGAATATCTAGAGCTTAACTCTGGGTCAGCTTCCGAGACTGCCATAAGGGGCGCAAATGCACGAAAGTTGCTCGGGCCTTGGCAATCCGATTGTTTGCGACATGTATGGCTGCAAAACCATGTCAATTCAGTCAACGAAGATCGCCATAAGATGCTTTAAAAAAAACAAACCTAATAAAAAAAATGAGAAATTTTACAAGAGTCTTATGAATTTTGATGCTTCTTCAATGCCACCTTCAAAAGTAGAGTTGGATCAGCATATTACGCGCAAGATATGTATGGAACATATGGAGCAATGCCTGTTGATAAACTCCCAGTAGTCTTTCGCCAGTCAATAAAGTAAATTGTTGATTCTATAATAATTGTAAAACTATCGACAAGTTACAATAAAAATCTAAATTCATAAATATTATGGGAAAGTCCGAATAATATTTTTAATGTCTTAAATAACTAATATATTGATTTCAAAATTCCAAACAGCAGTTATTTTTTGCGTACGGTAGATGGAAAATAATTGTTGGCGTGTTGCCGCTAACAACATCACTATAGGTTCATGCCTACCAGACAACTAAGCATTTATTTCATATAATACTCAAACTATAAAAGAAGATGAATATAACCGCTCACTGCTGGCGGGGCGGCGGGAGGTATAAAGGAGGGCGCCCCCTCCCTCACCGATATCATTTTCATATTTTTGACAATGCAAATTCCGAGAAAACCGTAAAACACTCAAATTATCCATAGTGATAACTGTTACGTAGATTGCTTATAACTACGAAACGCAACCAACATTTTTGTCAGTTTTTTTATTACTAAGCTAGTATTCACTAATACTTCCATGATTCATCGAGCTCAGCCATTTACCTTATCATTTTTTTTCGGTCACGATAAACAGTTTTTCAGCCGCCATATCTAGATAACGCAACCGAATATTTGGTCAGTTTTTTTTAAATTGACATCAGTACAACTAGTACTTACTTTCTACGTCGAGTTCAGCCATTTACCTTATCGTTTTTTTTTGGTCACGATAAACAGTTTTTCAGGCGTCATATCGAGACAACGCAACCACTTGGTGCAGGCAGACCGACTTATATGGCATCAGAGAGGTATCCTCTATCCGATGAACCAGAGTTCACCCATTTACCTTATCGTTACCATTTTTGTCGTCACCTCCTAGTATATAAGGCACTTATGAAACTTAGTTCAAGGTGTGAATTTGTAAGTCAGACGGACATAATCCGTAATTACCTAGTTATCGGTTTTACCAACATCACTTAGTACATATTTACCAAAATGCATCCTGCACGAATACCTACAAAACGAAACTGTGAAATAAATCAGTAAATAGTCTCAAAACAATAAACAACCTATAATATGCTGTCTGGCGGTTCCACTATCATCATCATCATCAGCCTATAATGTCCCACTGCTGAGCACAGGCCTCCTTAAACAAATGAGGGTGAAAGGGAATGGGCAGATACTCCACCACGCGTGCCTACTACGGATCGGTGGAGGTTGGCCAGTGGTCAACCTACTGTTGGAGTTTTCAAGCCGCCTTGAAGGCCTCCAACTAGCTTAACGACTATCGCAATTAAGTGATAACCGGGACCAACGGCTTTACGTGCCTTCCGAAGCATGGAAACGCTCGATTTTGATATACCATTAGGCGGTCACCCATCCAGGTACCGACCACGACGGTGGTAGCTTAACTTGCCGATCGATTAAGAACGGCTTATCATGCTACACCATGAGCGCTTCACTATCATTTAGGGATAAATCATAAAATATGTCACTCTCTGCCCCTTAATGCGCCCTAAGATCTACATGTATAATCACTTGATCAGTCTTTTAAGTCTCCACTTCCTTACCAATGCATTATTTGACCTAAATGATTTAAAAAATACTTTTCTCACTTCAAGTATAATAAGTAGGGCCCAGTTACTTTCGCTACGTATTTATTTTATGTTTTCTACCTAAGTCGGCCCACTTATCAACTGTAATACCGTTTACACAGTGCCTCGGTCGGCGTCCTCATTAATTAAAACTACTCGTTGACACGAAAACAGAACGTTAGGAGTATTTCAATTGAAAAGAAGTTATGGTTATCGGTTGTATATCGTATTGCAATGAAATTTCTAAAACATTTTTTTTGGTATCCGATTCTAAAATCATCAATTAAAAATCCAAATATACACCTGCTGTGTGTACTTGCAGCTGCTCTGCAGAGCCATTTCTCTACTAGGCTTTGTTTGCTTGCCACCTTCGATATTGTCATGGTGAGATTTTGGTCAAACCCACAGGAATCATCATCATCATCAGCCTATAATCCTACTGCTGAGCACAGGCCTCCTTTCACAAATGAGGGTGAAAGGGAATGGGCAGATACTCCACCACGCGTGCCCACTACGGATCAGTGGAGGTTGGCTAGTAGTGAACCTACTGTTGGGAGTTTTCAAGCCGCCTTGAAGGCCTCCAACTAGCTTAACGACTATCGCAATTAAGTGATAACCGGGACCAACGGCTTTACGTGCCTTCCGAAGCACGGAAACGCTCGATTTGAAATACCACTAGGACACTTCAACCACAACACAGGAATACAAAAGGACAAAGAAATACCGTTGTTATCAGTTTCTAATTATCCTTGTCCTTATACCTTCATAGTTTGGGGCAAGTAACAAACAAAAAACATTTTCTTATACAAAACAATCATAAGGAAAACATACAATGTCAAGTGCCAACAACACAGGCCAACATATGTTGTGAAATTCCAAGACAATGCGATTACAAATAATCACAACGCTACGGCAAGTCGCGTTGTTGGAGAATGAAACAAACAGCATGGCTGATTTGAGGACGAAATGAATAATACAAAAGATTCTAGTAGTAGAGCAATCATCAGTCTGTTACTTTCAGAAAATTCTAAAACCGGTTGGGATTTCCCTCAATCTAAATATGTATTATATAATTTATTCCGTGATTTTAGCATGCCTTTTAGTATTGAGTTATTGCATTTGGATTTTAACATTGTATGGAAGGTTGTACGCTCCAAAAGTTTTAACAAAACAAATCTTGTAACTCGTAATTCACACATTTAAGTCGTATTTAATAAACATAATTACACCCAGACTCATGCAGACATGTTCATGCACACAAATGCCTGTGCTGGGTGGGAATCGAACCAACGCCTGCGGCGTGGTAGGTGGAATCTTAACCAACCACGCCAACTGGCCCGAATCCAATCATTTCAATAATTTTCTCTCTGGGTTCACATTATGAGAGAGACTTCTTGTCGTGGCGTACGTCGCTGAATTGCATAACTAGATACTGTTGTTTAATGCTGTTGACCAAAAGATTCATATCTTATTCACTATAGCTGTTGAAATGGTCACGTTTTAATAACGTCACATGGGTCAACAATAATATAGACAGAGATCCCAGGGTCGCCAGACCTTCCTTATTTTCTGACGGACAGATTTTTTTGTGGATCTCTTACTAATAGGAAGATGGTCGTTCGACAGACTTTCTAAATTGAAATAGTATATTATTATAATTAAAAATTCTTACACTATTAGGAAGCTATTTTATCTTCGAATGCTACTTTTATCCCGGGAACGCGGGTGAAACCGCTAGTTACACATAAAGTAGGACATTTAAGTAATAAAGATCTCCTAAAACACTTATAATAATCATATTATTATTATTTATTAGATGCATATATCATTACAATTCCGATCGCGTGATACAATATAATAGACAAGTGACGGCTCGCGTCAATTACCGATGCGTAGTGGGCAAGTGTAATTAATTAGTTACAGGCAGTGCTATTGAATATTCTGTGCTTAGGTGTGGTTGGATTCTATAACATCATTTCTAAACACACACTGTAGTTACGCACGTCTGGGAGTCTGAAAAATGCCATGATATTCAAGAAACACGGGTTAACAGCATAGCACCATAATTTGTTTTGTAATATAAATAAAAGATAATAAATAAATAAGTTGTTATTGCGGATCTTTCATATAAGAAGACGTTTTATCTTTCACCATCTTTCATATGTCGAACAACTAAAGCTCTGCAGGCTGTTCTTAGTAGGTAATCTTCATAACTAAAGCTCTTCAGGTTGTTCTAAGTACTCTTATTCGAGAATTTTGCGCTCAGTAAATTGACGTTACTAAAAGAATACTACACCGTTTGCGTTTCTATGATTTTTTTTAGTTAACGCAAACGCGCTATATCCATATTCTTTTACTAACGTAATTTTTTTACACTATGAGTAATAGAGGTTTGGCAAAATTACTGAGCCAATAAGCGTGATTTTTAGCCCATCGTCTCCCTCTCATTAATTGCTACTACATGGATGAAACGGTGTTAAAAACAACTTATGACGCCACTCATAAGGTTGCCTATCCACCTGCATTTTCACTCTAAATACAAAAGACCTAGAAAGTAAAGTGAACAATGATTTTGGTTACATTTGAGGTGTTATGGGAGAGAAGCCATACCCGTTCAAAGCGCCGTCGCCGCAGGACATGGTGGCTCTACGAAAGTCCATCGAGGCGGGCCTCGCCGCCACCGTGCGCGACCGCGTGTGGGACAACCCGCGCTATCTCGTCAGCAGTGGGAACACGCCCTCGATCTTGCAGGTACCTATCTTGTGTGCCATTTTCTGGCAGGGCCACCATCACGGAATAGAATTCTTGAGTCCGTCGTTTTTGGCACCAAATATCAGATGTTGTAGGTCACTTGTTAAAAAGATATGGGAGCGAACCCATTCTGGTATTGCCACTTAAAAACCCTTATAACAGAAACAGAATTCAAAACCATAATGGTAGCCCTGCAAGAAAGTGCTAAATACCTATCTTTACAATAGGGTGTCTTATGATAGTTAAGGCGCCTATCCCACAATGAGAGTTCTGCATTTCGCATTTACTATTGTGCACACAGCAAGCAGTCTAGAGTTCTGCAATATTCGCTACCGATCACACATTATACACATTTTTTACTTTTTAAGGCGCCGCTTAGATTTACAGTAAACGCGAAACACAGAACCCTAGAATTCTCTCTGTGGGATCGGCGCCTAAGACGGGATTGAAACATTTTTTAAATTAACATCAGAATGTCTAGCTAACCTAATGCTGCTTTTAAGAAAATGTATGGTTGATTAGGTTTGTTTATCTGGCATTAAATATAATGTACCTACAATTTATCCTTTCCAGACACTGGAACATATTTATAATGTTCTAGTGTCTGGAAAGCTGGAAAGAAAGAAGAAAATAATGCTTAACTAATATACTGTATTTCAATAGGAAGGCTCCAGATACAACGCTTTACACGTGGCTGCGAAAGCAATGAACGCCGAGATATGCAACCTCATACTAACCACTGTGGGGAACCCAGCCTTTGTTCAGAAGTTGTATGGAATGGACGCGGACGCTGAGTCTTGTAAGGTAAGGCATTTATGTATATTTTTTTAAATAAAATACTTAGAAAACAAGCTTACGGCCCGCCTGATGGTAAGCAGTTAGCATAAATACGCTTGCGAAACCATAGGTACATATAATTCGCTCGACGCCGACCCTGCATAATCTCTACAATGCCCTACCTCCTACATAGGCTTAAGTTTTTATACTAGCATAGCTTCTATTATATTAATATCTATGTTAGTTTGTAAGGTACCTATATATCTATAGGCCAAAGTAGTCTGATAATAAAAACAATATTATTATTAGTAACTAGCTGTCCCCCGCGGTTTCACCCGCGTTCCTGGGGGAGAAAGTAGCCTATATTACTCAGGAATAATATAGCTTCCTATTAGTGAAAGAATTTTGCGACTCCTATCAGTAGTTCTTGAGATTACCCGCTACAAACATACAAACTTAACTTCCATACTAATATTATAGATACGAACTCTGTTTGTATGTTTGTTGCGCTTTCACGCTTAAACCACTGAAACGATCGCAATGAAATTTGGCTTGCATGTAGCCTATGGTATGGAGAAGGACATAGGCTACTTTTTATCCCGGGAACGCGGGTGAAACCGCGGGGGCCAGCTAGTTTATAATAGTATTGATGTCTCAAGATATTTTATTATTTACTTCAGGAATTCGCCGGTATCCTAGTAGACAGATACCTCAATACCCCAGACAAGGCGATGAACGAGACTCCACTGCACTTCGCGGCCAAGTACGGGGCTGAAGGCGCCGTCGACGTACTGACCTCATTCCCTCAGTGTAACATTACCGCTGTCAATAAGTACGGGGAACAGGCCAAGCAGGTATGCCAACTTTGTATTAGAACCAGCTGAGCCATGCGGGGCCCAAACTCCTAATTATTTTTCGAAATAAAAGTTGTCTAAGTTCCTCCTTATACCATCAGCGATCGCCAGTGAAAGTCAGTGACAGTTTTGGAGGTTAGCTGGAACAATAGCTGTTTTGACATTACACACACATCAATTTTATTTATTTGTATATATACATGATGTTTTTTTGGTCGGCGACGAGCGACCCATGTGCGGTAGTAAAAAACATACCTTTTTCAAAAATGGACTTAATTACATTAAATACTGTAAATGCGTTGAGAAATACTTTATTCAATTTGAAATATAATGACCGCAAAGTATGGTCACTAGGCACGTGCACTTACTAGAGCTAGGCGCAAGCCGCCATCGCCCCACCCCTTTACTCCCTCGCACTCCCGTTGAGTATTTACGTCTACAATTTCGCTTATTACACGATTTTCCAATTAATATTATTTTATTTATTATTAAAAAAGTACTTTTTATATTATCGACCCTGAGTCGCTCGTCGCTGACCAAAACAACGACCTGTATATCTAAGGCAAAACTGATAAGTATGAGATTATAAGCGAGATTATGTTAATAATGGTAGAGTGACTTACTGCATACCAGACAAGTTTAATTCAAAGACAATGCAATGTCAATGCTCATATATATTATGCTATACACTTTTTTCATGTTTTTGTGATATCATCACTTACGTAAATCTTAGTATTTGAGATTTGACGGTAGATTTTGAACTTGTGTAACTAACCATCCGTATTGGCTATTAGGCGTTCTGTATGGTGATCAGCTTCCCTAGTTCTACTGTGTGGATATTTCGAGATGGCATATTTTCGAAACCTATGTTGGGTTAGTCATGTTGAACAACTTTTAATGGGACAAACACTATAATCTCGAAAAAAAAATGTTTTTCATATATTACTAGCGACCCTTATACTTATCTTATAATTCTGTGTTGGTACCATAGTAAAAGAGTGTTCAGCATGAATAACCCAATATAAGTTAACCTCTCGTCTCCCGGCCGCCCCCAATTGGCGTCGGCAAATTTGTACGCGCGTCTACCGGCCGACCCCTATTGGGGTCGGGCTGGTCGGGTCGACCACAGGTAATTTTTTGCCTTATTTCGACAAAGGGACAGTTTAAATTCGCTTGAATGGTATTAGAATGACTGGAGAGTGAGCTAAGCTTCTGATTGGTGGACAAAGTTCATTCGGTCTTGATAGAAAATTAAAAAAATATGACCAGTTGAATTTCACTCTGCGCGCCATGCCCGCGCGGATCTCGGCGCCTCGGCCTAAAAATTTTAAATGTTTGTGATTTATGTTTTTATGTGGATTTATATCAGAAACCTGTATGTTATCGTAAATTTATCATTTATTCTTGCTAAAAATAGTATAAGAATGCCAAGTTTTGCGTTTCAACTTCGTAAAACAACAAAACAAAATCGATAAAAAAAAATGACATACTTTGGATTTCTAGTATTGGAACTTTCTATTTATGATTTGATTGCTATTTTCAATGTAAACTGATAAGAATTTTACATTTTCTTATTGGTTTTTTTATGAGGAACACGTATTTGTTAGTATTTTTATAAAATATACCACAATTTTTTAGTATTTCATTCGTAAACATAATGTAGTCATTATGTCACTCACACATACAAAGATGGCGCTGAGCATGTGTGCGTAGAAATTTGAAACTGACAGTTTGAAGTGGTGATTTGTTTACATGTGTATCTACAGAGTGATCACTATTTGAATTTGTGTTCGGATGGTAAGCGGTCACCGCTGCCTATGGGAATTTCCAATACCAAATGCCGATGTTATGTTGTTTGTTATGTTAGATAATCTTATATCCGTAAACCCTTAGGGTCTGATGATGACCAGGACTGCAGCGAAGAGAATTTCGCAAGGGGTAAAGCTAGGATCACCGAATTTGAATAGTATATTATACTTTAGAGTGGCGCTTCGTCACAGGAATTCTTGAGGGTCTGATGATGACCAGGTCTGCATCAAAGAACTTCGCAAGGGGTAAAGCTAGGATCGTCGAATTTGAATAGTATATTATACTTTAGAGTGGCGCTTCGTCACAGGAATTCTTGAGGGTCTGATGATGACCAGGTCTGCATCAAAGAACTTCGCAAGGGGTAAAGCTAGGATCGTCGAATTTGAATAGTATATTATACTTTAGAGTGGCGCTTCGTCACAGGAATTCTTGAGGGTCTGATGATGACCAGGTCTGCATCAAAGAACTTCGCAAGGGGTAAAGCTAGGAACGTCGAATTTGAATAGTATATTATACTTTAGAGTGGCGCTTCGTCACAGGAATTCTTGAGGGTCTGATGATGACCAGGACTGCAGCAAAAGGATCTTCGCAATGAGTAAATCTAGGAGAATCTGATCGTAACCAGGACGGTAGCAAAGCTAGAATAATCGTTATATCTAATTTCGATTGTAAAATATTGGAAAGAATAAAAAAAATGTTTTAGCAATATTATATCTATATACAGATATAATATATATAGATATAATATTATAATACCCATAGTACACCAAGTAACATGACATCACAACCGACTGACAACAAAATAAAATTGACAATATTTTTTACGAAAGTGAACCACCCGTATAATCAACGTGCCAAAATGGCGCAGTGTGTCTTCACACAAGCCGGGGGCAATGACTTCCCGGAACGGGACGAAAACTACCTGCTGCGACTTGAAGTTATGGACCCCTTTTTTTATGTGTTTTTGTATTGACAGAGTATACGTATTATACATCATTAGAATGGCTGTTTATTCTTCTTTTGGTTACAATATAAATTTGCCAATTTGTATGAACTGATCATTACAAACTCGAACATAAACAAACCTCTTGCTTTTACCATGATTATTTTACTATGTTGATATCTAGCCTTTTCTAACATGGTAATATACCATATTTTATCATTCTACTACCTGATTTCTGTAAAATATAATATTTCGCACGATACATGCTAAAAATAAACCTCAAATATATCGTGATTACTTTACAAGAAGGTTTTCAAATCTTCGTCGCGACCCGCGTAAAAATGATTCGCCGCGTGCTTCACTGCTATTTTGAAATGATGAATGTCATATATTTTTGAGGTATAGGGTCGTTGCGCTGGTTTTCGTCCAATTATCGGAGTTGCCAGCTTTGTGATGCGAAATGAATATCTTGAAGTACCCTTACCTAAATGTATTATATTTTTTGTGTGTGCTTAATTAGTCTTCTTTAGGTTAATGTTAAGAGAAAATAAATCATTTTCACACCTCTTTTTATAAAAAAATATTTTATCAAAAGTAGGGATTTTGCTAGTTTTCGTCCAAAAAAATTGGTTTTCGTCCTAGTGTGAGCTAGATTTCGACCACTGTGTAGACAAAGGAGTGCAGGTGAATTATAAAGTTAAAAAGCAATTATAATATACTTTTATTTAATCAACAACATAATATATATACTATTTAATAGCCTTATTGTAATTTTTTCTATTTTTATTACATTTATTAGCTATAATTAAACAAATTAAGAAAATAAATTAAACATGCGTATTACAATGATAACCGTCTACGGTGGCCAACTAAAACAATCAACGCCCAAAATAAAGCCATCATTGGTAATTTTTTAACATATACCTATATATATATATATTTACATCCTGCTAGACATCTTGCGTCAACCACAAAAAAATCCCATAGTAATACTGCGTCCACCGACTTGTCGCGTCCGGTATACGGACGCAAGATTTCCCACGGATTATTTTTCCAATATTTTTTTTTATTACTAATGACCTATACATTCATCCCTCAAGAGGAAATTCACTAATTTATTAGGACCTTATATTGGGTATGTATTTACAAACAAAATTGTATATATTTTGGCGACATCGGACACCATGGGCTTTCGTGCTCTCTAAGTGCTGGTCGAATACCACGACACTCAGCTATTAATGACATTATCCGCAGGGCTCTTGTTGTCGCTAACGTGCCTTCCGTACTGGAACCAGTCGGTATTGCGCGGGGCGATGGCAAGAGCGGATGGTATGTCTTTGATCCCTTGGAGTGTTGGCAAGTCGCTAGTGTGGGATGCCACATGTGTCGATACACTCGCGCCATCTCACTTACCGGCGACTTGTAAAGCTGCAGGGGCAGCTGCAGCCAGTGAGGAAAATTCAAAATTCAAAAAATACGCATCGATTGGACCCAATTATATTTTTGTGCCTTTTGCGGTCGAGACCATGGGACCGTGGGGGTCCGAAGCTCGCCGTTTTGCTCGCACCTTGTCATCAAAATTGATCGAGACCTCCGGAGAACAGCGGGCGGGGAGCTTTTTCCGCCAACGCGTCAGCTTGGCTATTGACAAAGAGAAAACGCTGCCAGCCTTCTGGGAACCCTGGCGTTAATCGGAAGCAGCGGCAGGCTTGAGGAAATTTTCGATATATAGATTGTATTACATATTTGTTGTAAATATATATGTATTATATCAGTAATCTGGTTTCCATAGTACAAGCTCAGCTTAGTTTGGGATCGGATGACCATGCGTGGGGAATGGCAAAGGATATTTATTATTTATTAATTTATATGGTTTTCAGGGTCTGATGATGGAGCAGGAGGGTAGGCACTGAAACTATAACGGAGCAACGTACCCTAGCCGTGTTTGGGGTTGTTGGAATTGTCGTGAGATGAACTTTGACCATATATGGTTTTCAGGGTTTGATAATGGAGTAGGAGGGTAAGCACAGCAACTCAGTAGTGGAGCAACGTATCGTAGCCGTGTTTGAAGTAATTGAAATTGTCGTTAGATGAACTTTAATCATGCATGGTTTTCAAGGTCTGATGATGGAGGTTGAGATAGGCACTGGAACTCCATAGTGGAGAAACGTATCCTTGCCGTGTTTTGGGGTCGTTGGAATTGTCGTGTAGTGATTTTTGACCATATATGGTTTTAAGGGTCTGATGATGGAGTAGGAGGGTAGGAACTGGGACTCTATAACGTAGCAACGTATTCTAGCCGTGTTTGGGGTTGTTGGACTTATTGTGAGATAAACTTAAACCATATATGATTTTCAGGTCCTGATGACAGAGTAGGAGGGTAGGCACTGGAGCCCAATAGTGGAGCAACGCATCCTAGCTGTGTTTGGGGTTATTGGACTTGTCGTGAGATGAACTTTGACCATATATAGTTTTCAGGGTCTGACGGACGATGTACCCGTAAGGTAGACACTGGAAATCCAAAATGGAACAAGATATCCAAGCCGCGGTTACATTCTATGAAACACAGTTAGCACTTAGTTAGCGATGTATATATATCGAGGACCGTAGATTAAGGAATCCCATTATCTCTACAGACTTGTCTAACTGACGCCTTATTCTCCCAAATTGCAGTTAGAGCCTTTATTAAGGAATCTTACGTGTACGCGGCGGTTTTCTTTCTAGTTTTAAAGTAAGTTTTTAAAAGGACAAGGCTACTTTTTATCCTGGCAACGCGGGTGAAACCGCAGGGGAACAGCTAGTATACAAATAACATGTCTATGGACGAAAAGTAATGCTAAAGAATATATTTTTTTTAATTTTCGTCCACCCTAGTTCTCGTTCATGGACGAAAACTAACACCACATTAAACGCTTTTTTTATTTTTCGTCCACGTCCTATAAATATTTTTTATTCCCGCAACACTGACAAAGGAGTGGACGGAAACTAAAATGTCTAAACTCATTGCAATAAAGATCATTATTGGGAGATAATTCATTATTTTATAGGTCCGTTGAAGTAAAATGACCATTACAAATATTCATATAGCTATTTGGGTTTCCGTCCACGTGGACGAAAACTAAATATTTTGCTAAATTGGTATGCTAGTATTAGTCCACTAAATTTTACTAAGACTTACATAAAAAAACTATAATAAACACTTAAATTTGTGTTAAATATGGTTATAGATAGACATACTTGCCAAAAACATTACGTAAACTAGCTAAAACAGTTATTAAACTTACCATGAACTTTTCGTACCGGTATAATTTTTTTTAGGCGCGTTGACTTCTGCAAGTCAGGGATGCGAAGCGGTCACTGACGTTAATATTTTTGAAGTCACTACTCGTTAAATCACATTTTCATGTTGATAGAACTGTTGCCTAGACATTATGGATCGCAAAAAGTCCAAACTTGCGCGGTAAGGTACGTTTGTATTCAAATTTTACGCATGTGTTTGTAGTACCTCAGTCATATGGACGAAAAGTGGTACTGGACGGAAAACCAGCGCAATGACCCTATACGTGTATATTTTATTTTTATGTTCAAGTAAATATTATAAATTAACGGGTAGAATAAAATAAACCTTAGGCTATTTTGTATATTTATGTCTATTATCATTTTTATTGAATTAGTCGTAACTTTAGTCACTTCTCTCAATTCAAGATGTTGCATAAACCAAAATAAACACGGGAACAGTATTATTTGTGTTACAATATATAGATGATATCATCCTCTGCTAGGAAACATAAGTTTGTTTACAGTAACTTGAATCATTCAAACACAAAAGGCGATAAGCCAACTCAAGTGCCACGCGCCGATGACGTAATCCGACACCGCCGACCACCCACGGCGCTTTTGTAATATGACACTTAGCGGGCGGCCGGATGACCAGAGGTTAAGAGAGCTTAGAGTTTATTCGCTCAAAATACCGCACCCAAACAACTTTACCGAATACCGCAGCCATATAACTTAGTTGTGTTCCTGCGCGTGAGTAAGGTCGTCAGAGCTCATTGGGGAGGGAAGGGTTGGTAACGCGTGAGTAACCTTCTTGTGTTGCAAGCGTCTATATGGCTACGGTAACCGCTTACCATGAAGCGGGAAATCTCCACCCAGTATAGTTAGTTACAAATTGTTATTTTTGTTAGATAATTTGCAAGCGTTCATCGACATCGACCCTGGAGACAGCCAAGCGGATCGGGAGCATGCTGCAGGAGCGGTTCTACGTGCCCGTGCTGCACTCCGAGGACGGCAGCGGAGCGCCCGCCATCGGGAGGCCCTTCACACCTGCACTGCCACCGGTAACTACCTTATAATACTGGGTGTTTTGTTTAATGGTTAAATCCTAATGTATAGGTACTAGTGAAAACTGCTCAAAAGTGTCTCGCAGCCGATTTTGATGAAAACTAAATTTGTATACTTAGATTTAAAAAAATATATATTTTGCGATGGCGTGGATAAAGTTGATTTTGAAAAAAAAACACGATCGCAAAGTGTCGCTTTATGTTTTTATTTTCTAAAAAAATACTTTTTCTTTGTTTTGCCATTCAACATTACTTCGCAGAATTTGAAGGTTAGGGGGCGTCCATAAATTACGTGAAGCGATATTTCGACACTCCGCCGCCCTTGGTGAGATGTCGCGGCATTCGGTTCGACCCCCTAAACGCCTCAAGTAATTTATGCAAGCTCCCTAAGAATCATGCTAAGTAATGTTGAATGGCAAAAAAAGGAAAGTAACTTTCTGAAAATGTATTTTTTACATTGAACTTCTAATCAATTATTCGGCGTCCATTGTCTACAATTTAACCCTCTTATTCATAATCGCTTTTTAACTAAATCAGCGTCTCACTCTTTCGATCACCAAATGTCACGTGTCAGATAAAGACTTCGGAATTTTAGCGAATCAACGTTTGATAAATTCATCATGAATAAGGGGGTAAGTATATATTCCTCCTTTAATTCCAGTTAGGGTTCATAAAACAGGTAAGTTACGGAGTTTTCAGTGATAATATGTAAATGGTTTATTCCAGGATCTGAACATGGACCCGTTAAGTCCTCGGTACGAGATCCGCGCATACGCAGGCCCTATGGACAGTTGTGAGGCGGAGGTGTTCCGGCGCCGGTGGAAGACTCCGCCGCGCGCTCCTCGACCCTGCCCTGACACCCTCAACACATCACAACAAACCTTCAGGCTCAGGGAGATCACTAAGGGGTTCGAGACTGCTGGCAGGTTGGTATTTCACTCTGGAGCTTATTAAAATTCCTTTTCTCAATTACAATATTTTATCAAAGGCAAGGCAATGAATGATACAAAAAATAAAATGGCCGACAATAGTGTTGCCAGCTCGATACAAATACGGTTCTTAACATAAGTTAAGACCTTTAAATTCGTAACAACAGAATATTACATCAACATTATAATTTTACTTAATGAATGAAAGTTAATTTTGACTCTATAATTTATAAAGATATTTTTTTTACTTCGATGACGATATACAAGCATACAGCCCGCCTGATGATAAGCGGTTACCGTAGACATATGGGTTGCAACATATGAGGCTTCACTCACCCCCTCCCCAATGGAACACAGCGTAAAGTTATTTGGCTTTGGTATTCTGTAAGGTGGAGGTACTTCCCCAGTCGAGCTGCTCCTTGAGCGAATAAATGCTAATGCTCTACCACTGTTTTTTTATTTGTATAGGATCTAAAAATACCCGATTAGAAGCCTTTTTAATTGTTATTTAATGGAAAATGACACTAATTATGACATTTTTACAAACATTATGGTGAAAATTCCTGCGAGATTCTAATCCTTACTAATATAAATGCGAATGTGAGTTTGTTTGGTTATTTGTTTGTTTCATACGCTTTGGGTCTTAACCACTCAACCGATCATGATGAAATTTGACACGCAGATAGTCTATGGTATGGAAAAGGACATAGGCTACTTTTTATCCCAGGAATAGGTTAACCTTATGACCACCACAGTCATCCAGTCGTTCCTGAAAATTTTATAAAATTTCTTAATTAACAATGCCGTTTTCGTTTTACAGAAATCTAGCTGAACAAATGAAAGTCGGCTGGAAGGAGTACTGGCCGTTCCTAGACACGTTCACAGACCTTAGAACACCAGAAGGACTAACTCTATTAGAAAACTATCTGAAAGTCAAATACGAAAGCGCCTGCTCGTTCGCGTACAGCGATAGTTGTGCCCAATCACAACACAGTCCAGATGATCTGTCGCTATCCAGAATCAGTCTAAATCTATCACACCAAACACCTAGTAAAGATTCTACAATGAGCCCAATGTCGGAATTATGTGTAGCGTTGAAAACATGCAAGATATCGTCAGAGAGACCGGCCCATTGGAGGAAAACAGACCCGGTTAGACAGAGAATGTGTCGACAACCAAGCGCCAAACTTATAACCAACGGAGATTCAACCCCAATCACAAATCAAACGAACCACACAGTCAGTCAGTTACTGTACATAGAACGAGCGTGCCAAGTCTTCGCTAAGAGAATAGCGGATGCGCTAACATTTTCTCTAACAGCTGAACCAGAAGTTGCCGGAGATTCGCTGAAATCCGAAGCGAAACATCTTCAGCACACGATATTTACTTTCATGGACGACGAAAGGTTCCAAAAGATTGATTTCGCGTTAATACATTCGCGATTAGCCCAACTAGTTGTATACAAACTGAAGCAGCAGACAAAAGACTTGGACGATATCAACCACTTGATTGAGTTTCTTGTAAAGTTAAGATGTCCGAACGACGATATTTTCAGCTCCGACGATGAAAGAAAACCAATTAATTATAAAGGAACGAATAGGATAAAATTGACTCAAGTTATTGACTGTCACGTTAGATGTATAAGTAGTTTTATTTGCGAGGAATTAACGGATGAAGTTGTATTAAAAGGTCCGGCGGTTTCTGAGAGTGTGTGTACAGATATATGGGACAAAGCGGCTAAGTGCCGTTGTGAGTGGAAGATTGAGAGCTTCGAGAGGAACAGTAAGAAGAACGCGTCGTTCAGGAAGAATAGATCTATATTGTCTACGAGTCCAAAGAGCGAGAGCTTTATTAGAAGACTGACGTTTGATCACGATATTGGTAAGTCATGTTTGCGATTTTGTTCATATATGATTAGTGTTAAAGTTAAACTTTGAAAAATTCTTTAGTTTGTGTTTGTTTTAGTTAAAAATATGGTCTGGGGCTTATGTGGTATGTTTCTTTCATTTATGTAATAATTTTGTTTTAATATTTTCCGAAATGTATGGTACATTCGAGAACATAAATATGTATATAATTTATGAAATTCAAAAGCAATTTTACACTGTATAGATTGAAATGTTGCAATATAACACAAATCATTAAAAGATTCTACCCACATAATAAATAAGTCATGATTTCAATCAATAGATTAAAAACGGTGATAAAAAAGGATTACGTTCGAAATTCGACGACTATAAAATATTATGAAACTAGATTGTTTGGCTCTTATTGTTAAAGTTCTGATTTGCCAGTGAAATAATCGGTAGACTAATATTAAGTTCCCTTGAAAGCTATTACAAATTGTCGATTTTTTTTGACAGGTGATGGCAAACTGCAATACAACGAGAACGAGACAGACATACATGTGACGGTCAATTCTCCCGCTGGAGACAGCGGCACTGCACTTTATACTGTCGATGTGGCCAAATGTCACGTAGTACCTGCCGAGGTAACAATCATTGTAAAACTAGCGCTCCCCCGCGGTTCCATCCGCGTTCCCGGGATAAAAAAGTAACCTATGTCCTTCTCCATACCATAGGCTATCTGCGTACCAAATTTCGTCATCATCGTGATCAGTTGAGTAGTTAAGGCGTGAAATCGTAACAAACAAATAATGCATTTATAATATTAAGTTAGGACTAACTAGGATAGTATCCTGGGACATAATTCATGCTTTTGCTATGGAAACCAAAAAACTGATATACTATAAAATTAATTGCTTACAGAATTTGTTTAGTTTGAGAGAGAACTTTTATCAGAAATTATATTTATAAAATAAATGCAAAATTTGTGGATACATTTTGTTGTATACCTCGGTTAACCTGTAGACTGTTTGGCGATCCGCGCGGATTTATTATTAATGACAACCTTAGACTGTTTGACGATCCGCGCGGATCGCCTTGTTTACGTCTCATATTACCGCTCGAATTTCATGTTATTGTTACACAATTACGTAACTAAAGTGCCCCAATTTTGGTACGTGAATAAAGAGCATTAAATACCACACCCGTGAATAGGTAGAATTATGTTATGACCAAAACAAAAAAAAAGAAATATTGCCCGTTTTTTGTGGTGAACGGGCTGAAAGAGTTTTCTCACTCCGAGTCTCACCAAAAATTAAAGTTTAGGTGTGATAAAGTAACAGAATTCCTGTATAAGGTGACTTATTTGTGTAGTATATTACTTTATCTAACCGTTTTAGTAATAATTTATATACTTACTGATGTGTGAAACGAGAATTCCTTGAATCTAAACACATACTTATGACTCAAAGTACTCATGTGTTTATAATCAAGAAAATCTTATTTCACACATCAGTAATTATATAAATCATTATTAAAACGGTTAGATAAACTAATATTCTATACAAATCACTCACCTTTTACAGGCAATCCATTAAATATCACTATTCACACTCGTAATTTGTTTTGAGTCTCGACACGAGGTTAACATTCACGTAATTCCACTGCATTTTTCAACAAATTATTGTTTGAACCTTATGCCAATACCTTTAAGAGTTAATAATTAGGGACTCATACAAGCTAATAATATCAATAATGGTTAGAAATTCATTTACGATGTGTGAGTACCATGACCTCAAAATGGTGGTCTATTTTTAGATATAGTCCGACTAATCTAGCTGGTTTTTTTTTATTTATCATCGATTATTATTTAAATCTAGTAACATTCGACGAGTTTGGCTACTTTTTGTTGGGATATGAGGCAACACCGACCCTAAAGTAGCCTAAAATGAGAGAACTATGGTCACATAAAAAAAAAAGTTGGGTTGTTTACATTGTGTTCACAATGTTAACTTTAGCATCGAATTTCTCTTTTTTGCTTACTTGAGACTAGTAAAACAAATGTATTTATTAGATATAACGTGTATTCGTGTTGATATAAAGGTGTGTAATATGTGGACAGAGTTATTCGTCTTGAAGTGCAAACTCAAAATGTTTATGAAGTGCAGTTTTTTTACAGTTGTCATTTTTTCCTGGTTTCTTATTGGAATGTTGTAATACTTTATTCCAATTCCAATAAGATTCCAATAAGAACATTTATTCAGGATGACGCTGTAAGTTACTGTTTCTTGATTAATACTGTAAATACCCAGATATTTATGATTTACTGACAATGCGGGGGGGAGGCCATTTGCAAATTCAGCAAATTCCGCGAAAACCGCAAGTCAAAGGCAGCTGTCAAAAAAAAAAAATCGCAATTTCAAAGGGTTAAAGAATCATCATTGCCTTACCATGGCCATGTTGAGATTGTGGTGAAACAAAGATGTTATAATATTTACATGAATAATATGTATGTGTAGATATCGGACGACGAGTCGGTAGCGTCGTGTTCGTCGGAGGGCGAGGAGGCCTACCTGACGGCCTCCGACCACTGCGACCGATCCGACCACTCCGACCAGTCCGACCAGTCCGACGACGACATGGCCGAGGCCAGCGACAGAGCCCTCGCCGAACCATTCATATACGGGTGATGTTTTCAGAAGTTATTTGCACATTAAAATATAAAACATAATAATGATTTATTTCACTTCATTGGTACCGATTCTATTGTAAATTGCACTAAACTAATTTTAGTCACATCACATCTCATTCTTACAAACATTATTGAAAAAGGATAGAAAATATTTAATGCGGTCAAATTAGTCTTTGCCGTCTTCATTTGCGGGTATTTAGACGTAACCACGATAGATGGCGATTGAAAACAAGCATTGGACTAATTTGATTGGACTAAATTTATTTCATCCTTATCTTATATTCTTTGTTAGAAAGAGATATTATAGTTAGTGAGACTAAAATAGTTAAGTTGTAAAAAACAGAATCGGGACAAATGTCCTTTCACAGTTGTCCATATGTAAAGACCTTTTTTCTGAAGAACGGGTAAGAAGTATCAAATTGAAATTAATTCCAAATAATAAAGCTTTTCATTTCAAGCTAACAAATCCCTGTACTCATAAGATACGGCCATTTATGTCACATATTTGGGTATTTGAATACTTTAGGGACCAAAGATTGTCCACAAAAATCCTCCTTGCTGAGTTTCTTGCGTGTTCTTCTCAGTTGAATGCCGACTTACGAACTGGTGGTAACTTCAGTAGCTTTGACCTTCATAAGTGCCCTACTAGGGCTTAAAAATGCTTTGACTTTGAAGGCCTTAATTTGAACCTGTGAAAAATGGTCTTTCAGATCAACATACAACTAAGTGACCCCTTAAGGATTATTTTTTCTGTGCTACAGAGCCTTTAAAATTAATTATAATTGTTTTATGTAACAGTGAGGAGCCTTCCAAGATGGACCGGCTGGTATTCGAGGCGGTATCTCAGTGCATAGTCTCCCCGGACCAGTTCCCGCACGTGTATCGCTGGAGACACACTATTGCTCTCTATCCGTCGCACGAAAGGGACAAGTGAGTTATATTTAGATTTTAATTGGGTTTATAGGCTTTTTTTTGTTTTTGGCGAAATCTTGCCATGGTAAGTGATGATGTGGCCGGAGGCGGTAAGCATACAAAGCTTGTAACTGGCTCTCAAGTGCAGCTGTCGGAACAAACATGTGGCAATTGATTTGTATGTAAAAACTACACACTCTGATATTTTTAAGATTTGTAATTCGGTTGCCGATACATAAAAAACGAATATTTGAATAATTTTGGTAAATGTAGTAAGAAATATCTCAAGGCGTGTAAATTTGTTGGATATTTTTTTTTTTCTGTAATTTCAAATAATTTTATATAGGTGCAACCTCTAGTGCCCGTTTATCGTTGAATTTTGGGACACGCAGATTTTGTATTTATAAACTGATATACATAATTTTTGTTTTTATATAGTTTAAAACAGTCACATTATTACTGGTTACTGCATTACATAAAACCAAATGAGAACTAAGTTATTCAAAACGAGACTTGAAAATCTTGTGAACTTAGTTTCTTCTGGTAGAAAGGGAATAACACATAATGAGCATTACATCAATACTAAATTACTAATACGAAATTTCATCCAAATCCGTTCAGTAGTTTTTGCGTGAAAAAAAAGAAAAGAAAAGAAAAGCATTTTATTTTTGCGCGCCATTCGACGCAGACATTAAATAACATAATTAAAAACAAGAAAAAAAAATATACACAAAAAATACACACTCTTATATAATAGTTAGTTATAAACTATAACTAACTATGACTATTTACATCGAATAATAATAGGCTACTTTCCTGAAAAAAACTAATTAGTCCGTCATTTACATTATCAAAAAATATTAGGCACGTATTTTTTCTTTTGTCAATTAAACAAAAAAATACGAAGATATCGTGTGTTGAAGTTCCGCGTGACGTCACGGTGTGGTACACTTTTTAGTAACAAGTGACGTCACGAGCCCCCACTCTCGAACTTAGTCGCGCTTTATCTTAGTCAATTGTTAATGATTTGGTAAAGCAAAAAATACGTGTCCAAATATTTTTTGATAATCTAACTGACGGACTAATTAGAATTATTATATTTTTACCCAGGCAACATTCCTATTATGATGATGCCAACCCATCAAAATACCCAGTTAATTTTATAGCTACTTCTAATTTTATGTTGCCATTTTGGCTACTTTTAGCTAAGAGTAACAAACTTTATTTTTTTTATTTATGGCTAGATTGTATGAGTCAGGAAACAGACGCCGGAGGCAAGTTCCACTCCCTTGCTGTCCGCATTATAAATGAGGATGCAAAACGCTGTGTCCGTATTTTCGGTATGTCAATAACGTACGGGTGTAAGTTTTCCCCGCGTCTTGTGGTTCACATCTAACTTACATTCCTACTCACAAACTTTCGCATTTATAATATAAGTACATAATTTTTTTTTTTTTTTTTATTAAATGGGCTTGCGTTTGGCCACTGACCCGCCCATAAGGGGCGATGACGAAGCCTAAGATGAAACACGCTTACCCAGAAGAAACCTATTCACTCTGGCCTTGAAAGTACCTAGATTGTAAGCGTCAGGAAACACAGACGCCGGAAGCAAGTTCCACTCCCTTGCTGTCCGCATTATAAATGAGGATGCAAAACGCTGGGTCCGTATATGTAATGTATATTATCAATATGTACAGATGGCCGTCAGCGCCCCAGCTGGAGGACAGCGCGTCGACCTGCGGCGCGTGGTCCCCGTCCGTGCGCACGCCGCGGCCGTGTCGTGCCCGCGCGCGTGTCGTGTCCGTGTCGTCGCCCTCCCCGCTACACCCCGCGGCACTGGCGCGCTGCTCCACGCCCAACAAACACGCCGCGATACCCAGGCCTGATGCCGAGAGGGGCGTGCCATTGCAGGTACATACACGGTCACTTTTAAACCTCTAGCCTTATTTTCAGGGGTTAATGTCACTCATCATTATTATCAACTTTTACTATGGGACCACCCGAGTCACAATTTTTACAAGCTTTTATTTAACTTGCAATGTATGTATGTATGTTTGTTCGTTCAGGTGGAATCTTGCAAGTCGAATTTGACCCACTTCCAGTGATCGGATTGACTTGATATTTGGTGTACATTGGTATATTGGATGACAATGCAAGTACAGTCAACAAAAAAAGCTTGTATTAAAAATATCATTTTTAACAAAAACTTATTTTGGTGAAGTAGAGAACTTACACTTTCTGACCACATTTTCTATTGTTTTACGACCACCTTTCAAATTAAGACTATTTGTAATGTTGCGTCTCATGATCCAAAAATTATACCATGGTGCGAATCCGTGTTTGTGAAAAAACTGACAATCCGGCGGAGCGCAGTCGAGCGCGAGACGAATGCTCGTTCGAGACTCACAAGTCCGTCCACGCTACGCGAACAACGGAACGAATCCTGTTCTTTGGTCGCGCGACTCGTGCTCGCTTCGCGTAGCATGGACGCACCATACTATGACCTTTATCTCTTATGCCCGGTTCCTATAAACAAAAACGAATCGTTTTTCTTACCAATGGTAGGTTTTTTGTTGCCAAACTGGGCATAATATAGATAATTTCGTCAGCTAATTTTACCTGTGATAGCTACTTCCATATGGGAGGGTCTGCTATGCAAAGCTTTGTTATTTGCTTCATTATTAGTAAAGATATGTCTTAATTTTAACCGATAACGGTCCATAAATTATAAGAATCGGCCATTACCAAATAGTCCATACCTCATATATGAAAAGCCAACCGAACCTTTCCGAGAGTGGTGGAACTCTTACCAGGCAAAAATCTCTTCACATCCTTCTTGAAAAACCCCATGATTCAGTCGGTACCAGACTTTCAGATTGTTTTTATTGTTAGCTACTTTTGAATTTGTTCACAAACAATTGGTACCAATATAAGTAACTTATACTTAATGAAGGTCTATGTTTTTCAGGTTTCTACTTGGCTTCGCGTCACAGGACCAAATTCGCCCAGATCAGCGCTGGCAGCTAAAAACGTATGTCACAACGTCAGCTTCGGTTTCTAAATTAAATCGAACTCTATTCTCATTACCATACTGCCTTTTTCCCCCTAAGCCACGAATTTAAATACTGAAATAATTATGTGCGCATTATTTTAATATTGTATTTGAACGGAATACCAACTATTTACAAATTAAGCACATTCAAGACAAGCATCTTTAACTTCGTGTTTTGATTATTTTTTTGCATAATGAAAGAAAAGAAAGGTAATTTATTTTTATTATTTTGTATCGAAATATTATGTGATTTAGTGATTGGATATAATTTACTATAGTTATTAATTAATATTAGATTTGTTTAAACGTCTTGTCCGGATGACTCCATAACACTCATATCAATGGCATTGTACTTTAAGGAAAATTATAGACATAATAATAATGTGACATGAATATGATTCTCTAATTGATATAAATCTTAAGTCGAATTGAATTCGATCAATAATTTGTAATTTGTACTGAATCTAACTGATCTATTTTTCGTGATATGTGCAGTTATGTGCTGAAAAATAAAGCTAATTAAAACTTAAATAGTCATCAGTTTTGAGTTGCTTATGTTTTGCTCGTGACTGTACAATCATTAGTGTCCGACCGAAGCATCGTCTACCTTCGACCAACAAAGCCGCCTTCGACTTCGGTTTCAAGCAAGCGCCAACATTTTACGAACTGTAATTCGCGAAGGATTATTATTAATCGAACCTCTGTTTAAAAATTACGCAAACTTTAGAATCTCCCCTAATTTACTTATTGCACCTCTAATTTACTTATTGCATATCAGAAAAATGACTACATATTCATCAAAACATGTTCTATCACCCAGACCCGACTCGGGGCACTCCAAAAACAGTTGGTTAGGTTAGAACTGTGATAATATCGCGCTAGATGATCATTCAGTTCAAACAGTTTTGCATAAACCATAAAACTGATACTCAGTTTGATTTATATAGTGTGCGTATTTAGTGTGCAATTCAGTATTTTTGGTTCTAGTTTTGAATTGTTTTGTTCGAATAGAGGGAATTAATAGTTAGGGTATTAAATACATACCTTTTGTTAATATTGCAAGGTAATTTTAATCTCCTCGTTAAGTTGTTTATATACAGTCAATATACATTTTTTAATATCAATATTTTATTCACTTTTAGCGAATCTTGAACTGAATTTCTTAGGGTTATTTAAAACTTCAGCTGCGGACGAAGGCTGTAGCAATTGCCGATTATTCGGGTTCGGTTAGAAATCGACTTCGGTGGGACACTAACAATCATATTGAAATTTTCGGCAGCACTTGTCTACAATATAAATAAATGTACCAAGGAATGACTTATCCCGTCTTATAGTTATTTCGCTAACGACCAGATAAATGAGAACATTGTAGAAGTAAAATTAAAGTAAAAATTAAGATTGTTTCTTTTGTTCCTTGGTATATTATCCTTTGCTTGTGTCAAATATTATATTTCTTTCTAAACTAGCATAGGAAAGATAAAATTCAACGACTAATAAGTGAGGTGTAACATTGCATAATTTGTAGGTAATTGTTATTTTTGTATATGTATGTCTGTTTAAATGAAGATAATCTCATAATTTTGATGTTTTTTGTGTATTGTTGTTTAGAATTATAAATTGTTTTGATGTTTCAATAGTTGCATTTTGACATTGTTTCTATAGTGATTTAGTATTGTGACTATTATGTAAACAGAAATTAGGACTTGGAGTTTCATTGACTTGCTGTTTAGGTCACCTGGATTTTGATTAATTTTAAATACATACTGTTAAAATATATATATATGTGTAAATTCCAGTCGCAGTTTCTGATTAAATAATAATTTTAATAGTAATATGACAATAACGTTATTGCAATGTTATTTAGCATTTATAGTTACGTTAGACAGACGTCTGTTTCATTGACATGCCAAAAGTGGTGATATGTGACGTGCTGGCGTTGCACCGATATGTCTACGAATGTTTGTACTTTTATAACAAAGAGAAATTGTAAATGAAAATGTATGTTTTATATGATATTATGTTTAATTCACATACGACTTTAGAAAAGAGAAAATAAATTATAACTGGTTCTTTTATGAGTTTCATTATGAGTCCCAAAAATTTTCGTCTTCCGATGTTTTTATGAGGGAAATTGGTGAACAGTTTTCGTATACACTATTATAATTGTCTACGTCGGCTGAGAAGTCGTCGATGTAATCCTCCCCTCCGCGAATTTCCCCGTTTATGGAATCTTTCTCTTCAGCTAGCTGGACTTCCAGTTGTTCGCTAGAATTATGATCATCAAGTTCTGCATTGAAAATAGCATCTAATACATCTTCTCTTGTTAGTCTCGCTGCCTGTTCAGGAGTTTCACTTCTTTTAGTGAAATTAGGTTTTATAACTTGTGGCGCCTCTTTTGGACTCTTTTTAGGAGTAACAATAATAGTCATTTGCGTACTTATATTATCTCCCTCTACTCTTGACTCTGCTCCATCTGATTCTTTGGTTACTGAACTTCCAATGACAAGCACCAAATCTTGCGTTTGTGATTTCGTCATTTGTATATCATTCACTTCACTTACACTTTCAACTTCTACTCGTAGCAAATTCTTATTAGGTTCTACAGTTTCAAGAGAATTTGTTGATTCATTTTTGGTCACATTTTCAGCTAATGGAACTATTATAGTTTTAATTTCAGCCTGATCTTTCAAATTATATATTTTACCTATATTCTTTTTTAATATTTCTAACTCGGCCTTTTTATTATGTCTAGCTCTTTTGACTGCGGAATTTCTAAGAGAATCCTGTTCACAATTATTGCTGCTAGTTCCTAAATCCGTATTTTCTATGTTGCTCTGCTTCGAGTTGTCAGATTGAGATGGCATTACATTTTGTGATCGTTTTCCCGTATTATATAGCATTCTGAAATCAGTGAGAGGGGTTTCCAAATAATTATTATGCCTTTCCCTTACTGGTAAATCTTGATCCATTTTTTTATAAACTACAGGAATAGGTTTTATTCTTTCGGCTGCAGTGTTCCTATTCTTAAAGTGGGTCTCACTTAAGTCGATTTTTGGTGCGTGTTCTAGCAGGTAAGTGTCTAAATCATTCTTGAATATTTTATGGGCGTCTTGGTAACGTTTCTGCATATCTTTTCTGTACGATTCGTCTATTTTTAGTAGCGATCTACTTCGAACAATATCTGTAATCAAAATAAAAGATATTTTTTATTCTTGTTGATTTGTAACCATATCATTTTTATCTTAGCTAAACCCGACTTTACATGTGTTCCGATAATCAAGTGATAACCTAAGATATAGTCAATCTACATCAAATACTGTCAGTTATCGAATGTAGCTTCCTATTAGTAAACGAATTTTCAGCATCGTATTAGTAGTTTCGGAGATTTCCCCCTACATCCAAACTTACAAACTTTACCTCTTTATAATATTAGTATAGATTAACCAAGTCCTTACCCAATCCTTTACTAAACTCCTCTCCAATGATCATCTCATCTCTAGCATCATGAGTATTTCTCTCTCCCCTCAACACAGTCTGTCTCCTTCTAAAGTCCAAGTAGGACTGCTCAACGGCTTCGGCTTCTATCTCAAGCTTCCGCAGTCGGAGCTTAGCTTCCCGAAGTACGGCGTTTGGGCTTTTTTCGGGAGTGATTGGAGGATGATCTTTTATTGTGTCTTTTCTGTACAGAAAATGAGTTAATCAAATAAACGTTTAAAACGGACTTAAAAATATGAAATACTAACGAAAAATGGTAAATAATAAGATTCATGAATAGTTCACTAATGTCACTAACAATTTTATTGCACTGCAAACAATGATATTATAATAAAAAGAGGTAGATATCGCATTAACGCACGAAAATTGTTGCAGACAAATTCAGACAATGAGGAATGTTAATAGGTATGCAAAATGGCTTGAAAGTTTGTAACAGTAGAGCAATTATGTATACAAATAGATTAGTTTTTGTTTCGTTCAAAAAAACCAAGTAGTTATGATTTTACAGACATTTAAAATTCCCCTAAATATCGAGGCCCGCTAACGGTCACGTGACCGCGGGTGACGTCATGTTTCAACGCTCCGTTCACTCATATTAGTCGCTAGCGGTGGTACGTAGGGTATCTTACGCTATTAGTGGAAAGTATTTTGGATTCGATTTATGAATTTGAAAAAAGGGCAACCGTAAAATCTACATACAATAGGTTGAAATGAAATGAAATTGTTTATTTCGCCAGAAATGTCGTACAATTTAGGTGGAATCTTAAAATAAGGTCTACACATTTCGCTACAGAATAGCATGCAAAATTATAAATTTAAATTGAATCTAATAATTAATGTAATATAATAAAGCAATATAATTAAATAAGATGTCCAAATTATTTTACTAGTTTTATTATTTATCGACGAATAGTTATTATTCTGTTGCCGCCGAAAAGCGAGAAGAAAGAATGCAAATGCTTACTCTCCTGCCTGTCTAATATACCTAAAATAATGATTTTATAGCTGCAACGCAAGTAGGTACTTATTGAACCTTTTAAGTTTCATGTTATAGACAATAAATTAGTAATGTTTGTCTATACCTATTTATACTCTTCTTAGTAAATTTTAAAAAATACATTGATTATATTGCAAATGCAGCGAGTTGAATAGATGTATTTAACCTTTTTTATGACTTATCTTTTTTTATACAACTAAGTCGGTAAACAAGCATACGGCCCACCTGATGGTAAGCGGTTACCGTAGCCATATAGACGCTTGCAACACACGAAGCATCGCTCACGCGTTACCGACCTTTCCCCCCTCCTCAATGAGCTCTGTCTACCTTACTAACACGCGCAGGAACACAATCTACTTTATTTATCCAAATAAATAAAATTTAAGTGTCTGTTATTTAGTATCAAAATAACAGCTTTTTATTAAACGTACATGTAAGTACCTATATACAGTTGGCGACACTCGATAGTGTTTTAGCCGCTAAAAGTTCGGCATAATCTGGTCGCTCCCCCTAAGATGGTCGGGTATCCTTCGAGGATTTTCCCACGCTAATTTTTTTTTTTTTTTATTAATTTTCCGGCTAATCTCCGAAAGGCTGGAACGATTTTGACTGGATTTTTACTCTCAGTTAGCTTATGGTACCTATAAGAAGTAACATACGTTACATTTATTTTAGAATAAATATTTTTCCCCGCAAAAAAACGGCTGGACCGATGTAGACGAAACTTTAACTGATAGATAGCGGATGTTAATTATAAGGAATAACTTAAGCTACTTTTATTTCAGATAATTTATAAGGAGTTCCTTGCAAAATAATTAAAACGCTACGCGCGGGTGAAACCGCGGCTGCGCTGGGGTATCAAATAACTGCACATTACAAAAGTTTACGTCAAAACGATCTTCACAGCATTAAACTTTGCTTTTATTTCTAAATAGATCCAACCCCTTCACAGTTTTTATCCATTTCTCTCGCATTTGGACATCCATTGGAACGAGTAAAATCAACTTTTCCGGTGGACTGGTGGTTGTATTTTTACATTTTGGTATAACACATGATTTTCTAGTATTTGTATTGGATATTTAAAAACCAAAAAGTCATAATCTTCTAGGGTAACGTACGGAAGAGCGCGACCCGTCAGGGTATTTGTTCTGTGAGCGCGATTGACTGAGCGAGCGGTGTAACATGACGTCATCGCATCGAGTACCGGGCCGGTGGAATCCCTCGTCGCGCGCTCGTTTTAAAATTCCATATCTCAGAAACTAATTGACTTATCAAAATAATTCTTTCACACGTATTTTTTATTTTCTACAGTTAATGCGGAGAGCTAAAATTCTAAATTAGTGAACATTCTTCATTGTCGTAATTTTGCTTAGCGGCTACATATAGCTATCTCTTTCTGTACCATACGTTCCGTATTATCTATCGCATTCACCTAATTCAACAATAACTGAACGCCGCTTAGTATGAGGGTAGCATATCTCTAGTATAATATCATTGACTGCAAATGATATGAGTTGTGGGTTCTCTACACTTCTTATTTATTTACTAATGTGTTTTCAGGATTAGAAGATATCGGTGACAGTTCACTTTTGACAATTATAGTCATGCGTCTTAACGATATCCAATCGATTTTCTTGTTGTATCGAGAAAGTTAATAAAGAAAGTCTAATCGATTTTCATTTTTGTGCTTTTATTTTCCAAATTATATTTCCTTATCACTGTCTTACTGCTTAATACCGCCTCGTGTGTAATTACCAACTTTGCACACATGTATCATACTGTACTATTATCGTTGTTCTTAATTTCAGATAATTATTACAGGATTTATGAGAAATTATGTTTGTTAATTGATATTTACCTAGTAATGTAAGAATATTTTCTCTCTCTTTGATTTCGTACCGATATATCGAATTATTTTGGTAATTAAAAATAATTCGATATTGATAAACCTATTCAAAAATAATCGATATAACATATATCGATACTTTTTCTAATTTCCCTGTCGATCAAGCATTGTCAATCACTATAGGTAAATGTTCCGTTTCATGCAGCAAGTATATTAAGGACATCCTATTTCTTAATTTTTAAAATTATCAAGCTATAATTATGCGCTGAAATTATTTCTTATTTATGTATAGCGATATAATATTGTATTCTTGCAATGCTATAAAATGGAAATTAAAATATTTTTTTGTAAAATATTATATTAGTTACTCGCAAGTAGTATGAGTGAACCGGAAAATGTGAACTGTCACCGATATCTTCTAATCCTGAAAACAGATTAGATTCCGATCAATTTATTAGTTTTACTAGCTGTCCCTGCGGTTTCATCCGAGTTAGCGTGATATAGTGTAAGAATTTTTCGAATCCGACTGGTACTTCCTGTACTAACTGTGTGTTTGTTTGTTATGCTTTCACTCCTAAACCGCTGAACCGATCGCGATGAAATTTGATTTTTATCCCGGGAACGCGAGTGAAACCGCAGGGGACAGCTAGTTTAGTATAAATAATAATAATAAGCAAAACATACGTTCTCAAATTTTCCTTAGCTTCCTTCAGCACTGATCTGGGGCTTTTTTCTCTATTTTTGTCATTACATTTTATTGCAATTGCTGTTTTTGGCCGCTGCTTTTTTTCACTGTTAAATTCGAAGCAAATATTTATCAATATGTACTTGATAACCTAGTTTTACTATGTTTGTATACAGGATGTTGTTTTGGTCGGCGACAAGCGACCCAGGAGCGGTAGTACAAAATATATATTCCCCAAAAATGGACTTAATTCCATTAAATACTGTAAATATGTTGAGAAATACCTTATTCAATTTGAAATAAAATTACCGCAAAGTATGGTTACTAGGCACGTGCACAGACTAGAGCTAGGCGCAAGCCGCCATCGCCCCACCCCTTTACTCCCTCGTACTCCCGTTGAGTATTATGTCTACACTTTAGCTTATTACATTTTATTTTTATTATTAAAAAATAATAAAGTATTTTTTTTATATTTTTTTAGCACCAGTCTCATTTATATTAACGACCCTGAGTCGCTCGTCGCTGACCAAAACAACGACCTGTATAAAGCATTTTCACTTTTAATTCTTGTTGGGATGTATAGAGTCTTTGGTATACGAAAAACATCAAATAATACAAGGAAGCGCTTTGATTTTGTTTGAAATCTATTCCGCCAATTACCCACCACCGTAGATGCGCCCTGATTGGCTAACTCAAGGACAAACTAAACGTTTAGATGCAGTGATGCTAGTTGCGGCATTGGATTGTTCGGTATTACTACTCTATAGAGATTTTTACTCGATGAATAAACGGTCAAAATCATAACACTTTTGCTTCGCTGTAGTCGGGTATGAAAAAAGTCCATGAAACATTACCTTATCGTTTGAGAATCTTCAAGCGTTCCGGGTCCAGAAGCGACGTCCTTTTCCATCTCATCAGGCATTGCACTGGGACCAGCACTTTCTAAATAAATAAAACATATCGATGGTTAAAAAAAAACTGTAATATTAATAGATCTTCCACAAAAATGCCTTGCTGAGTTTCTTGCCGGAGTCTTCTCAGTTTAAGTGTATTCCGAACCGGTGGTAAAGTCAACTGTATGTAACAAATTAACGTTCATAAGTGCCTTAACAGGGCCTAAACTGAATAAATTACTTTTTTATTTTGATTTTGTTACAATAACAAAGGGTTTAAAGTACATATCCTCATTTTACAGGAGAGCAGTAAAACGATTTCTATAGAAAAAAATGCTTTCCTTTGGGCGTAAAGATCATACGAATGAATCACTGACCAGCAAATTTAACCTAAATAGCATTGTTTTCGAGTTAGATGTCCATTAAGAATTGTATTCTCATAATCTTGTCCCTTACAACTAAAATAGTAAATGTAATTAATAATTTAAAAGGTAAAAGACAGCATTTTATATGTATAGTCATAGGTCTTAAAGGACAACTGCATTCTAGACATACATAAATGTGTCCTTTGCACTGGAAATGGGTTTTAGGGTCATCGCTCACTATATCAGCACCGCTTCATCGCAGTAACGGCCCGGCACCGCCTCAACTTAATCCAACCACTAGCTGCCAGCGCGCCGCTGAAATTGGTAGCGCGGCTTTGGCAAGATACCGCTTGCTGGCGTCACGCAGCAAGGGAGCGGACCGCTCGCTGGAAGCGCAGGACTAGTGGCTTGTAGAAGCAAGCACGTACGCCGCGAGGCGTCAACTATTTTATCTAGTAATTGTACAATTTACTTTAACGCATACGATTTAAAGGCCTCACTTGTATGGCAAGATAAATTCTGTGGCGTAGCCGTGCTGTTATAGTGAGCGGTGACCTTTAATGTTATTATTATTTTATATGCTGCCTACCAGCTGGAGGCCCTTGACTCAATAGACCGTCGTGCTAGAAGACTAGTCAGCGATGTTTCGCTAACTGAGGCGAAATTAACGAGCCTTGAACATCGGCGTAAGGTTTCATGTTTGTCAGTCTTCTATAGGATATATTTTGGAGAGTGTGCTACAGTATTGTTCAATCTTATTCCTCCATCCCCGTTTCTCCATCGAAACACAAGACGCCGGGAGAATTTCCACCCATACGTTGTCGACATCCCGCGTACCCGGACACAACGTTTCGCTTCATCGTTTCTTATACGAACAGCAAAAGAGTGGAACTCTCTTACGGGGTCTGTGTTTCCCGACACCTATAACCTAGATTTATTCAAGGCCAGAGTGAATAGGCTTTTTCTAGGTAAGCGTGCTACATCCTCGGCCTCGTCATAACTCCTCATGGGGTCAGTCGAAGGTCAAACGCAAGCCCATTTAACATAAAAAAAAAATATGACAGACTAGTAGCCTATCAATATTTTGCGAATCTATTGTAGAAGGATCTTTGGGTCAACGCATTTGTCGCTTTTGTGAATGAATACAGAATGAGATCAATCATCTTCGGCACGAGTTTCCCGTCTACAGACGACAGAGAAGGCTAAAAACTATTACAATACATTATGTTATCACTAACAGTCCTGGTAAAGTTTCGCCAAATACTATAATTTGTCATTAAATAGTAATTACCAGGTGATGTGATGTTCCTGTCTATATGAGAAGCGGTAGTGGGACGCGTCATTGCACGTAATGGTGAAATGCGCCGGCGAAGCGCGCGCCATTGGTTTATTAGGTGTCTGCGAATGATAGTAACATTTAATATTGCTATATTAAAACTGTAGTCATGTTAAACTATGGGACCAACACTGAAAGCTGTTTCATATATTTTGGTTGAGTAAGCATTGAATTTGTATGGAAATGAACAGCTGTTTTTGCGCTTTCAGAGTTGGTCTCATAGCAAACGTTACATCCCTGAAAATTCAGTTGGCACTGACACTCTTTTGAAGTCAGCGAAATATTCTATAGAACACGTCATGCTCTTTCACTGACCTCAAAACAGTGTCAGATTAGAGTTGGTTCATACTTTTCTAGTGCGCTTTAAAGGCAGTTTTTTAAATGACTTCAAAAAAGGAAGGAAAAGTTTGTTACCGCATAATTCCGTCATTTATTAACCGATTTGAAAAATTGTTTTTTTGTTTGGATGGGTACACTTCCCGTTTGGTCCCATTGTCATCAGGTCAGGATTTGATTACTTTTTAGTGTACTTTGAAGTCGGTTTAAGTTTTTTGTAAAACAGTTTTTTTGGTAAAAAGTCGATTGTTTCTCTGTCTGTTTGTTACGGCTAATCTTCAAAACGGTTGGTACAATTAGACGGGACTCTTAGTCTACTTTAATTTTAGAAATAAAATTAGGATTCTGCGCAAATAAAAAAACCCGTATGCTAGTGAAACAGTGAAGGTCAGCTAGTAGGTAAAAAAAAAACAATACCTTCTGCTATCATGTCGGTCTCTCAGCACACCAATAAAGGGCAACGTGTCTCCAGGAACCACGATGGTTGGCGCGTTGTGGAACAGACTCAACTCCTCACCGGCGCCTTTGCGCCAACCGAAGCTGAGCGTGTTGGCGCTTGCGCTTGTCATTATCCTGTATTATAACTTTATAACTTTTTTAATAGCTCCTTTCCATATAATTTTCTATGGATACGCTTGCAACGTTGCAAGTGCAACTGATTACAATAGCGGGCCATCCATTAACGTTCTTTCCCACCGGGGATTCGCATTAGCGAGAAAGAATGAAAGTATTAAAATCCCTGGTTCCGTCTTGTCACGAATGACACGTCGCAATAACTGAGTAGGTTAGTGCAGGTTTTTATGAATGTATTAATGATACATACCGTTGCGGCATATAGTTGTTGTGCGGCATGACGGTGGGCGCAGTCCTGGGCCTCCACACGGAGGACACGTCGCGGTGCTGGCGAGTCATTAATGATACATACCGTTGCGGCATATAGTTGTTGTGCGGCATGACGGTGGGCGCAGTCCTGGGCCTCCACACGGAGGACACGTCGCGGTGCTGGCGAGTCATTAATGATACATACCGTTGCGGCATATAGTTGTTGTGCGGCATGACGGTGGGCGCAGTCCTGGGCCTCCACACGGAGGACACGTCGCGGTGCTGGCGAGTCATTAATGATACATACCGTTGCGGCATATAGTTGTTGTGCGGCATGACGGTGGGCGCAGTCCTGGGCCTCCACACGGAGGACACGTCGCGGTGCTGGCGAGTCATTAATGATACATACCGTTGCGGCATATAGTTGTTGTGCGGCATGACGGTGGGCGCAGTCCTGGGCCTCCACACGGAGGACACGTCGCGGTGCTGGCGAGTCATTAATGATACATACCGTTGCGGCATATAGTTGTTGTGCGGCATGACGGTGGGCGCAGTCCTGGGCCTCCACACGGAGGACACGTCGCGGTGCTGGCGAGTCATTAATGATACATACCGTTGCGGCATATAGTTGTTGTGCGGCATGACGGTGGGCGCAGTCCTGGGCCTCCACACGGAGGACACGTCGCGGTGCTGGCGAGTCATTAATGATACATACCGTTGCGGCATATAGTTGTTGTGCGGCATGACGGTGGGCGCAGTCCTGGGCCTCCACACGGAGGACACGTCGCGGTGCTGGCGAGTCATTAATGATACATACCGTTGCGGCATATAGTTGTTGTGCGGCATGACGGTGGGCGCAGTCCTGGGCCTCCACACGGAGGACACGTCGCGGTGCTGGCGAGTCATTAATGATACATACCGTTGCGGCATATAGTTGTTGTGCGGCATGACGGTGGGCGCAGTCCTGGGCCTCCACACGGAGGACACGTCGCGGTGCTGGCGAGTCATTAATGATACATACCGTTGCGGCATATAGTTGTTGTGCGGCATGACGGTGGGCGCAGTCCTGGGCCTCCACACGGAGGACACGTCGCGGTGCTGGCGAGTCATTAATGATACATACCGTTGCGGCATATAGTTGTTGTGCGGCATGACGGTGGGCGCAGTCCTGGGCCTCCACACGGAGGACACGTCGCGGTGCTGGCGAGTCATTAATGATACATACCGTTGCGGCATATAGTTGTTGTGCGGCATGACGGTGGGCGCAGTCCTGGGCCTCCACACGGAGGACACGTCGCGGTGCTGGCGAGTCATTAATGATACATACCGTTGCGGCATATAGTTGTTGTGCGGCATGACGGTGGGCGCAGTCCTGGGCCTCCACACGGAGGACACGTCGCGGTGCTGGCGAGTCATTAATGATACATACCGTTGCGGCATATAGTTGTTGTGCGGCATGACGGTGGGCGCAGTCCTGGGCCTCCACACGGAGGACACGTCGCGGTGCTGGCGAGTCATTAATGATACATACCGTTGCGGCATATAGTTGTTGTGCGGCATGACGGTGGGCGCAGTCCTGGGCCTCCACACGGAGGACACGTCGCGGTGCTGGCGAGTCATTAATGATACATACCGTTGCGGCATATAGTTGTTGTGCGGCATGACGGTGGGCGCAGTCCTGGGCCTCCACACGGAGGACACGTCGCGGTGGCGCGCGCCGGCCAGCTCGGCCGCGAGCCGCGCCTGCTGGCTCGACAGCTCGTCTATGTGCGACCGTTGCTACACAGTTATAACAATCATTACATTTATACCTACTCTGGGACATTGCTTGAAATCTATTGCAACAATTGCCCACCACCGATAATGCGCTTTGATTGGCTAAGTCAAGGACACATGCGCTCTGATTGGCGAAGTCAAAAACACACGATGCAATTATTGGTCCTTACTGTTAAAAATCAGTGCAAAATCGCTGACTAGTTGCGATATAAGAATACTCTAAAAGGAATTTTTCCTCGATGCTCTGGGATAATCTCTAATTTACCCACTTATGGATGGAATTTCCTAAAATCTTTTTAAAGTGGATGTAAAAGATATAGTGATTGATTAAATAAAAATAAAAACGATTAGTGTGGGTCATCATTACGACATAAGCTATTCCGGACTTTTCTTCAATTCTATGGTACCTCCTAACAGGTGGACTGACTGCTTGTGGCTGACAATGAAAAAAGGCTGCTTGCTACATTAGCGAATGTTGCCTATCTTATTAATAAGACGTATTATACAGGTCGTTGTTTTGGTCAGCGACGAGCATCGAAATAATAAAACTAAAGAAATGTAACTCGAGCTCAAAAATCATTCCACGCAAACTGAACCGCGGTGGGCGTTGCCAAAAAAGAGAGACGCACCGCGCTGACAGTTCGCCGGTATCATTGAGTCGATGCGTTCTTGTCGCGAGGGACTTAGAACTGTGATTATTATTGTGTTTTGCGTTGTTTACATTGTGCAAATATGCCGTCATGTGTTGTTAAGTGGTGTAGAAGCCATACAGATATGAAGAATGCTGGAATCACTTTTCATATGTGAGTAAATAAACATTTTGAAATCCTATACTTGTGACTCTGGAAAGTGTTATGCAACATGAACGCAACATGCGTATTTATTTAACACGTTTTGATATTTCACTTAAACTGTGATGCACTAGTACCTATAATTATAAAGAGGATAGAACCTTTGTGGCATAGCGTGCCAGCCGCCATTTTAGTTTTTTTTTCAATAAAATAACCTTATTCGACTTTTGTCCCGTTTTGACGTCGGATGTCAAAGAAAAACAAAAGTCAAATAAGGTTATAATAATATTGTTTTAAGAGCTTGTGGTTCGCCCTCTGATCTGACCTTAACGCGACCCATCACTCTATAATTCGTATGTAAAAACCATAAACTGATTAAAATACTTCTTAATTTTAGATCCATACAATTATAACACATAAAGAAATATTTTAATCCAAAAAGCACATCACAAACTTTTAAATGAATATAATAGAGTGGTATAGTTAAATTACAACTAATTAATACAACTTATATGCATAGTGCAAATATACGATACTTTATCCTCTTACAATCAATGCATAACATCGTCCACGCATCTCGCACTGCAGCAGGCGTACGAACCAATTAGCATTATCTGTCTCGCCCAGAACCAATCATCGCGCTTGCCGGAATACAACGCGTTAGGCAAGCGCAGCTAATTGGCTTATTTGCATGTGTGTTCTTTCGTTCGAATACTAGAGATATTTTGTCAATGTAGTGAAGTGTGGAGCCGAATTTCGCGTGGATTTTGTTCACAGTTACGCTTCCTTAGTTTTATTATTTCGATGGCGACGAGCGACTCGAGGTCGATAATACAAATGATACTGGTGCTAAAAAAAAATATAAAAAAAATCCTTAATTTTTTTTAAATAATAAAAATAAAAAAAATATTATTGGAAAATCATGTAATAAGCTAAAGTGTAGACATAATACTCAACGGGAGTGCGAGGGAGTAAAGGGGTGGGGCGATGGCGGCTTGCGCCTAGCTCTAGTCTGTGCACGTGCCGAGTGACCATACTTTGCGGTAATTTTATTTTAAATTGAATAAGGTATTTCTCAACGCATTTACAGTATTTAATGGAATTAAGTCCATTTTTGGGAAAGATATTTTTTGTACTACCACTCCTGGGTCGCTTGTCGCCAACCAAAAAAACACCCTGCATAAATAGATTGTAATTAAGTAAAACATGTGGTTTCACTCAACCAACGAACAACATACCTACCTACTTCAGAGAAACATTACTTAGAGAAGTTTTGTCTTTTAAACAATTGTCACGAAAATAAGAATATTTGTAATCTTTATCGGACATGCTATTTATTCACTATTATTATTCAAGAGCTATAAATTAACGCGGCAAAGAAAAACACAAGCCAGTTGTTCTCAAGGTTAATAAATAATCAGCTGAAATAACAAAATAACCACCGATACTATTGACGTAAATTAATTTTAACTTGAAAACATTATTCCATACAATTCTGACCTTATAGTTGTTTATTTCAAAAAACAAGCGTAAAAGAAATTATTGGAGGCGCCGGGTATCGATCCCGGTACCTCTCGCATGCTAAGCGAGCGCTCTACCATCTGAGCTACGCCCCCTACAGTACACATTACAAATATACGCAAGACGAGCGTAGAAATCAATTCTGAGCACGTTTGCCTTGACCAGTGTATTATTAAAATACTTGCATAGTACTTTCACTGAGACAGTTTAAATTTAAATAAACAATGTTGATTGATATTTTTTCCGCTTGTGCAAAATTTGATATAGGTACTTAGCATAAAACTACTTTTCTCCTAGACTTTAGTGCGAGTAGAACTCGATTTTGAGGGGGTTCCGTTAAAAATGTCTTCCCTTATTTCCGAAGTTTGCGAGTCGCAAATACTAAAATAATTCAGACTGATAGAAATACTGTAAAATAAATAAAGAGAGAATATTTATGGGAGCGCTCGTGGTGTAGCATGATTAGAATCAGAATCAGAAATAATTTATTGCCGTTCTTAATCGATCGGCAAAGTTAAGCTACCACCGTCGTGGTCGGTACCTGGATGGACCGCCTAGTGGTATTTCAAATCGAGCGTTTCCGTGCTTCGGAAGGCACGTAAAGCCGTTGGTTCCGGTTATCACTTAATTGTGATAGTCGTTGAAAAATTCCAACAGTAGGTTGACCACTAGCCTAAGTCCACCAATCCGCATTCCCTTTCACCGTCATTTGTGAAAGGAGTCCTGTGCTCAGCAGTGGGACATTATAGGCTGATGATGATAATTTAAATAGATCTTACGCATCCAATTTTTTTTTTCGTTTATTTTTGTTGTACATGTAATAATAATAAAAAATCGGCGGCATTGAAATACAGGACGACAACATGTGTGATATTTCATATGAGGTATGGACGGAAACCTATATCAAAACTTTTTTTTTAAATTTAAGTCTAAAAATAAAAACAAAAAAATCCGTAAGAACTCGTGCTCTTCTGATCCATCTTGGACTATCCATTGTTTATTATATTTATTGGAATGAGTTAAAGAACATATAAACAGAGAACCTCATTTAAAATCCCTCCTGCACTATAACTGAGCTTACAACCAATCATTCTTCAAATTATAATGTTTCTTATCTTTAGATAACGACAACGCTTCGATAAAACACGTCAATATCGACAAAAATACTCAGTATGTTATTTTTGGCACAATGCCTATAACTATTTATAAAACATCAGCGAGTCCACCTGTACGAGCCACTTTGATGGTCGTAGAACTCCTCGGCCTTGAAATTCAAACTCGAGAAGTAAACTTACCAACGAGAGAACATTACGAACCAGAATATTTGCAGAAGAACCCCCTCCATACAGTTCCCCTGCTAGAAGACGACGATCTAACTTTAGCGGACAGTCATGCAATAATCACATATTTAGTATCCAAATATGGACGCGAAGAACATGAGAAATTATACCCTATGGACTTGAAAACAAGAGCGGTTGTCGATCAGCGACTATATTTCGACGCGACGATACTTTTTCCGCGACTAAGGACAGTGATACATAGTGCTGTGAAAACTGGAGCGCAGAGACCAACGAAAGAGCAGTATGCAGATATAATGGAAGCATATGAGGTGTTAGAAAAGTATCTTGAATTGTCGCGATATGTCGCAACAGATCACCTCACAGTGGCCGATGTCTCCTGCATAGCGACTGTTTCGTCGCTCGACTGTATTGTTCCAATAAACAAAAAGTTTGTAAAGATAAACAAATGGCGGAAACGCTTGGAGAAAGAACAGTGGTACAAAAAAGACAATGCCCCCGGATTGTTATCATTTGATGGTTTTATGTAGGTTCATGTTTTTACTTATAATATTATTTGATCACTAGGTTAACGAAATTAGGAAATTAAATTAATACTTAAGATTTTGTTATGGACCCTGAGATGATTTAATTATATCCACATGAAGATGAGTACGAGCGAGCACAGATAACAGAAGTAAGTGGAAAAGATGATATTAACTGGATAACGAGTACATCTATCCGTAAGTATTCGTACTTGAGATACGTTTGATAGACGCCCTCATTCGCTCTCCTCGCACTATATACGATGCGATTAAATCGAATTCTTACAAAAAACTGAATTTAATGCTCTCGTTTATAGTCCGACATCCATATTTAATTATCATAGGCCTAAAACCTCTTCCATAAGCTAGGAAGGTATATTTGATGCACTATGTTTGTATCTTCCTTGCAAGGGTATAAATTAGCATATTCAGATGAAGGTCCTTAGTATAGCTATTTTTATTAAAAAAATAAAAATAATAATAAAGACAAGATATTTTTTCGTAATCCCAAGTTACACGAGGCTACGAACTGTGCTACGACTGAAGGTAACCGGATCATTAATTACAAATTTCAAAATGGCAGCCTTATATCTCTATATTTTTGAGAACAGATACCTAGATTTTTTACGATTAGAGATTACTGTCATACGTTTTAGTAAGTAAAGAGTTCAAAATAGAGGATAAGTTTTTCACAATTTTGAAACAAACCTAATTTCTCTTACATGGCAACACAGAAATATGAAATAATGACATCACTAAAATCACCTTCCATAAATCAATTTTTATCAATTGATAACGGCAATGCAACGATGATATAAGCCACAGAAACAATTGAACACAAGATAGACGTTAGTTTAGCAAGATGACTATAACTATTTATACAATGTTAGTTAGTCCACCTTCTCGGGCCACTTTGATGGTGGTAGAACTCCTCGGCTTAGAGGTACAAACTCAAGAAGTAAACTTACCCGCGAGACTAAATTACGAACCAGAATATTTGCAGAAGAACCCCCTCCATACAGTTCCTCTACTAGAAGACGACGATCTAACTTTAGCGGACAGTCATGCAATAATCACATATTTAGTATCCAAATATGGACGCGAAGAACACGAGAAACTATACCCTAAGGACTTAAAAACAAGAGCGGTTGTCGATCAACGACTATATTTCGACGCGACGATACTTTTTCCGCGACTCAGGACTGTGATTTATAGTGTTAAGAAAAAACAAAAAGTGTATATTCCTACGAAAGAGCAAAATGCTGATATCATTGAAGCGTATGAGGTGTTAGAAAAGTATCTTGAATTGTCGCGATATATCGCAACAGATCACCTCACAGTGGCCGATGTGTCGTGCGTAGTGACTGTTTCGTCGCTCCACTGTGTTGTCCCAATCGACGAGAAGTATGTAAAGCTAAGAGAATGGTGGAGATGCTTGCAGAAAGAGCAGTGGTACTTAAACACTCCCGGATTGTTGTATTTTGAAGGTTTTATGACGCTATATTATTGATATTTCCTATAAACTTGAATACTCTATCTGAAAACGTCAAAATAGTAATTTTCCATGTAAGAAAAAAACAATTTGAATTACATTGCAGTCCTCTCTAGCTTTTAAGTAATTAGGACATACGTGTATGTAAAATGGAAACACTGTACAATTGAAAACAATGACATCAATATGCCTTTCATACCAACATTCTTATCTAGATAACGATACGATAAAATACAATACAGTCGTATATAAATTCAGTAAGTTATTGATTCCGGCAAAATGCCTGTAACTATTTATAAAACATCAGTTAGTCCACCTGCACGAGCCACTTTGATGGTCGTAGAACTCCTTGGCCTTGAAGTTCAAACTCGAGAAGTAAATTTACCAACGAGAGAACATTACGAACCAGAATATTTGCAGAAGAACCCCCTCCATACAGTTCCCCTGCTAGAAGACGACGATCTAACTTTAGCGGACAGTCATGCTATAATCACATATTTAGTATCCAAATATGGACGCGAAGAACATGAGAAACTATACCCTAAAGACTTGAAGATAAGGTCTGTTGTCAATCAGCGATTGTATTTCGACGCGACGATACTTTTTCCGCGACTCAAGACTGTGATATATAGTGCTGTGAAAAGTCGAATGCAGTGTCCTACGAAAGAGCAATATGCTGATATAATTGAAGCGTATGAGGTGTTAGAAAAGTATCTTGAATCGTCGCGATATGTCGCAACAGATCACCTCACAGTGGCGGATGTGTCGTGTGTAGCGACTGTTTCGTCGCTCGACTGTATTGTCCCAATCGGTAAAAAGTATGTGAAGTTAAATGAATGGTGGGAACGCTTGAAACAGGAGCAGTGGTATCAAAAAGAAAATGTCCCCGGATTGTTGTTGTTTGATGGTTTTATAAAGCAGTTTATAGTTAAGAAAAATGTATTTAATCTGAATTGTTTTGCACGTACATGACTTTACAATATAAATTAACTAAATATAGATGTATGTTGTTAAAAAATATAAAATAATAAAAATTAATTAAAATATACCTACAATAATTTCAATATGAAACTTATCGCAAAGCAACAAAGCTTACTTTCAAAGGGAGTACAGCATGGGGTTTTTCAAAAAGGTTGTGAAGAGATTTCTGCAGGGTGATACCCCTAGTGTTGCAAGCGTCCATAGGCTACGGTAACTGCTTACCATCAGGCGGGCCGTATGCTTAATATAACCTTAACATTTTTTTGTTTGCATAAGTGTTACACCGTGCGCCGCAACATTGAAATAAAATCAAAATGGCGGCGGTTAGCTTCCAGCTCCCATACAAAAAATTTCAAGCTCCTTTCAACTATTACGGTTCACGAGATACAGCCCACTCAGCACAGACAGACGGCGGAGGCCGAGGTTCCCGTTGGCACCCTTTTTAGTCATCATCAGCCTATAATGTCCCACTGCTGAGCTCATCTCCTTTCACAAATGAAGGTGAAAGGGAATGGGCAATACTCCACCACGCATGCCCACTGCGGATCGGTGGAGGTAGGCTAGTGGTCAACCTACTGTTGGAATTTTTCAAGCCGCCTAGGAGGCATCCAAATAGCTTAACGACTATCACAATTAAGTGATAACCGGGACCAACGGCTTTACGTGCCTTCCGAAGCACGGAAACGCTCGATTTGAAATACCACTAGGCGGTCACCCATCCAGGTACCGACCACGACAGGCGTAGCTTAACTTTGCCGATCGATTATGAACGGCTAATCATGCTACACCACGAGCGCTTCAGTACCTTTTTAGTACGGAACCCTAAATATCATCGCAGGATAGTAGTTGTTAGGTTACCTGTCTGGCGAATGTCTTGAGCCGGTCGTTCTCCTCTTTAAGTTGTTGCACGATGCTCAGTTCTGAGCTGCGTCGTAGTTCCGCGTCGCCCGCTTCGCTTGAAGCGGAAGATCGACTTCTGTCGCGGCTTCGCTCGCGGAATAACTCGTCTAAGTTCGACTGGATGGTAAAACAGACAAAAAATCAAATGAGATCCATTTCCTATAGACTAACAGTTTTTTTTTTTCAAACTTATTTATTCAAATAGACTTTTGTAGGCACTTATGAAAAGTCCGACTCTAATACCGGTTAGTAACGTTGCATTCGCTGAGAAGAGCCGGCAATAAACTTAGCAATTACTCTTTTCACAATAACAAGCAAGCTTTTTTAAAATGATTAGGCCTGTGTTTCACCACAATCTTAATATGGGCAGTGATGTGGCCGAAGGTGGTAAGCACACAGGAAGAAGGAACTGGCTCTCAAGTGCAGCTGCCGGAACACACCGATAGATACCTGGGGACAGATTTTCAAACACTTTGGGATTCGCTGATTAACATCACTGAAAAAATGTTTTTAATTGCATTTATAACCACAAAATAGATATTAGATTAATAGATATTAGACCGGGAGATACTGGCAAATTTCCTGGTCATTTATACCAGTATGGCGACCCTTCAGGGGTCTAATTACGTAATGACGAAAAGGAAAATGATGGTCATAGCGCTGGTACATGGATAAATCACGAGTGTCGAAGGATTTGTTCCACGAAATTTCACTGGTACAAATAAGCAGGAAATTTTACCAGTATCTCCCGGTCTATATATATCTCTCTCTCTCAGAACTTTGGCCTCAATCACAGATGCAGAAAGGAAAGATAATAAAATACTTACTGGACTAAAATTAACATTCTTCTGTTTCTTCAAATCATTCACCACTTGACTGGCTTTCACCCTATCTTCACTTTTACGACTCTTATCACTATCCTTTCCATTATTCAACACTACATTTGGGGAAGAATCGAACTCGGTCATTGTACTTCTCTCCATAAAGCATTTGGACTCCATCTTTGTACTATGAAGGTACTTCTTCAATACCATTATCTCGTTTTTCAACAAGTCGTAGTTACACCGCAGATCGTCCTGGTTTACTGACTCTTTACTAGTAATACTAGAGTTTTCCCTTTTTAACTTTTCTAGCTCCGTCCTCTCTTTGTCAATGCTGTCTCTTTCTTTCTTCATGTCTTCGAGGTGGCCTTCTAAAAGTACGAGTTCGCTTGAGATCTGTAAGCGCATTTCTTCGCCACGTTTTTTTAGAACCTCTTCTGCTTTTGCTAGTTCAATTTTAACACTGTCTTCCTATAAGTGAAAGGGTTATTTTGAAAGAAGAAAGAAAATGAAGAGAAAAAAATAAAGGTTTTTCAATTAAGTTGTAAGTATACACATAGATATTCCGATTATGCGCTTTTATACTTTATACTTTATTTATCTTGCTTTCCTTACATATATAATGCTACATAGACACCTTAAAGTAAGTAAATAACAATATATAATAAGGACCCTGTTGGGCACTAAGCAATATAGGAGAGAGGAGGAAAAATTATAAAAAAAATAATCATTAACTTAACTTGTCGATAAGGTATTAATTTATAGTATAGTAAGATTTTGTAATTAATATTTGTTTTAATTTATTTATAAACACTTTGTTATTTGTTTCTTGTTTTAGTAATTTTGGTAGTTTATTGTATATTTTTACGGACATTACAAAAGGACTCATTTGGTGCATTTTTATTCGGGAAGATGGTACCATTAATCTACTTTTAAAACGCAATTGTTTTGAATGGACGTCTTCTCTTTTTTTATAATTATCTGTATTTTGTCTAACGAATTTACATATTTCTAAAATATAGGTGCTTGTTAATGTGAGAATTTTATGCTTCTGGAAATGCGGTCTGCAACTGTCTGTATCTTTTATATTGGCTATAATACGTATTAGTTTTTTTTTGGAGTGTAAAGATGGTGTGTGAATCGGTACTGTTTCCCCATAAGATAATGCCATAGCTAATCCATGCATGAGCATAGGCGTAATAGGTAACAAGTGCAGTAGGAAGATCAGTTGTTTTTTTTAATTTCGCGAAGCGCATATACATATCTTGATAGTTTTGTTCTGGTTTTTTGAATGTGCTTATAAAATAAATAAATAAATATCCTGGGACATTCCTCACACACGGTCATCTGATCCCAAACTAAGCAGAGCTTGAACTATGGAAACCAGATAACTGATATAATACATATACTACTTTTATTTTGTAAATACATACTTAATATACATAATTACACCCAGACTCAGGACATACAGACATATTCATGCACACAAATGCATGTCCTGTGTGGGAATCGAACCCACGACCTGCGGCGCGTAAGGTGAACCTTAACCAACTGCGCCAACTGGCCCGTCTGTATGATTTATTTCATACTACCAAGTTCAACTGATGGTAAGCGGTTACCGTAGCTTACAGACGTTTGCAACAGCAGGTGATGGATCAATGTATCATTCACGCTTTGGTGAACCTGTAAAAATCTCTACACAACCGTTCTTGAACAACCGCATGTACAAAACAATGGTGCCGAATCTGTTGTAAATCGCACTAAACTAATTTTAATCACATCAAATCTCTTTCTTACAAACATTATTGAAAAAGGATAGAACATATTTAAGTCAAATTAGTCCGTTGTTTCCGTTTTAAGCGGGTACAGTAGTACCCAACTGATATGGCTTACCGATGTACCTGCGCAGAAGATACATTTTCAAAGCGCGGAAAACGCTATTGGTCGGCAGCTGCCGCCATGTTAGCGCGCGCCGTGCGGAGGGGCGTAACTTGCGAGTGAGACGGAACTAACAGCTGCAGTGTATTATGAACCTTATATAAGTGATCTAAGGTTGATTGTAAGTTTTAAGCATTCTTTCGTTAATCTTCGGGGCCATACTTTCTTTTCTGTGCGAACGAAGATTCACGACGCGCCATATCAGTTGGGTACTACTGTACTCATCAATAGGATTTTTTGCGATTTCGAAGTTGTTCCCATAGTAAAAGTTGATCGTATTTTATGAGTACTTTACGTGGTTTCATTTATTGTCGTATCCACCCCGTATTTTATTATGCTACTACTTTTTAGTTAAGGACTTTTTAAAGCTTGTTTTTTAGGTCTTTTAAACAATAGTTTTAGATATATTTTTTTATGTACATACCTTAGCGGTCAACCGTCCAGTCTCGTCCCGCACCTCCTTCATAGCTTTAGACAAATGTTGATGTTGGTCGCGCAGCGCCTTCGCTAGTCCCCATAGAAAACGTTTCTTCTGTTGCACGTTACGTTCTAGCTCCATCTCGCGAGCTTTGAACGATTCTTCTAACTGAAAATATATCTCTTTAAATAAAATAAATCCCTATTTCTCTTGGTCACGCCATAACTTGAGAACGACTTTACCGATTTCATCCATCTTTTTTTATGTTTCCTATTATTCTGGAGAAGGTTCTTACGAAAAAAAAAAGTTGCTTAATAAATTAGAAAATTTATGAAAACTTTACGGTAGATTTGGGTAGGATAGGATTATCAATTTTTGTACTTATGTAAATCTAGCCTTATTAGTTCAGTTCAGATTCAGTATATCCAAGAATGCAATATCAGCACTTTTATTATTGAAATATTTTTAAATAGGTCCTCCACAAACATTAATGTCTAAACCACGGTTCGGAAAGTAGCTTTTACTGAGTGTGTTGCATTATTTATAGTTACTTTTCAACCTCTAGCCATATTATTTCAACCAAACGTTCAACGCTGCACGATCAAAAGGTACAAGAAAAAGTTTTTTCAGAGGTGGTCTCATAGTAAAAGTTGTTCATAATGATGACTAAATTAACCCCTGAAAATTTGGTTAGAGGTTGAATAGTAACCCTGTATACAAGACATTTCTGATTTACTCTAGGCTGAATTTCCACTGAAGCAGATTTATTAAGTTGAATTGACTTCCGTGCAATTTAGGTCCTCACCTGATCCCGTTGTTTTTTCAACAGCATCGCATGACTGGCGAGCGATCGTTTGATCTTTTTGTTCTCTTCCTGTTGTACTAAATCCACCTCTGCTTCGTAAACTGATTTTAGCTGTTCAAATAGCTGGAAATTAAAAATGCTAAATTGATACGAAATACAGTATTTTTCTGGCTGGCAATTCGCTGCTAGGCTTTATGTGCTTATTACTTTTGGCCACATCAAAACACCATGGCAAGATTGTTAATCGCAAAATAAAGACAATGGCCCTGATTCTGTTGTTTACGACTAAACTAATTCTAATCTCACAATGTCTCTTTCTAACAAGTAACATAAGGAAAAGGATGTAAGAAATTTAGTCCTGTCAAATTAGTCCAATGCTTGTTTTCAATATAAATTTAGTCGCCATCTATCGCGGTTACGTCTAAATACCCGCAAATGAAGACGCAAAGATTAATTTGACAGCTTTAAATATGTTGTATCCTTTTTACAATAATGTTTGTAAGAAAGAGATGTGATGTGACTAAAATTAGTTTAGTACGATTTACAACAGAATCGGCACCAATATCACTCACAAAGCAAGGATTCCCGCGCGCCTTAGAATCTAAAATAAAGATACTCGTATCCCGTGAAAATCGGTGAACCGAGTGCGAACGCCGTCAGTCTAATATCGACTCTATACCACCGCATTATGGGTCAATAGTACTCAATGATGAGACAATACATATGTCATCCGTTACAGATCAGTTAACTAAAGCTGGCACTATCAACATTTACACGTTGCGTTTGTGTAGTATCGGTGAATAAGCGCGCGGCGTCACGTCGCACTGCATGCGCAACATGAAAACTCTGTCCGTCTCTCTCGCGCGCGGTCAAGCTTATGAGTATGAAGGAGACAGTTAGTGTTTTGCTTTTGCTCATAAATATAGTTTTTTTTGCATTCGTCCATTAGAATTGACTGACTGATTAGAAGCAATAATGTAATAATACATCGTGATATTGCATATGTGTGAGTACTGTGAACGTGCCAGCTTCAGTTAAAAGCGATCTGTAGTAAAATGGTGCCGGCCACTGACACGCTGAATATTATGGAAACTGCAGCTAGGCGTCTCTAAGAAGGAGGCTAGTTTTTTTCAATACTCTGTGATATAACTAATAATGAATTTCACTGTTAAAAAAACTTATCTAAATGTAAAAACTCTTGGTACACATGGCTACGTAAGGTAAACGCTGGTAATTTCGACAGTGTCCCAATACTCGTCAAATTGTAAAAAAATGACAATAATTTAATTTTACCAATATCTTACTAAAAACATTTTATGGCATCATATTAACAGTAATATATTCTATAATTAGAATGACAACATTTATTCAAACATGTATTGGCGTCGGAATACAGAGCGATCAAAGGTAAGCACCTCCAAATTTTGATGTTTTTTGTGAGTTTAGCTACTGAATGTGAATCCCGGCTCACCACGTTAGGGTTCATGTCTTGCTGGATCGGTCGGACATTTTGATTGTGTAATTATTTTGTGATGTAGATAAGTAAATTTTCTAACGATGTAACCTATAATGTTGTGTTATTTTTATCATTTGGTATTTTTTTTCGCGTATAACATTTACTGGTACCTACTAATCCCTGTTTGTACTAGAACTCGTCAAAATTAATAGTTTTTTGACGAAAACTGGGACACGTTTGAAAAATTGCATGTAAAATCGACATTGTGTATTATTTAAAATACTATACGGAGTTTGAATCGAATTGTTGCCAAAACATATTACTTGAATAACAAATTTTTAGTTCTTTATTTATCTTAATATATAAAATGATAAACTGATTGTTGATATATCAGCCCACAGCCCAAACCGCTGGACCTAGAGATTTGAAATTTTCCACAAAGATAACTTATACAGTGGAGGCATCCAATAAGGAAGAATTTTTGGAAATTCCACCCCTAAGAGGGTAAAATAGGGGATGACAGTTTGTATGCAAGTCCGTCAGTTTTGAAGTTAGGATCTTCAAATTTTGTGTTTAGGCTGACGATTGAAAATTAATGTATAGTTATCTCAGCGTTTGTAATAATTCCACCACCGAAGGGAGGAAAAGGGGGGTGAAGTTGTGTATGCAAGTCCTTCAATTTCAAAGTAAACTTCACTAAATGTATTATTATACGGTGTAGGCATCCACTAAAGAAGGATTTTTGGAAATTCCACCCCTAACAGGGTAAAATAAGGGATGAAAGTTTGTATGCAAGTCCTTCAGTTTTGAAGTAAGGATCTTCAAATTTTGTGTTTAGGCTGACGATTGAAAATTAATGTATAGTTATCTCAGCGTTTGTAATAATTCCACCACCGAAGGGAGGAAAAGGGGGATGAAGTTGTTTATGCAAGTCCTACAATTTCAAAGTAAACTTCACTAAATGTATTATTATATGGTGTAGCCATCCACTAAGGAAGGATTTTTGGAAATTCCACCCCTAATAGGGTAAAATAAGGGATGAAAGTTTGTATGCAATATATCAACGCATAGCCCAAATCGCTGGACCTAGAGATTTGAAATTTTGCACAAGATACCTTATACAGTGGAGGCATCCACTAAGGAAGGATTTTCGGAAATTCCACTCCTAAGAGAGTAAAATAGGGGATGACAGTTTGTATGCAAGTCCGTCAGTTTTTAAGTTAGGATCTTAAAATTTTGTGTATAGGCTGACGATTGAAAATTAATGTATAGTTATCTCAGCGTTTGTAATAATTCCACCACCGAAGGGAGGTAAAGGGGGGTGAAGTTGTGTATGCAAGTCCTTCAATTTCAAAGTAAACTTCACTAAATGTATTATTATATGGTGTAGGCATCCATTAAGGAAGGATTTTTGGAAATTCCACCCCTAACAGGGTAAAATAAGGGATGAAAGTTTGTATGCAAGTATGTCAGTTTTGATGTTAGGATCTTAAAATTTTGTGTTTAGGCTGACGATGGAAAATTAATGTATAGATATCTCAGCGTTTGTAATAATTCCACCACCGAAGGGAGGTAAAGGGGGGTGAAGTTGTGTATGCAAGTCCTTCAATTTCAAAGTAAACTTCACTAAATGTATTACTATACAGTGTAGGCATCCACTAAGGATTTTTGGAAATTCCACCCCTAACAGTGTAAAATAAAGGATGAAAGTTTGTATGCAATATATTAACGCATAGCCCGAACCGCTGGATTTAGAGATTTGAAATTTTGCACAAAGATACCTTATATAGTGGAGGCATCGATTAACGAAGGATTTTTGGGAATTCCACCCCTACGAGGGTAAAATAGGGGATGACAGTTTGTATGCAAGTCCGTCAGGTTTGAAGTAAGGATCTTAAAATTTTGAGTTTAGGCTGACAATTGAAAATTAATGTATAGTTATCTCAGCGCTTGTGATAATTCCACCACCGAAGGGAGGAAAAGAGGGATGAAGTTGTGCATGCAAGTCCTTCAATTTCAAAGTTAACTTCACTAAATGTATTATTATACGGCATCCACTAAGGAAGGATTTTTGGAAATTCCACCCCTAAGGGGGCAAAATAAGGGATGAAAGTTTGTATGCAATTTCGTCAGTTTTGAAGTCAGGATCTTCAAATTTTGTGTTAAGGCTGACGATTGAAAATTAATTTATAGGTGTCTTAGCGTTTTTGATAATTCCACACCCGAAGCGGTGAAAAGGGGGCTAAAGTTATGTATCAAAGTTCTTCATTTTCAAAGTAAACATCACTAAATTTACTATGACCGTATATCTAAACTAATAGTATGGGACGAAATAATGATGGCGCACAAAAGAGGAGTTGAAGCCTTGAATAGGAGTTTGCAGGACATACGCAATACTAAAAATATAATGGGTGGTGTAACGGTGTTGCTGGCCGGTTATTTTCGCCAGACTTTACCGATAGTGCCCAAAGGAACGCGCGCAGTTGAGATCAAAGCATGTATCAAGAGATCAGTCTTATGGCCTTCAATTGACGTGCTGAAGCTTACTCGAAACATGAGAGTACATCTCAGAGGTGAAGTTTCTGCCGGTAGATTGTCAGATATTCTCCTAAAAATCGGGAACGGAAACTTTCCACAAATAGATGGGCTGATATAAATACCAGATGAGTTATGTACTGAGTACTGTGGTATCAACAGTTGAGGAACTTATGGACAAAATTTATCCTGATGTTAAAAATATTAACAATATTAACACAAACCGATGGAGGGGTTAGGTTATGCGAGAGAGCCATTTTGACTCCCAAAAACGACCAAGCCGCTGCCATCAACGAAATGTTGATAAATTAATTCGAAGGTGATGAAATAGTTTATAATTCTGTTGACACCATGGTCAATATGGAGTAAACTATCCTGTTGAATTTTTAAACTCTCTAAATCCGCCGGGTCTTTCGTATAGGCTTATGTTGCGTGTAGGTGCCCCTGTCATCTTGCTTAGAAATATACGGCCTCCAAAATTGTGCATTGGAACTAGACTCCAAGTAACAGCTCTCCGCCGCAATGTTTGAGCCCAAAATACTAACTGGATCTGCCTGGATCAATGGTATACGCGGCACGAATACTGTCTCTGTATTCGTGCCGCGTATACCATTGATCCCAAATGACTATATTATTATGTATACCATTGATCAAGGTTTGTTTCACGGTGACTATTAAAAAATCACAGCGACAAACTCTGAAATCTGATGGAGTTGATTTGCGGTAGGACTGTTACTCCCACGGCCAGTTTTATGTGGCATGCTTACCTACGTGTGAGCTCTTAATCTACCTCAACTTTTGTTAAATATCACACTTAGTTGCGGGCAATAGCCATGAACAAAGCTCTATATTATTACAATGATTTATATCTAAAAAAAAGAAATACTCTACGCGGACGAAGTCGCGGGCACAAGCTAGTTGTTCTATATATGGGGTTTTTATACACATACTTTTTGGTATCAAGTAAGGGATTGACGAGTTTAGGTCTATTCGGTTGTTAGTACGTACAAGAGAACGACCTAGAACTCCTCAAAACATAAAAAAATAATTAAATGAAACAAAAATTTATAATTAGTTTTTGGAGATTATTATGTACTCATTGTAAATAAATAATTTTAACAGATTTATCGCGTATATTTTACATCATAACGAACATTTTGCAGCGGCTATGACAGAGAAAAAGTGTATGATAGGGTGTCTTATTGAAATCTACAGCTTATGATTTTTAATAAAAACGTTCCCTATGCTCGCAGTTGCCTTTCGACTTTCTATGTTCGGTTACCAGCTGGACACTATTAATTGTTTTGCTCTTGATTTCTTTATTTTTCTTTCTTTTGTCTTTTTTGATGATGAGCAATGTAGCCTGCCCATTGGCCTTTCAGCTTGCTTACTCTACAAGCTATGTTCTTCGCTTTAGTTCTCGTACGCATGTTCTCATTTCGGACCCTGTCTGTAGAGAAATTCTAAGCATAGCTCGTTCCTAAGCTCGCCGAGGGACTGAGTTTATTTATGCAGCAGTACAAGGCAAGCAAAAAAACAGCCAGTAAAAGACAGCAGTAAGAGAGGAAGGGCATCTAAGAGAGGAAGGGCATCTAAGAGAGGAAGGGCATAACGGGTTGTCTCGTTCGAAAACCTTACAGAAGATCGCAACCAAATAACGCTACATTAATGTGGTGTTGTGTTCCTGCGGTGTGTAAGGTGTGTGTGATGGAAGCGCTGTGCTGGCAGTGTGTGGGGACTAGTGGTGTCGCACCACAGTTGTGTTGTTCAGGCGTGGCGTGTTGTTGCGGCGGTCAGGGAGACCCGGTGAAACAGCTACGCGCTGGCTGCCCGCATGTTGTAGAGTCCCGAGCCTAGGGATCACTTAATCTCCGCCCTGGGAGGCTGACCCGTCGCTTTGCGCATAATCCATGGTATAGTTGGTCGTGCCGGAGGAGGAGACTGGAGTGGACCTGGCCGACTATCATGGGGGGACCGGGGCCCTTCCGACTGCCGCACCAACAAACCGCATCACTACACTAATAATAATACACCTTCTTCCTTTCGCTGCTAGCACAGCGATCTCCTTTCAACCTTTTTAAAATGATGCCAAGGAAAAATAAAAGAAATTGTTCTTCAGCGGCCTTCGTGTTCTCCACACTTTCGGTGGACTTTTGGAACATCAGGGGACTTTACGCCAATATCAATGTAGCCCACCAACAACTTAAGGCTGCACAGCCAACCCTGCTATTTCTAACGGAGATGCAAATATCCTGACCTGATGATACAACGTATTTACACTACCCCGGGTACAAGCTAGAGCACAACTTTTTGTGCCGCGCCGGGGTATGTATGTACGTCAGGGACGATATTTGCTGTCGCCGTCTCCATGGCCTGGATGACCGGAACCTGACGATTTTATGGGCGTGCGTAGATCACGGTCGCCACACCAAAGTTTACGCGTGCCTTTACAGGTCCCATAGCGGTGATTTGGACACAAAACGGTTATTTGAGCACCTTAAATTGACACTGACAAAGTATTGGAGCAGTACTCCTCCGCGGAGTTAGTGATATAAGGAGACTTCAACGCTCCCCACGTTGAGTGGCTTAATTCTCGGTCCACTGACTTCGCGGGGAAGACTGCTCACGACTTTGCCCTGGCCTATGGCTTCTCACAACTGGCTCTTTCTCCTACGAGAATCCCAGATATTAAGAGCCATACTAGCTTCTTACTGAACCTTCTGCTGACTACGCGACCGGACAACTATGCAGTGACAGTGGATGCGCCACTTGGCTCATCGGACCACTGTCTCGTCCGGGCGCAAGTGCCATGCACTCGATTTGACTCGCCCCGGCCTCCCGGATGACGACGTGTATGGCACTACAAGTCAGTAGATTGGGATGGATTCCGAGATTTCTACGCATCGTACCCGTACTGTGGAGACAGCTCTGCTTCACATCAGGGCTAAGTTCGACTTCGTCGGCAGGTTTGGTGAGAGGCTGACTAGCCTTCCCTCTGGAAGTCGCGCTTTCTGGTCTCTTGCCAAAGCTGCTGAAGGAAACTTTTGCCAGTCGTCCTTGCCATCACTACGTAAGTCGGACGGGAACTTGGCCTATAGTACTAAAGAAAAGGCTGACCTTTTAGGCTCCCTCTTTACTTCTAATTCGACTTTGGATGATGGTTGCGCCACACCATCTCGCGGTGTGACAGCTCCATGCCAGAGATAAGCATTACCCAACAAGAGATCCGTCGGGAATTGCTTTCCCTGGACCTCCATAAATCGAGTGGGCCAGACGGCATACCGGTAGTGGTGCTGAAGCGGTGTGCTCCTGAATTGTGTCCTGTATTAACGTGTCTTTTCGCATTTTCCTACACCAAAAATGAAGTCCCGTCTTCATGGAAATTTGCCCATGTACACCCAGTGCTCAAAAAGTGTGACACATAGGTGTTACAGGCCTATTGCCATCACCTACCCTCTCTCCAAAGTCGTGGAGTGAGTGATCAACACGCAAATTTTGAGATACCTAGAGGATACGATCACGACTTGTTGAGCGACCGACAATATGGGTTTCGCCAGTCACTCGGCTGGTGACCTTCTTGTATATCTCACGCACTGTTGATCACTCGCCACCATCGAGAGTCAAGGTGAGGCAATGGCAGTGAGTCTAGATGTGGCGAAGGTGTTCGATCGGTTCTGGCACCGGGGCTTCTAACAAAGTTACCAGCATACGGGCTTCCCGAGGGATTATGTAAATGGGTTGCCAGTTTTCTGTACAGCAGATGCATAAGAGCCGTCGTTGACTGTAGTTGCTCCGACAGCATGAACTTAAATGCCAGGGTCCCGCAAGGATCTGTGTCGTCCCCAATACGGCGCATTCATTGTTATGCAGATGAGAGTATAGGGGACGGTCATTACACGGGCCGTGCTAATATCCCTCGTACTGAAGTGAAGGAAAGCCGCGAACGGCTGTTGTTTGGAATCGAGAGTACACTAATTAGTGTCTCCGACTGGGGTCGACTAAACCTAGTCCATTTCAACCCCACTAAGACACAAGCCTGCGCGTTCACCGCTAAGAAAACCCCATTTGCTATTGCTTCACAATTCCAGAACAAGTCCTTGAACATCATTAAAAGTATTGGGATCCTTGGCGTCGACATTTCTAGTGAAGTTTTATTCCGTAGTTACTTAAAAGACCAAACAGAGCAAGGCAGTACTTCACATCGGGGCAAAACCTGTAACTTTACAAGTTGCAAGTCCAGCCTCATATGGAGTACTGCTGTCATCTATGGGCGGGGGCACCTGGATACCAGCTTGACCCTTTAGACTCGGTTCAACAATGTGCCATCAGAATTGTCGACGATCCCGAACTCACAAGCGGTTTAGAGCCCCTCAGTCTGAGACTTTGCCTCATTATGTGTATTCTACCCTTTGAGTATTTAGTTTACTCAAACGTTCTACCGCTTGTACAACGGACAGTGTTCTGTAGAATTGTTTAAGCTAATTCCCTGGTGCTGCAAGCGTCCATAGGCTACAGTAAGCGCTTACCACCAGGTGGGCTGTATGCTTGTTTGCCACCTAAGTGGTATAAAAAAAAGTCTGTTCCATAAGTTAATCTGAAACTTTGTCTTCAAACTTTGTGGTATTCTGAACGTGGAGATATGTCGTAACTTCCTAAACGCTTCCCAGTCGTATTTGCCAATGTTGAATAATTTGTCGTAGGCAAACATGGCTTAGTCATGGGATTGGTCTCGAACTCTTATCCTGGAGTCGAACTGACAATTTAGCTCTGCTATACTAGCACTTCAACGCTTTGATATAGTGACCGTCAATTTTGCATCGCTATAGACTCTGTAACACCGCCCATTTCTATTGAATCGAAGGCTTCCTCATAGACCGCACACGTCAAACATAAGGGCCGATCATTCTCCTCAGTTTTCTGTATAATCTGGCAGGCCTTTGAATGTGGTCTATTCGTGGGCTGGAAAACGTCGAGACGATTCGTTATTTATGACTCTCGAAAACAGCTTATTGAAGCGTGGCTTTAATACCGAGCATACCAATTCCGCAACTAAAGTGCTTTTGCACTGATTGATAACAGTAGCGACCAATCACTGCATGTAACTGTTTAATGTAGAATTATAGCGGAATAGATTTCAAACAAAATGAATTTCTGTGCACTTACACTTGGGTTAATTGTTCGATGCTTCGATGGATATGTAAGATATACTGAAACTAGTACGATGATATTACTGCTCAGATTGATAAAATATGTATCAAGAATATAAGCACTGCGCCTAGTTATTATGTTTTATGATGTTGATTGTTTGTATACTAGTACTACACACCACGAAGCATGGCTCCCGTATTGTACGTGTAGCGGGATTATTGCTTCATGATATAACTAGAATACACGAGCGCCATCAGAGAAGTGCAGGGGAAGCAGGCGAGGGAGTTGCATTCCACTCGGAACTCAAGTTATCGTGCACGGGTAGTACCATAATAATTAATATTAATTACCGTTACTATGTATTTCATTTGACACCGATACTGGTTTGGTTATGTTATTTTAGTCCCTTTATATTTTGTTTGAGCGACAGTATTGAGAAAAATACCATTTTAAAATGAAAACAATATGAACTTTATAGTTAAACAAATAGAGTTCAAATGAGTACTCAAAATTGACGAGTTCTAGGACATCTTGACGATAACTACATCAAATCTGTCGGATACTGGTACAAATGGCTTCTTTTTATTTGTTCAATTATTTGATTACTTTATTGTTTTTCAATCATTTTAATAATATATTTATTGAAAAGAATAATAAATGATGTACCTGTCATTAAAAAAAATATTTTCCTAAGTTTACTAACTACAACGTGGCAGAGCTGTAAACACAGCAAAGTTCAAAATCTGACGAGTAATGGGCCGTTTACCTTATCAAGCTATACATTTCCAGTATAAGCTGACCTCTCATTCTACGGAAATCCTATACAATGCGAGATAGCGAGGTAGCCGTGTGTACGTATGAAAATGATTATAGGAAGGGGTACAACATATCCCACCCTAATTTTTCCACATAAGGCCTTCTAAGGATCATAATATGAAGCTACCAGATTTGTCAATATGGCGGGGACAAAGCATACATTACATTGTATGAGTCTACATTTTATTATACGCAAAAGTAAATGTTTTCTAATAAACATAATTGAAAACTGTTTTACAAAAAACTTAAACCGACTTCAAAGTAGTAAAAGAAGTAATCAAATCCTGATCTGATGACAATGGGACCAAACGGGAAGTGTATCCTTAAAAAAAAAAAAGAATTTCAAATCGGTTAATAAATGACGGAGTTGTGAGTTATAAAACATAAAAAAAAACCGGCCAAGTGCGAGTCGGACTCGCACACGGAGGGTTCCGTGTAATATTAACTAACTCAACTTTGCTATGAAAAAAAAACTAGCAAAAATATTGAATGAAAGGTAAATTGCGGTTTACGATTTATGACTTATAAAATTGAGATTCAGTTGGGTTGGGTAGTATGGGGAACCCCAAAAATTGTTTTATGAAATTATTGTGTGAAAATCTTAATGCGGTTCACAGAATACATCTACTTACCAAGTTTCAACAGTATAGTTCTTATAGATTCGGAAAAAAGTGGCTGTGACATACGGACGGACAGACAGACAAACAGACATGACGAATCCATAAGGGTTCCGTTTTTTTGCCATTTGCCTACGGAACCCTAAAAAACGAATTGAGAATCTCCTCCCTTTTTGAAGTCGGATAGTCTCTAATAACAAAACAATAAAGAATGTATTAAATCATCATAACCTCCTCAACGAGAGTCTGTTCCATGACATTTATATTCTTCATGATAGTTTCCACATTCAAACGATTGCTGTTTGATTCCTTTATATTCTGAAATTATACATACAACATAATAAACACATACCTATAAGTAGTTATGTATATAATAAAGCTGGTGAGTTTTTTGTTTGTTTAAACGCGCTAATCTCCGGAACTACCAGTCGGATTCGAAAAATTATTTCACTAATAGGATGCTACATTATCACCGAGTGTTATAGGCTTTTATGCCGGGAACGTGGGTGAAACCGCATGAGGTAGTTAGTTTTTAATATAGGTAAACAAAGTAAATTACAGGCATGCTTTCGAAAACGGTGCTCCAGGCATAGTATAGTAATAAAATTAGTTTGTTTGTAAAAAGTGTCGACGTCAGTTGCTAAGCAACATAGAAAGACTAATAATAGAAAGGCTAAGTACAGTACTGCCCGCCACTCAACTTAACTTGTAATTAAGTAGTCTTAACAGTTAAAGGATCATGGCGAGATTTGTACATAAAAATAAATATTTTTAGAGACGTTGCAATGACGTTATAATTGATCCTTGAACAACTAGAGCCATTTAAAATATTTTTAGAACGCCGGGATAATAATGCGAATTTCTATGGCATGCCGGCGAATCGAGACTATTCGCGACCAAAACCGTTTTGTTGTTGTTATGTTTTGCGGGGTTTATAAAATATTTCATGTATATTAATATGTTGCTGGTAATGTAATCTCAACATTGGAAGTGATTCAAAACCCTCTAAAATGTTATTTTTTTTGTACAAATCAATGTATGGAGCTCGCCATGATTTTTTTAAGTGACTTTTCAGTATTTGTTTTTTTTCTTCGACAGAGTAGGTAATCATGCATACGGCCCGCCTGATGGTAAGCGGTTACCGTAGCCATGTAGACACTGGCAGCGCACGAGGCATCACTCACACGTTACCGCCCTTCCCAATGAGGTCTGGCTCGCTTACTCCCGCGCAGGAACACAAAATAAAGTTATTTGGCTGCGGTATTCTGTAAGGTGGAGGTACTTCCCCAGTCGAGCTGCTCTTTGAGCGAATAAACGCTACGCTCTACCTCTCATAAACAATTAGATATTAAGATGAACCTTAGTCAAGCATTTCTTCTTTCTTCGGTACTTCTCCCTGATCTTCAACACTCGATTCTGGCATGTTTTGCAGGCGGCGTAGTGCTTGCATTTCTCATGGTAAACGGTTTTATGGGGGGGAAATCGGGTCTTATCTTCCAAGCCATCCGAGCTTTTGACGCTGGATAGACTTTCGTTTGATGAATTTGCTGTAATTTGTTAGTATAGTTTTGTTTAAGGATAAATCACAGATCTCCTTTTAGCAGTAGGATAAAAATACATAAATCAATGAAGATGCTGAGAATTGTACAATTAGAGATTATGTAACTTTTACTAACATCCTAACAATATTATAAATGCGAAAGTTAGTTCGTTTATTTGTTTGTTTGGTTTAGTTTATAAAAGACTTATAGACTACTAGCTGTCCCCCACGGTTTCACTCGCGTTCCCGGGATAAAAAGTAGCCTATGTCCTTCTCCATACCATAGGCTATATGCATGTCAAACATGATGATCTGTTGAGTAGTTGAGGAGTGAAGGCGTAACAAACAAACAAACTCACTTTCGCATTTATAATATTAGTTAGGATTATTATTGGTTTGTGATTGGATAGCCGTATGTGATGTGCGATTTTACCTACAGAGTGTTCTCAGTTAGACCTAACATGTCTGTTCCTGTAAACATTAAGAACTAATTTACCTTGTTCAATCCGAACTGTTTCCTTATGATATAGCGGTAAACATTTCAATATGCAGAGCAGTAATGGTGAATAGTCTTCGGTGTTATACATCTGGACAATGCTCGAAGCATGGGTTGAGTCGCACTTTACACCTGAAACATTTCATTAACGTATGCTTTGATCTGACTATGGTAAGTGATGATGGGGAAGAAGAAACAGGATTTTATGTACAGCCACATGGGTAGGTTCTTAGTGATTTTATCAGAGTCAAAGTCAAAGTCGTTTATTCAATTTAGGCCCCAGAAGGGCACTTATGAAGGTCACATTTACTGAAGTTACCACCGGTTCGGAACTCGGCCTTCAACAGAAGAATCCGGCAAGAAACTCAGCAAGGTTACATTTTCTAAATATTTTTTGTCTAATCTATGTTTGGATTTTTTTACCAAATAATTATATATCAATATACCAATATCCTATATTATCAGTTCCGTCTTTACCATAAGGGCACACGGGGCCGGAGCCCAGAGCCCCCACACTCACGGGGGCCCCGAAAGGCTGATATATTCACTTACTGGATGCATGCAGCCCAGAGCCGTGCGAAGTGGAAATCAATGGGGGAGGCCTATGTTCAGCAGTGGACATCCATGGGCTGATATGATGATGATGATTCGCTTACACTACACAATGTTTTTTTCTATTTTCGGTGGATAGTGAGAACCTTCAACATTATAATTAAAATGTTAATCGGACTCCAGAGATCAGTTTTAACACTTTTAACCATATTAAAAATATTAGATAACAGTAGAAAAAAGTTTTTTGTTATTGACTTTTTTTACTTTCCAACGAGGCCCCAAATTCTTGTGCCCAAGGACCCCGGCATGGCTTAAGACGGCCCTGCGTATTATACTTACTTATCACTTTGACTTGAAAGAACTATATATCACTTGATTGATAACTTACCTAAATAATTTAGAATGGACCATATATCATTGTCATGGAACTTAATTCTAGAGTAATCATCATTGTTTATCTGCAGGAGGGTCTTAGCAAACCCAAACACCATGTTAGCGAGGGGTATCTCTGACACAAACACTGATAGGGTGTAGCTGAAGTCCTGAAAAACACAAAACATATTAAAAATAACTGAGCTACTACATCATTGTCGCGGGGTAGGAGCCTGGTGATCTGTGATCCCGGTTTTCCTACTACAGACACCAGTCTCTCACAAATTGTATCTTTAGCCATGCTAAAATGCTCATAATTGTTTTTATTTACATATAATTTGTGAAGAGAGAATTATTATTATTCTATTATTATAACACTAGCAACAAGCGTATAAACCATCTTAAATATTTTCTTAATGATAAAACAGCCTGAAAACTCAGTCACTAAGCAGTGGGGCCACCACATAACTCAATGGTAATGAACTTCACTAAACTGGGCTTCATTGAAATCAAATTATCCGGAGTTCTATAGCATATAGATTTAAAGAGAGTCAGACGAGGCAATAGATAGCTTTCTGGATACATTTGATATTCACATGTTTGAAAAAATAGAATTGTAGAAAAAGGAAGCCCATATTAATGAAGTTCATCACCATGGCTTATGCGGTAGTCCCACAGGCCACATGACCCCAAGACCGGATAACCAATGGGGAAGAAGGCTTCTTGAGCCAGCTAGTGTCAAAACAAACCTAGAAGCCCCCATTAGCGAGAACATCAATCCAAACCAATTGTAATTTGCTGGGAGCCAATGGTTGCAAGCAACCAAAGCTTGATCCTTGAGGAAACTAGTGGAAAGAACAAGCCTACATACCTATACTCAACACAACTTTTTCAACGAGACTGGGGAGGAGTAAGATATCTAGGGGACCACAATAGATCCCAATGGGTTGAAGTGTCCGAGCTATTTCTCCGCCCCTCCACAAGATAAGATAAGATATACTCAACACAACCTTGGACAGGTGCTTTCATTTATTTGATGAAAGCTTACAATACAAGCTTACTGTAAGTTAGTTCTCAGTTCGGTAGCATTTATTGCTAAATATAGATCCTATCACCTTCCTGCAGTTATAGCAACCCTGGCGAGGAATTCAGAGCATCACTAAGACCACATCTCCCTTAGCTAAAGAAAAATACAACATCTTACCATGCGCAGTAAATATTCAGCTATAAGAATGTTTAATGACTGAAATGTAAGATCCAACCGTTGGGTGAAGTGTTTTTGACATGTCGGAGGTTCACCTGGAATAGTTATTTGAAATGTATTAGTTAGGTTCAACATAAAAAGCTTTTAAAAAGTATTGAAACATAAATCACATTATTATTTATCACAGGAGAACATTGTTCCATGAAAGAAAACTTTTACTATTTTAGCAGTTATTATTAGTGTTAGAGTAAGATAGTTTAGTACCATTTAAGCTACGTTAGAATAAGACGGCAATTACATCATGCAAAAGATCATACTTTCCCTTTAATTTGAAACTGGAACAAAACTTTCGCGGTTTAAAAATGTATCTATGTAAAGAATTGAAAAAGAAAAGATTTTCAACAAAGATTTACAAACCAGTTTGAGCACTCTTCAATACATTAACAATGTGTCCGCGTAAGTAAGCTCTTAAATCGTTGAGTATCCCGTTTCTCTCAAACAATTCGTAAATGAACTTTTGGAAATCCTCCGCAGTATCGAAATCGGTTATTGTGTTTTCCACATTATTTTGGGGAACATTTTCTACTGTAACCCCACTTTCCATGTTATGATTTAGACGCTATGAGATAATTTGAAGAGAATAATTAACCGAACATAATATTTTTAATTAAAATAACAGCACGGCTCACTAAAATTTCAAACTTCCCAAACAGAATTATGACATTTTGTTTGTTTGTTGACATATCCGGTTCAATTCGATGAATTTTCGACAAGCGACATTCACATACTATACTTTTTATTATATTTTTCATAGTTCAGTATTTAAATGTATAAATCAAATAAATTTTATTTAAATTTGCTTTTTAGAATACAAATAATTTCATATCATATACATTTATAGAGAGCATAAAAATAATGATGTAAAATGTTTATATAGAATCGGTATTGTAACAACGAATCCACTATTTTGACTTGTCAAACATCTGTCCCTGTGGCGCAGAGGATAGCGCGTTGGACTTCTAATCCAAAGGTCGTGGGTTCGATCCCCACCAGGGATGCAAATTTTCTTTTTTATTTATTTTGTAGATGTCATTGGTTAATGAAATAAATAAATGTTAATTAGCTCAGGTACGTGCGTAGCTTTAACTAATGTTTGTTGTTTCCAAACCCGCAGTAAACTTTGGTCTCGTAATTCAACTAGTCAATATAGCATAATTCTACAGCAATAAAATATTATTTGGATCACATGCATATTCCCTTCCATTTGTAAATTCCTTGCTGCCATTTTACTAGGAGATTATTTTTCATCATGATTCTGTTCATAACTATCAACATGAAAAAAGGTTCTAGTGAAGTGTTGTAGGGAGACCAGACGTAATTTGTATTGTAGGTAGGTGTGTAAAATTGAATTATGCGGTTATTATTAAACATTTACTTTAACTTTAAACTTTGATCCAAAGCATCCACGAAGGCCAATAGCTAGTAATTTTTATTCCGTGAACTCACCCTTAAATAAAACTATATATGCCAGACACAGTAATTATGCCAACTGTAGTAAGTAGATAAAGTGACTGTAGGTGGTAAGCACATACAGCCTCGAAGAAAACTAGCTCTCAAGTGCACCAGAGGGAGGTATAGTAGCCAATCGGGCGTTACAAAGTACGTTGGCACTGGGCTACAGTGCCTCTACCATGAGTTTTCTACGCTAACGTAATCTACAGATGCTAGCGACTACGGTGAATATTTTGCATGACGAGCAGCGTCTCTAGTGGACACTTTTGGAAGCATTTCATACAAAATGTTTCACCGTAGTCGCTAGCGACTGTAGATTACGTTGGCATAGAAAACTCATGGTAGACGTACAGTTTTCTGACAATGTACGAAAGCACGATCAATGCAATCGAGGTTATCCACTTTGCTAATACTTAGGTAGGTACCTACTGTATGTGACTAAAATACCCAATCCAGAGCCGTATTAAGCCAGCGCGGGGCCTGAATTCTTGAAACTAATTTCATCAAGGGCCCTTGGGGTTCAGTCTCTCTAACTATGATTTAGGTGCAGATCCTGCCCTAAGATTATATGAGTTGGTCGTGTAGAAATATTTTAACGATTTTATTAGAGTACTCTACTGGGCCTACTCTAGTATTAGCACGGGCTATTGAATGATCAGCTGCTCAAATAAACGCCTCAAAGTATAGCGATGACGCGGGAAAATTGCCGCATCATCGTCTGTGCGTGCACTCATATACCTAAGTACTATAGTCTTATTATAATATAACATATGCTTTTAATACGTATGATGAATAGTCTGCTATTTGACCCGTAGGTCATTTTAACCGTTCATGCGCCTATAACCCACCCATTTTTATTATGTTGATAATTTTTCTTAATGTTATTAGAACCTTCCCAAACATTATCATTTTCTTTCGCCTCAAGAACCTGTTATGCAGAGATTAATCACGATTTTGAATAATACCAGCTCTTTTTTGGCTGCACAGGGAAAGTTATCACTACTTAGGTGGACTGTTATTATTTCGCGCAGCCACATCGATCTCTGAGCGCCCAGCGAATTTAATAGCTATTTCAAAAACCCATTCTATTGTACGTACGTACAATACTTATAAATATATATGGTACGTGTTGTACCATATTTTTTTCTTATGCTCAGACGCGGTGCCCACTGAGGTGCGGGGCCTTTTAGCATTTGCTAACACCTGCTACACTACATGGCTAATTCGGCTCTGACCTAACCTAGTACCACCTATTACCTACCTAGTGGTGACATGTTTGCATTGACATCCTATTAGGCAAAGCATGGCAGCTCACCTTTATAGAGGCTCCTCTTTTGTTCTTTTTTTTCATGGATAGGCTTATTTTGAACCATAATCTAGGCATGTTAAGACATTAATGATTGATTATTTATTTTATCAACTTAATTTGATTCGATTTCGTATTTGAATTATTATTCAAATTAGCAAATATACTTATGATGCCAAATGAGTGCCCATTATGGTTAGTTTATTATCTGTCCCTGTGGCGCAGAGGATAGCGCGTTGGACTTCTAATCCAAAGGTCGTGGGTTCGATCCCCACCAGGGATGCGTCTTCTTTTTAATAAAATAGTAAAAGGTATATGACGTCGATTGGTGAGGGTTAAGTAATTTCAGATAAAGTTGGACAAAGCCCACAAAGAACGCAAACTTACAATAAAATGACTAGTAATTTAAAACTTAAGTACTTCATATTTTGTAGGTAAATGGATCTTGAAATAAAAAGGGTTGTAAAAACGACACTTTATTTGGTAAAATCCATAATTGTACCTACCTATAGATTCTCCATACCATTGGTTATCTGCGTGCCAATTTCATTGCAATCCGTTCAGCGATTTAGGTGTGCAATGGTAAGAGACAAACAGACAAAGCTACTTTCACATCCCATCTCACTTCTCAGCTCATATCACTAATATTATAAACTACCTGACCCCGCGGTTTCACCTACGTTCCCGGGATAAAAATCGATTCGAATCTGACTGGTAGTTTCAGAGATTAGCTCGAACAAACAATCTTCGGCTTTATTATATTAGAAGATAGATAGATGAAACCGGCGGCGGCGAATCTACTATGGAAGTCAATGGTAATGAACTTCATTGAACTGGAACTTCAGTAGCTTGGACCTTCTTAAGTGCCCTAATAGGGCCTAAATAATAGGTAATAATGCCGAATAAATGGCTTTGAATTTGATCCCATTATCTGGAGCTCTATATCATTCAGACCTCAAGCGGGTCACCGGACAATACTTACTTGGTTCGTTTGGTATTCACGTGTTCCATAAATATAATAGAATTGTAGAAATATGCAGACCATTACAATGAAGCTTTGATTTGACTTACGCGGTAGCCGGTCGGTAACCCGCAGGTAGATAATCAATCATCACTTCACAATATACGAAATTTTATATTAAGTTCTTAACGTAAATCTTTACGTAAAATATTTAAATTACTAAACAACGAATTAATAATTTTAGTAAGATTTTGGTAGTTTCATCAATATTTTACAACGCAACTAAACGTTTTAAGATTTTATTATGTCAAATCCGTTTTGACATTCATATGATGAAACGAAACGGTATTTTTTTTGTCAACAATAATTATTTGCTTTGGTTCGACCACAGTTCGACTGAAGTGATTTTCATTTTATTTTAGGCTTAAAAATTTACCTAGAAAAAAGAAAACAACATGAGACGAAGAGCAGGAGTTGGCGCTATTCAAAAGCAAAAAATGGAGCAGGAAAAGTACAGGGAAAAGGGTTCAGAGATCCAAGAAAATCAGTTCCAACAGATGTCTAAGCAACTGGATGTGTTTAGGGAAAACTTGGAAGAGTTCGCTACCAAACATAAGAACGAGATAAAGAAGAACGCTCAGTTCAGAAGACAGTTCCAGGAGATGTGTGCTGCTATAGGTGTTGACCCTTTGGCTTCAGGGAAAGGATTCTGGTCTGTATTAGGTGTGTTCTCTTTTTCAAACTACAATTCCTCTTGATTTTAGTACATATCTACTAGATACAGATAGGCTATAGGCAAATCACATGCATAGTGTCAATTTTGTTATCATGACAATGTTGATGTAAGCAGAGTGTATGGTGTATGCCGTCCCCCAGTAACACCCTGAGTCGAAGATTGTGTGAGGTGTCCTCAGGCGAAAATAACTAAATCTTATCCGGTTGAGAGGCCTCTGCCTGCATAAGGGTGTAGAACCTGAGATGCTAACACCATGCATCTCTTCACCTAGTCTATATTCCAAAAATATGTGTGTATGGTATTAAATGATCAAAGCCTCTTTCTTTCTCAGCCTTTAATTCATCTTTAAGTTTTCATCTCATACCTACAAAGAATAGTCTATCCAAAATTCTATACTTGTTATTAAATTCCAGGTATTGGTGACTTCTACTATGAATTAGGGGTGCAAATAGTAGAGGTGTGCCTGGCAACAAATTACAAGAATGGTGGACTTATAACGCTAGAGGAGTTACGCACAAGGCTCATTGCAGCTCGGGGCAAGGCTAAGTCACATCAAGACATTACCTATGAAGATTTATTGGCTGCTGTGAAGAAACTAAAGATATTTGGAAATGGGTAGGTAAACAAAACATTTTCTTTAGTTTTATAATAAGCAATTCCTAACCATCATTGGTTCCCAAAATGGTAACAGAATATGCATTATTTTATGAGTTGGTACCAATAAGATGAAAATCTGCATACTGATGTGCATAAAACAACATAACTTCTGTTTTTTGTAGAATTTGTACTGTTGTTTCAATTTCCAATCAAGTTTGATTCAGTAATGAAATGAAACTGGTGGATATTACAAGCATTTATTTAACTTGCAATGTGTGTATAAAAAAATGATCATGTTTGTTTGGGTGGAATCTTGCAAGTCGAATTTCACTTACTTGTGTCGGATGTGTGTGATCGGTAATTGGTGATAGTGATCAAATAGACTTGTTATTTGGTATACATAAGTAGGTATATTGGATGACATTCAAGTACAGTCAACAAAATGTACAGTAACCAAAAAAAGCTTGTATTAAAAATGAAATTGTTAACAAAAACTTATTTTGTAAATAAATAATAAAGAAAATAAAATAAGTAGTGATTAATTATCAAATTTCAGGTTCACAGTAGTATCAATAGGCAAAGGTAAATGGCTAGTGCAGTCAATACCTGGAGAGCTGAACTTGGATCAGACATTGGTGCTGCAGAAAGCCAGTGCTTTGGGCACAGCTTGGGTGTCCATGAGTATTCTAGTCGGAGATTTGGGGTTTGTATATTTCAAGTTTATTTTAAAAACTACCCTTTAAACTTTAATTTGCCTAGTCACAACAAATGTAAAACACTGACAGCACACCAATCCACCCACATACCTAGGTGAGGGGAGAAAGAAGACGCGGGGCGGCAGGGGTTTATAGGTATCGAAGGTAAAGAAAACACTGCTAGTCTTTTAACTAAAGGATTTATTGTCAAAAAAGGTTGTTATAAGCAGTTGGTCGCTTAAACCGGAGTTGTTGAGTCATACTAAAAGTATAAGGTTATGGCATGATTGAGAAAGTAATTTCACAATTATAAAATTAGTAGGATTCATTGGAAAATGAACACAAAGAAGGACTATGACATTCATTTTGCTTGAAATCTATTCTGCCGATTCCCCACCACCTACAATGCGCTCTGATTGGCTAAGTCAAGGACACACTAATCATTTAGGTGCAGTGATTGGTCAGTACTGTTATCAGTGCAAAAGCACTTACTAGTTGCGGAATTGGGTTGTTCGGTATTACTACTCTAGAGGATTTTTCCTCGTTGGTAGGATATTTGAAGTTATTTGACTTATTTTTACAACTTTGATACATTCATGTCTTTCATCATCATCATCATCATATCAGCCTATGGATGTCCACTGCTGAACATAGGCCTCCCCCATTGACTTCCACTTCGAACGATTTTGGGCCCCTTGCATCCAGCGGTGCCCAGCTACTCTGAAAAGGTTGTCTGTCCCATTCATATCTTTAATACATAAATATTTTTCAGATGGAATGATACAAGAGCTCAAAATGCCCTCAACCACATGGTCAAAGAAGGCCTAGCGTGGGTGGACACTCAAGATTCAAAGGAAACATTATATTGGTTCCCGAGCATGTTTTCCGAGTGTGTATCAGCGTCATAATACTCTTTATCGTGAAGAGATAAGGTTGAAAGTTACATGGTATGTTGTTTTGTATTGTAAATAAAACATCAAAATGTAAATACTCGTAAATTCATAAATGTTTTAATAATGTTATAAATTTTATTTAATATATTGCACTGAGGTTTTACTTATTAACTAAATAAAAGATTTTTTTAACTGGCAGTACTGTCTTCGTTATTTGATGAACCTGGTAATTGTAATCTAGCCCTTAATTGTTTGTTTTCATTATCAATGTCTTTTAATCTTTTCTTGAGTTTTTCCGTCATTTCTAGGTAAGATTCCTTCCATCTATAAATAAAGAAATTTATAATAATATTAACATGCTTCGAAAAAATACATTTCAAGTGCACTCTGTATACTTAGCATAATTTATTAAATTATGCTAAGTATATATATTAAATTAAATTTAATAAATTATCTGTTAATTATATTACTTTTTACTGAGTTCCATTTGATTTTCTAAATGTTTATTCAGTTCTATAAGTTCCTCTTCCTTTGTGGATACCATTCTGAAACCAAACATTCATAAGAAATATTCGAGTTTTTGTTTCATACAAAATTGATTTCATAAAACCAATTATTAGAGATGCGCCGAGTAACTACTCGTTTATTACTCGGTACTCGGCATACTCGGCCATTTTATTAGTACTCGTTATCGGCCGAATAACTCGGTTTGACTGCCGAGGTACTCGGAAAGAACCATAGATTTAGAATTTTCTACTACCGTGAAAGAACTGATAATCCAAATCATTTATTTTTTGCGCCCATTCATCTCTTAATTAAATAGTTACAAATAAACTCACTAAGTATAGACAGTCTTTTTAATTTTACCCTAAAAATACATTTCGTAAACGTAACTCTCTCCGCGCATATTACCTATATGTAAATAAGAGGTGTGGGGATTAGCTGAATGTGAGGGGCGAGGTACCGCTAGCTTGCCGGTCGCACGGTACGATTGTTGCGAGCAAGTTAAAAAAAAATCGCGCCCAACACGCGCCATTTCACCTATTTACTCGGCAGAGTACTCGGTTCGGTAAACTTAATACCGAGCAATACTCGGTACTCGGTAAAACTTGTACTCGGCGCATCTCTACCAATTATCTTACTTGTTATTCAATTCTGCCCTTGATGTCAGCATGTTTTGTAATTTGTTCACCATATCATGCGTTTCGTCTAAGGATTTCTGTAGATGCTCCACTTGAATTCTGGAATGAGAAATAACACCCTCAAGTTGAGAATCTGCTGTCAAGTATTAGTGTGTTTCGGCAGTGGCACTTGAGAGCCAAACCTTCTAGTTTTTGAAAGAGTTGGTACCAAAATCTATATAACCAAAAAAATTATTATGTACTTGAGTTCTTCACACTGCGTCTTTAACAATTGTTCTTCCCAATCTCGCCGTTTGGTTTCCCTGGTGTGAATGTCTTGTATCCTCTGTATATCGATGGCTAGGCATTGCTTCTCGCACACCAGTTGTATGTTGCGCCTTTCTGATGCCACCTGATATATTAGTTTTCATTTAAATTATATCTTCAAATACCTGCAGTAGTGTTGCAGCAGTTATGGAATTAGCACAACCAAGATCCCCTGAAATTACTTTTTCTGGATTCCTACTGTTCAAATTTTTAAGAGAATCCTTAAATAGTACTTTAAGTATTTTGGTAAGTACTGAGGCTGACCCACCACTTTGGTTGGATAGGGTTTTCAATAATCTTATAATCTACATACCAGTTCTTGAAACATCGCTTCAAGTCTTTGTTCAGCTAACGCTAATTTTGGATCAACAGATTTAACATTATCCTTCTGTTGTTTGAGATAACTTTCATTCGCTGCTTGTAACACTTTAATTTCTCTGAAAATAATATTATGATTATTATTACCTACATTATAAATATAATTCTACGTTAAATATTCAAAATTCTTTACCTTAAAGATTTGTTAAGTAATAATCCCTTTTCAACTAATTCTCCATCCAAATTCCTTATGTGTTGAAGCATGTCAGATATTTTTTCGTTATATTTATCTTTAATTTCATCCATTTCCTTTCTGCTACTTATTTCAACATCACGTCTAACATTCGATAGAGTGTTTTTCAGCTGGGATAGTTCTCCTGCAAAAGATAAAGGTGTTATTTCAGGTAGTAACAAAACACCCAATCTAATATCGACCGTAAGTCTACACTAACGCGTTCACACCTCATCTCTTACCTGCCAAATCTTTTATAGTTTGGTATGCTTCATTCTTTTGAGCTGATACTACGTCGTAGAGTTGAAGAGCTTCCGCAACCTGCAAACGATAATTTTCTAACATCATACTTGGATCCATCAACATAAGGTATAAAATACTATTGACTGTCTCGTACTTTAGATTTGGCTTCAGTCTCTTTCTTTATCTTTTCCACGCATTCTTTTTGACATATCATGAGCTGAGATTTCAAATCTTCGTTATTTTTCTTGACCACTGCTAAATTGATTTTATACTCTTCAATTGATTTAGTAGCTTCTTTAAATTTATCGTCAATTTCTTTGCCTCTTTCTTTATACGAAGCTATTTCTTTTTCTTTATGTTTGATATCATTTTCTAAAGCATTATGTTTTACTACCAAATCTTTGTGTTTCGATTCCAATTCGATGTAATCTGTTAACGCTGTTTCTAGTTTTAGTTCTAGATCTCTTTTTTCTTCGGCAATGTTATGGTGACTTCTATTATCGTAACTCTGATATGTTTTCAATTCGGTTTCTAAAGCGTCTATAGTTTTTTGTGATGTTTGCCATAACACATGCAGTGAGTCTCTCTCCTGAACATAAAAAGAAAAAACCTCAGCATTAAGGAGAAATTAGAAGACGCAATTCAAAGGAATGTGAAGTCCAATCTGTACTAGATTGCGTAGATCTATTGAAGGATTAGGTCCTTATATATCTTGATATAAAAGGAGGATCATTTAGCAATGAAAGGAACATGGATTAATTTTGGACTCTTGGTAACTTAATAAAGAATAACGTTAAAATATTGATTTTTTTGATAATCTCGTCTTTGACTACAATCTCGCCATGGTAAATGATGATGTGGCGGAAGGTGGTAAGCACACAAAGCCTAGAAAGAACTGGCTCTCAAGTGCAGCTGCAGAACTGCACACGAGGTACCTTCTAGGAAAACAAAAGATCCTTCTGAAATGCGAGTTCCGCAAGAATAAGATAGAAAATAATATGAAGTAATGGCAATTGATGGGGAAGGAACAGCCAGCACTGAACGTCAGTGAGATAATGATGTCAAAGTATTTGATGTTTCAATCTTTAGACCTTCGTTAGCAAAGATACTTGTTTCCTCAGCTCATCCAACTCCTTATTCTGATTGGTGTCATGGTTGTGGGTTTGTCGTGCGTTATCTAGTTTCTCCTTCAGCAACATACCCACTTGATGGGAGAGCTTCTGATTGTCTGTTATCAGGGTCCTAATTTCATCTTCCACTGCTGACTGGTTATTCTGTAATGGAAGGAATTTCGAAGATTTCTAATGAGATTTTAAAGGAGATCAGCAATGTTAGATTATGTTGACAGTGTTCAGTTTTAGGATTGGTGACCGTTTTTATTCTGCTGTAAATATCCAAATTCAAAATTCAAAATCATTTATTCAAATAGACCTTCGCAGGCACTTATGAACCGACTCTAATACCGGTTCGGATGGTTGGATTTGCTGAGAAGAGCCGGCAATAAACTCAGCAATTACTCTTTTCAAAACAAGCTTAGATTCATTACATAATATTTACATTCTAATCGCACTGACAACAATTGCGTGCCTCGGCGCGGCGGCAAAACTACAAAGTAGACTGAATCTATATAAGTAAATAAATAAATAGCAAACTTAAGCAGACCAGCCCCCACAAGCAGCACCTGTTATATTATGGGAAGGGTCAATTTAGTTTTCTTATGTTAGTCTAAACCGGTAGATCTAGAGATTCGGAAGACATTCTTTGAGTAGGTACAGACTGACTCAAACTTATTGGCGGCCTGTGATATTAGGCGCGGAACGCCATTAAGTTTGGTTCGGATTCTACATACCTACCTACCCTAGGGGTGCAGAAAGAAAGGACTTCATGAAATTCTATTCATAGAGGGTAAAATACGGGGTCCAAGTTCAACCCGTGAGACTGAAAGCTAGTTAAGTTAGCTAGTATAAAAGAAATGATGAGGAATAATAACCCACCCTATAAAATTCTACTTCAGTCTGTAGGGCATCCAAGGTCGTGTTGTCCATAACTGAGCCATTCGCATAGAAGTTTACGTAACTAGTTAATAGTAAAGTCAGTCCAATAGAACAAGCTGAACAAGACTTGTTTCAAAAATGATAAATTTTAAATTAAATAAATAAAGATTTAGATTTATTGCACCACGTTCCGTTTGTTTACATTTCGCGCCCTATTGATGTCCTTCCCGTTGCTTAGCAACTGTTTTTTTTATGCTTGGCAACAATTAAATTTTTGTGTTGGCAATAAAATATCGAATAAATTACCTCTAGATGTTGGTTGGATAGAAAAGAAAATGTGATATATATTATATTGTTTATTTTTGAAATACCATGCCATGCAATACAACATAATATAAGTTAATATCTTGTTAATATGATATTATATATATATATACATTATTGGTATTTTTATCACAGTAGGTTCCTAAACGCAATTACTAATGTCAGTGTCAATGTCAGGAGGCAAATGACATTTCCGCGAAAATCGAAATGATTGGAATTTGCGTTTCGGAAAATATTTTATTTATTGTAAATTTTAATGGAAATATGACTATAAACTAATATAACATTTGAAAAAATGTCCAGGTGAGTGCGTCTTCTACATAATCCGGTATAAATACCGCTAATTCATTCTATTATCTAGAGAAATTCAGAAAATTTTAAATGGTAAACTTATTATGCGTGATTTTAGCTTGTATTTCGATATCAGAGAAGACCAGTGGCCGTTGGTGTATGACGATAAGTATAATGTGTCGTTTTTGGGGCTGGAGAGGTTTCACGTCTTCGACGCTAAGAAGTGGCGCAACATTGTTCAGGTTCGTTTTGAAACAGCCCAAACAAACATAACTTTCGGATTCGAATCAACTTACTAAATATACTATTTGCATCATCATCATCAGCCTATAATGTCCCACTGCTGGGCACAGGCCTCCTTTCACAAATGAAGGTGAAAGGGAATGGGCAATACTCCACCACGCGTGCCCACTGCGGATCGGTGGAGGTAGGCTAGTGGTCAACCTACTGTTGGTATTTTTCAAGCCACCTAGGAGGCATCCAACTAGCTTAATGATTACTATTTGTTATACATACTTAAATAGATAATTACACTTTGACTTAGGACACATAGACATTGTTTATGCATACAAATGTTTGTCCTGAATGGGAATTGAACTCACAACCTGCATTATCATAGGTATCAACTACGCCAACTGTCACTTCAAATGTTATAAATAGTTGTACAGTAGTACCCAATTAATATGGCTTACCAATGTACCTGTGCAGAAGATACATTTTCAAAGCGCGGGAAACGCTATTGGTCGGCAGCTGCCGCCATGTTAGCGGCGCCGTGCGGAGGGGCGTGACTTGCGAGTGAGACGGAACTAACAGCTGCAGTGTATTATGAATCTTATAGTAATGATCTAAGGTTGATTATAAGTTTTAAGCATTCTTTCATTAATCTTCGGGGCCATACTTTCTTTTCTGTGCGAACGATGATTCACGACGCGCCATATCAGTTGGGTAATACTGTAACATGCTATCATTATAATCATTGATATAATATTATTAGGAAAATAAGAATCATAAATACATAGTCATAAATCTGTATATAAAAATCCTGTGTTGTACCACAATCTCACCATGGTGATGTGGCCGAAGGTGGTAAGCACACAAAGTCTAGAAGGAACTGGCTCTCAAGTGCAGCTGTCGATCACACTGTTGGCTTGGCAGATTTTCAATTGTTACAAAGAACACTCAGCATTACCTAGTCTTCAATATTTACAGCACCTCAAAGATGCAAATTTTTTAACTGACAAATGCCTGGTGAGGCCTCTTGAAGCACAGAAGAGTGATTTGCTTGTGGTACACTCTAAAAAGTATCTCAACTCTCTAAAAGTAAGTGCAGATGTCTTAGTATATATTATTTCCTCTTTTGATTTTATGCTCTAAACAGGATATCGGAATTACTGTACTTTATTATAATGATATACTTACATACTTATTTCCATTGAAGTATGTAAGTATATCATTATCTGCAAGGTTTATCAAGACCTTTACAGGAAACATTAATATTCAAGCAATCTCTTTATTTAGAGATTGTGGATTTATATTTTGACAAAATTAATATGAAACTTAATGTCAAATATCAAACTACAATCTCAAAATCAAGGATAGATCTGAATGATTCATTGCGGGCTTTACAAAATTTTAAGAGGGGTAGAGAATAGCGTTTATTCGCTCAAAGAGCAGCTCGGCTGGAGAAGTACCTCCACCTTACAGAATACCGCAGCCAAATAACTTTATGTTGTGTAAAGTTGTGTTCCTGCGCGTGAGTAAGGTTGCCAGAGCTCATAGGGGAGGGCGGAAAGGTCGGTAACGCGTGAGCGATGCTTCGTGTGTTGCAAGCGTCCATATGGCTACGGTAACTGCTTACCATCAGGCGGGCCGTATGCTTGTTTACTGACTTAGTTGTATAAAAAAAAATATTTGTAACCTAGCATTTGGTAGAAGTTCTCCTTTCAACCTTGGTTGGTAGACCTATAACAATAGTCCTTTTTTTGTGGCAGAAAATCATGGCGCGTCTGATGGTAAGGGGCAAAAATGTTCTCACACCCTTATTGCAGAACCCCATGCGGTACTGGAACATTCCACAAACATCCAGATAATCTTACCATCAAATATCCAACTTTGCTATCTAAAAATTATGGTTTAACATAGTTTGTATTAAAATTCCAGTGGAGCACCAAAGTGGCAGTAATAGCTGAAGTGCCGGTAATAGCGTGTGTGCCAAACATACTTGTACAGTATGCATACTTGAAGCCCATGAGGTAATTCAATTACCTAATAATATTATTTCTTTATTTAATGTGATGATTATTCAATAGTTAATACACGGGAAGCGCTCGTGGTGTAGCATGATCAGCCGTTCTTAATCGATCGGCAAAGTTAAGCTACGCCTGTCGTGGTCGGTACCTGGATGGGTGACCGCCTAGTGGTATTTCAAATCGAGCGTTTCCGTGCTTCGGAAGGCACGTAAAGCCGTTGGTCCCGGTTATCACTTAATTGTGATAGTCGTTAAGCTAGTTGGATGCCTCCTAGGCGGCTTGAAAAATTCCAACAGTAGGTTGACCACTAGCCTACCTCCACCGATCCGCAGTGGGCACGCGTGGTGGAGTATTGCCCATTCCCTTTCACCTTCATTTGTGAAAGGAGGCCTGTGCTCAGCAGTGGGACATTATAGGCTGATGATGAATACACGGGAAGGATGGAGAAGGCAGAAGGATTCAAACTCCTAACCTACGCCACTCGATCAGAGGGCGAACCACAAGCTCTTAAAACAATATTATTATAACCTTATTTGACTTTTGTCTTTCTTTGACATCCGGCGTCAAAACAGGACAAAAGACAAATGAGGTTATTTTAACCTTGTTTTAAGAGCTTGTGGTAGGCCCACAGTTAACCATAAAGTTAATGGGGCCCATGCCATTAATAAAGCCGAGTAATGTTGTCTGATTAAACTAGCTCTAAGCAGTTAAAATAAACTTAAATTCAATTTTAAATGATAAATATAAAATCATAGCAGAAAAACGATTTTTGTTATTTACGTTTTTAATTTTCCGACGTGGCCCCAAATTCTTGTGTGCCTAGGGCGGCATGGTCTAAGACGGCCCTGCTGTGGATGATTATTTGATTATTAATCATGCTGTAACAGTCGAACGGACTATATAGGTGATACTTCACATGAAGATAAATCAATCTTAGTATAACATTCCGATACTTTGAATCCTGAAAAACGTTAGATTTAGATCCCCTGCGAATGTGGGGCATAAAACAATATACAAGCATACGTCCCATCTGGTGTTTAGCGGATACTGTAGCTTATAGACACTTGCAACACCAGGGGCATCACTCATGCATTACCCTTTCCCCTCACCCTATGAGCTCTGGCAACGTATATAGCAGTTATTTAGCTGCGGTATTATAAAAGGCGTTACTTCTCTAGTCGAACTATTTGGGTGAAAAGACTGTCTATCTCTTTCTAAAGCATTATCCAAATAACTTTCAAGGCATCGAACAATTAACCCAAAGAAGCGCAATGACATTCATTTTGCTTGAAATGTGCTCTGATTGGCTCAGTCAAGGACACAATAAACAGTGATTTTCCTCGATGTTTCCAGGTTACAAACGGGTGGGTCAGTATTAGCAGGTAAGTTGGCCCTGGAGCGAGGTTGGGCCATTAACATCGGCGGCGGCTTCCACCACTGCTCCGCCGATAAGGGCGGAGGGTTCTGCCCCTACGCAGACATTACCTTACTCATACAGAACCTCGTCATACATAGGAAGATACAGAACGCTATGATTGTTGATTTGGATGCGCATCAGGTAGGTAGTATTTTTTGTAACTAAACTAAGAAATACCTTTCGCTTTCGACGTTTATAAATACAAAGAAAAGTATTTCCAGTAGTTCATCCATATTATTATATAAATAACCATATATTTAACAGATAAGATAAACCTTATTTTGACGCAATAAGATTATTTTTGCTTTGACATTTCTAAACGCCAAAAGGTATTTTGTAAATCACACTAGTCACATAGTGATCTGCCGGCTTCGCCCTGATAAAAATCCTAACTAATATTATAAATGCGAAAGTGAGTTTGTTTGTTACGCCTTCACGCCTCAACTACTCAACGGATCATCATGAAATGGCATGCAGATAGCCTATGGTATGGAGATGGACATAGGCTACTTTTTATCCCGGGAACGCGGGTGAAACCGCGGGGGACAGCTAGTAAATTATAAATGTGAAAGTTTGTATGGATGTGATTTGTGAAGATGTTTGTTACTCTTTCACGCAAAAACTACTGAACGGATTTCGATACTTCGGAGATGCGGGTTAAACTGCGGGGGACAGCTACTGTTTTATACACAAACAAAATTAAGAGAAATCTCAATTGCAATCAAGAAGAGCTTGTACTATGGATAATAGGTAGTTGATACTAATATCCAGAACAAACTGGGCCCTGTAATAAAATTTTGCCAAATGTATGGTACAGATTTTTACGAATTTTAGCTTACACACGTTCGGGGCCACTTTAGCCCGGGGCGGTAGCTACGCCCCTGGGCCCCTAATTCTCGTGCTTTCGTGCATTTTTATACATTTTGACAGCCCGCCATGTTTTCGGCCAAATTGTCTGGGCGGGAATTTAGTTTAGCAGTTTCTTCTTATGCGTTGCACTCTTGACTGAGTGGTCGTAGTCGTCGTGACGTGTCATTTGTGGCGCGCTTCACAACACGCCGCCATTCTTCCCTAACTGCTGCCCTTCTGGTGCAGTTATTGATGGGACCGCCTATTGCAGTCTTAATTTGGTCGGTCCATCGCATGGGTGATCTTCCACGCGCTCTGATGCCCTCCACAGCTTTAACAATTTAGCTAAAATCAAAGCTGTCTCGCTAAATGTTGTAATTTACAGGAAGATAGTCGTGACTAACTTTGATGACGACTAAATTGACGCTGAAAGCAAGCTATTGGGCTAATTTGGCAGAACTAAGTTTAGTCTTCTGTTCTCTGTTAGAGATATAGTTAAAATAAATAGTACGTTTAATATTGCAGGGCAACGGCTACCAACGCGACTTCCTCGGTGTACCAGAAGTGTACATAATGGATATGTACAACAGAAATATATACCCTAACGACAAGGAGGCGAAGCGAGCGATTCGCAGGAAGGTCGAGCTTGGCAATAAGGTCGAAGATCTCGAATACATGCTCAAGTTGAGGCAGTGAGTGTGCTTAATTATTTACTAGCTTCTGGTGATTTTTAAAGATGTGCCACAAAAACATGATAGTAAATGAGAAAAGATTCAGTACAACCTTAATGCTTCTCTCCTGTTAGTAGTCGCAAAATAATATTTCTTTCTAGTGGTAATTTATAGTGGTATTTTGTTTAAAATTATTCGGCTAGTGTTTGCTCTGGCGATCGTTCATGAAAATCAAAGAAAATTGAATTAATATTGGTGGGTTTTTGCGTTAAAATATCAATATGGAAAACGAGGAGCCTCCCAGGATAAAGGTAAGGACTTACCAGGAACTCCTATGGCAATCCAATGATTATGCGCACTATCACAAATCACAAATTTCACATGCGTTTCTATCTGTAGTGTATTTCGTACTGAATGTTGCGAGGCGCGCGTCTCGTTTTACTCGCACACACTCGTTTGGCGATGCGTCGCCGAAGTATGTAGAAGATTCCCGAAGCTCTTTTCTCGCTTTCACATATGATGTGGGAAAAGGAGAGGAATCGGGAAGTAGAGGCTCGTCATTGAAACTCAATATGAGTAGGTTTCTACTATAAATATTATTATAGGTATTTTGGCCTAAACATCCTCCGCCGCCTTGAGAATACGTAGTGTTCTCAAAAGAAAGAAAAAATAATTAATGATAAGAACTAATTACAGATTATAATAATTACAAAAGTACTGAATATAAGATGCGGTATGATTAATTTTTATTGTGAGGGTAATGGACATAACTTGACAATGGGTCTTTTGAATGATCCATTTGAAGTTTTTACTAAAGCGACGCGGATATTTCCATCCTTGCCAGGATAAACTTGTGATATTATGCCCAACGGCCAACGTAAAGGGGGAATATCATCTTGATGTATAAGAACCACAGTACCAATCTTAATGTTATTTTTATCAATGAGCCATTTCTGTCTAACTTGAAGATTATGTAAATATTCTATACGCCATCTTTTCCAATAGCTACACACCATCTGATCTAATAATTGTTTCCGACAACGTAAAGATATGGTTTCCTCGGACACATTCTGAAGCGGCAATGAAGTCAATGGTGAAGCCATTATAAAGTGAGCGGGAGTAAGAGGCTCCGGGTAGGGATCCTCAGATAAAATGCAAAGCGGTCTAGAATTTAAGACTGTTTCAATTTGGGTAAGAACAGTGAGGAGCTCTTCATATGTGAGGAGCTGCGAACCGATAACACGGTATAAATGAGTTTTAATCGATTTTATATTAGATTCCCACAATCCTCCGAAATGTGGGGCGCGGGGTGGAATCATTTTCCATTCAATGCGGTACTGATCGGTAAGTAGTTCTTGTAATTGAGCTTTAGCTCCGACAAAGTTAGTTCCGTTATCGGAGTAAAGAAAAGAAACAGGTCCTCGACGGGAAATGAATCGCTTAAAAGCGGAAATAAAAGTATCTGATGACACATCAGTTGCCAATTCGATGTGTACAGCTTTGGTTACTAAGCATATAAACAAACAAATATATGCCTTTTGGCTCTTTTGACCTCTGCGTCTACATAATGTTACTTTAATGGGTCCAGCATAGTCAACACCCGTATGCACAAACGCTTTGGTCTCCTGAACGCGGCAAGAGGGTAAATCAGCCATTTTTGGGCTGAGAAATGAAGGGGAATTTTTAAAACAAAAGTTACATGAATGTACTCTGTGTCTAATGACACTTCTAGCGGACAGTATCCAATATTTCTGGCGCAACAGTGAGCTCAGAAGATTGGCACCAGTATGGCAATGAGCACGGTGAAAATAGTCTATAATAAGATGAGTAACGTGGTCATGTTTAGGTAAAAGAGCGGGATGCTGAGCTTCATACGGAAGATTTGCATTTGAAAGTCTACCTCCAATTCTAATAATTTTATCTTGATCTATAAAGAGGTCAAGTTTTTTAAGAGGGGAAGATAATTTAACTTTTTGAATATTATTAAATAAATTTTGAAAATGAACTTGTTGTACAGAGCGTATTAAATATACTTCAGCTTTATTTAGCTCAGAAGCTGTGATGCGGCTGTGACCTTGATCACGAGAAATTATGCGAGAAAATCTAAGTATGTATACTATTATGCGTAATATTTTATTCCATGATGAGTATTTCAGAGCAAGCTCGTAAATTAAATTAGGCTCAACAGAAGCGGACGCGGTACAAGTAACAAGCGTTTTACTATTAAATTCAGGTAGGTCCTCACAGCATTCGGGACTAAATGGAGTGATAGGCCATTCTGAAACTGGATCTTTTAACCATTTCGGGCCGTGCCACCATAAGTGATGTGACACTAGCTGCTCAGGTAAAATACCTCTAGAGAGACAGTCGCTAGGATTTTCTATACCACTAACGTGGTAGAAATGTTTTGGGTCAAGATTTTCTTGACATTTAGCAATGCGGTTACTAACGAAAACATTCCATCTATGTGGAGATGAATGTATCCATGACAGAGTAATTTTAGAATCGGAGAATGCGAATATATTATCAATAGCGGTTCGAGCACTATAAGTCTCATTATAACTAGCGCGTAGCTGTGGATCGCGTAGCTTGGTACGCTCCAAAGCAAGTAAACGGCGGTGAGCAACGGAACGGGAATCACCTAACACGTCAGGATCCTCACGAAAAGGTAAGGCGGTGCAATATCTGCCTGCGGAGTCCCGTGAGAAGTTACGAGAGAACAGCTGTTCACACTCCTTTTCGGCCGAGCTCATAAATTTTTGCGCGGGAATTTCTTCGAGCTCCCAAAACTTAAGTAGGGAATCATCTAAAGAAATAGTAAGGTCATTGGGACCAGAAATGAAAAAAATCGCGGTATTAAAATAAGTGGATGCATTTTTATTAATATTAGAGTTAGCGGGAACGTCACCCATAAGAATATAACCGAACACGGTTTCAAGGGCAGAAGGAGCGGGAGGTGCAATAATTTTTTGACCTAACAATAAAAATGGGAACAATTGTGCCCCGAGAACTACTTCGACCTCTCCGGGGATGTGCCACAGAGGGTCAGCGAGCGGTAAGTTACCTAAATGTTGCACTATAGAAGTCTCAACATATTCAGTCGGTAACCTGTCAGTAATGCAATCAACGACAAGAGCGGTAATATTATAAAAATATTTTTTATTTTTCGCGGTTATTTTAAGTTGAACGTAGCCGTGAATAGGACGCGAAGTGGATCCTACACCCTTTATAAAAGAATTGCTAAGCGGTATTATATTTAAATTTAGTTGTTTACAACAGGCAGTTGTAATTATGTTGTTTTGAGACGCGTTATCTATTAAACATCTAACTGAAATATATTTATTGTCCTTATTAGACGCATAAACTTGAGCGGTTGATAAAAGTACAGTAGTATGGGAAGGATTTAATTTATTAAAAGAATCGCGTTCGTTATCATTATTCTTATCAACTCGCGCTCGGGTGCATAGCGACACCGGTTGTGGAGCGTCCGTAGCGTTAGAAGGAGACGCGGTCGGATGCGCGGGCGAGGCTGCGCACGGGAGCGGTCGCGGCGCGGCGCTGGCGGCGGCGGACGGCTGCGCGCAAAGCTGCGCGATGCGGTCGCTATTATCAAGACGCGCCGAGTGAGAAGGACGCGAGTCGGAAACTATTTGTTGCGATTGTGAATTACTATCCAAATGCAAAAGAGAATGATGGTGTTTATTACAAGTTTTACAACTATACGACGACTTACACTGAGAAGCAGTATGCGTAAGGCTGAGGCAGTTTACACAGCCTTTTTTAGATTTAACAAAATCTAAACGATCTTTAGTATTAAGTGCTTTAAAAGAGGAACAATAAAAAATCTGATAGTGATCAGATTTATTACAAAATAAGCAAGTGCTTTTATTATTATTATCGCGTGCAAGGAAAGCATGGTGGACTGTGTTTGAATTACGCGGTTGCGACCGAGAAGCGGGCGGATTATTAAGGTTGCTACCGACTGGGGCGGTTCGCGCGGAGCCAGCAATTGGCGTAGAAGTGCGGTCTAATATTTTTACTTGCGATTTAATAAAATCAACAAAATCCTTATAAGAAGGAATTTCTTTATTCCTCATAAACATTTCAAAGGAATTAGCGGTTGCGGGATCTAACTTCTTTAAAGCTAAAGAAAGTAATATAAAATCTTTCATATCTTCAATACCTAACTGTTCCAAAGCAGATACAGAAGCGTGGAAAGTTTCAATGAACGTATTTAAAGACGCGGAATTATTTAATACGGGTTTAATATTGAATAAATTAGACATGTAGTGTGAGCCTAATGCTCTTTTATCTTGATATTTTTGAACTAAGCTGTCCCAAATAGAATTATAATTATCACCGGAGACGGTATAATACCTGCCGTGATTTTTAAAGCATTTCCTGTTAATTTACCTACAAGATATTGTACTCTTTGAGAATTCGAAAGATCAGGATTTGAATGTATATTAGATTTAAAAGATTCAAAGAAGACGGGCCAATTTTCTATTTTTCCATCAAATGACGGAATTTGAATTGGTGGTAGTTTGATACGACCTTTATATTGGGACGGAATAGTATTCTGCGCGGACACATTCGACGTAATATTTGTCTTACTGACGATAAGAGAACGAACCCTTTCTATTCGGGTGTACACTGTATCAAAGGAAATCATTTTTTTATAATCAATCTTATATTCTGGATCAAGTTGCATATTTAACGCGTTAATTGTATCTAAATTGGCACTAAATTCATGACGAATTGTACTAATAATTTCAGTGTCCGCCATGAATGTCTCTGAGGAACGAAGGTCTGCACACGCGGATGTGGAAACATTCATAGAAGAATCATATAAGAACGATAATTGTTCAAAAATAGCTTCATTTTTAGCTTCCAATATTTTAATTTTAGTTTCAATAGCTTCCATTGTGAAAGATTGCGTAATAATAAATTGCAAAATTACCTAATTAAAGTAAAATGACGTAGGTAAGTAGGTAGGTATATCCAACAGTTTAGGCACCTACCTATATAGGTATGAAAGTTTATTTCAAGTCGACAGACAAGGCTCATAGAATGCAATTATATGCGTAGTAATAGTACAAATAGTAAGTACGTATTGCGGTTATTAGTACACCATATGATTTCGTATAATAAGATACGAATCGGTACCTATAAAATCTAAGTCCTAAAAATATGGAGGAGCGGCGGCGGTATTGAATACCTAACTACTTTTTATCACGATTGGCGTGGTAAAAATGGCGGGAGTACGAAATATCGTATTTATATAGTCTAAAACCTATTTATGAGGTATAAGACTTGCGTATTATGAGGTATATACCTATTTAGAGGCATAAAACCTATAGAAAGCGGGAAATTATACGTGATTTGATATGAAATTAAATTGCTGTAATGGCTGACTCAAAATGAATCCGCTCGAAGGCGTACCAGAAAAAATGGTGGGTTTTTGCGTTAAAATATCAATATGGAAAACGAGGAGCCTCCCAGGATAAAGGTAAGGACTTACCAGGAACTCCTATGGCAATCCAATGATTATGCGCACTATCACAAATCACAAATTTCACATGCGTTTCTATCTGTAGTGTATTTCGTACTGAATGTTGCGAGGCGCGCGTCTCGTTTTACTCGCACACACTCGTTTGGCGATGCGTCGCCGAAGTATGTAGAAGATTCCCGAAGCTCTTTTCTCGCTTTCACATATGATGTGGGAAAAGGAGAGGAATCGGGAAGTAGAGGCTCGTCATTGAAACTCAATATGAGTAGGTTTCTACTATAAATATTATTATAGGTATTTTGGCCTAAACAAATATTCAAATCAAACCTAGGTGAATGTTGCATGGTGAAGTTTTGGGGGGTTGTCCTCCTAAATGCCCATCAATTTGAATTCCAGTGTTGTTTTTAATTTTTAGACAGTACACGCAGACTGTGCATTTTCTAAAGTATTCTAAATTAATTGAGTTTTGGCTTACCATGTTATTACGTGTATGGTACGCTCGCAAATACAGTAATTTTAAAATAATTTTCAGGAATCTAAAAGCGGCCCTACATGAATTCAAGCCAGACATTTTGGTGTACAACGCCGGCACTGACATTCTTGATTCTGATCCACTCGGTCACATGAGGATTAGTGAAATTGTAAGTCTTATTCACCATATTTTTTTTTCTTTGCACAATAATATGCCTTTGTGGATCGTTTGGAACTAATTTGTCTCAGAGGGTTCACAAGTATTAGGGGTGGAGCACCCGGATTTAGTTCAGAGCAGTTGTCAATAGATGGCGTTACAAATATCAACAAGAATTCTACATCGCGATGTTAAGAGTCTCCGCGAAATAATGACTACCTCTGCTCCCTAGTTTATAGTTATCGCTTCTCGGCCTTTTGGCTAAGATCAAAGTGTAGTATCTGTTCTTTTCAGCTTAATATCTGAAAGTTCCCTCACTGAGGGACCAGTATATTAAACTGATTTTTGTATCCAGACGGGATGTACGGGGCTCGCTCCACTCCCGTCGCGGGTCGGCCCGGCATTGCAGTGCCGCCGGGATCGGCCCACATATACCATTATACCACACAAGGCCCCTTGTAGAGCCCCAAGAGGTTTGTTCATCTAGGGGATCTATACGGACCGCCATATACGCATTGTAAACAGCATTTACGTTGCCTAGCCTACCCCTCTGGTAATGTCTCACTGCTGTGCACGATATTATTGCTCGAAATAACGTCACAGATTACTAAATAGTTACTACGATAACGTGTCAAATCGTGTACCGTAAAATGGGAGGAATTGGGACACTTTCAATCTTTGCTATGGATTTTCATCATTTAATGTATGTATGTCCATAAAATGGGATCAGTATGGATCCGGCGGCTTTATTTTCACTTAAAATGCATTAAGATACAACTGCTTTGTAAATACATATCTCTTAAAAGACCTAAAAATCCTCGTTGACCCGATTCACCTCGACGTTAGGGGGAATTGGGTCGCTATGGGGGTTAATAGGGATTTCGGCTAGCGTTGACACCTGTAAGTTATTTTAAACTACCTATTTTTGATTTTGTCCCGATTCACCTCTTAGAAAACCTATTCACCCCATTTTACGGTACAGATTAATGCTATAATTAAAAAACTAAACATCGGCATACATTATTAGGTATTTATTTATTGGTTCAAACTATGAACGCGCACTTCATGGCGGCGTTGATTATACTCTTTTCACGGGACATTCTCTAGTTACTAGAGAGCTAGAGACTAGTACAAATAATCTCTATTAATATCTATATGGTGTGGGCTTCTTGGTCACCAGAGAATCATATACTGTATATATCATATAAAGGTCGGTGAACTAAAGCTGGCACGTTCCATACATTTACACGTTCCGCTTGTGTAGTGTATGTGAATAAGCGCGCGGCGTCACGTCGCACTGCATGCGCATCATGAAAGGTCTGTCCGTCTCTCTCTTCTCGGCCAAGCTTATGAGTATGAAGGAGACAGTTATTGTTTTACTTTTGCTACTGCCCATAAATATAGTGTAATAAAACATACTGTATAGTGAAAATGCATATTTGTGAGTACTGTGAACGTGCTAGCTTTAGTTAACCTACTTGTACCTACTGTTAGACCTTATTTACATCAAACAAGCCCTAAAAATAATATTATAGACACATAATAAAACTCTTCCAAACACGCGGGAAACCATCTTGTTTCGATCTGTCAAAACTCATAATAACCCTTTAGTGACGGGACACGCTGATGCGAGAGTCGAGCTAGTGTTGTGACCAACTCGACTTAACACTACCTACTATATTTAAATCAAGTTTTTGCCTTATTATTATTTTCTTCTTTTCAGGGTATTATAAAAAGGGACGAATTCGTATTCGAGGTTTGCAAAGCGAATAACATTCCAATAGTGATGCTGACTAGTGGAGGGTATTTAAGAAAAACGGCCAAAATTATAGCAGACTCAATAGTTAATTTACAACGCAAGGGACTGATCGAATGCACTTAAAATGCAAGTAAGTTTTTGTGGAGTTTTAATATGCCTGCATTTTTTTAATCGCAGAGATTCTAGACATAAATATAAACTTGTTTGAAATATTGTAAAATGTTCTAACTGGGATGGTAAATTGTACTTTATTTTCACACAAATATTATGGTCGTCCTCTTTTATATATTTTTTGCTATAATTTGGACCTCAAGTAACTTAAACTTTATACCTCTTTTAAATCTTGTAAAACCCTGGTTTTAAGTTAGTCTCGGCTCTTTTTGATATATGACGTTAGAATGTGACGGATATATTTAAAACCTGGATTTCACTATGGTTTAAACAATCTAAAGTAACTTACTATGGGATTTATATTTGGATATACATTTAATTGCACTAGGAACACAGTGCTACTACAATTAAGTTTTCCTACCAATATGGTAGAAATTAATAAAAAAGTATTATTGATCTCAAAATAGTTAACAAAGTGCCAAGTACTTATTATTATTATTGCAAATTAGATTTGTGAATTTAGGAATTTATAAAGTGATTTTCTAGTGATTGTATTAAAATTGTATTTATTGTTGTATTTAAGTTGTATTTATTGATCTAATGTGATATTCTGTATTTTGCTTAGGTATTTATTTTTCCAAATAAATTATATTTTTCTTCTATGTTTATGAGTATTATTGCTTGGAAGCAAACAAAGACAAGCTTATCACAGGTAAACGTATTTATAGTAATTTGTAATCAATGGGCCATCTCATTTTACCATACATACAAAATCCGCTATACTCTGTGCTGACCTAAGCTAAGGTATTTTTTATTTTGTGGTACAGTAGTACCCAACTAATATGGCTTACCGATGTACCTAGGGAATGCAAACCGGTTTCACCGAAAATCGAAAAACCGGTTATTCGGTACGGTTTTGACCATCTAAAAAAACCGGTTTTACTTTACACCAAAACCGGTTTTTCGGTTATTTTCGGTTTTTATATCAATGTTTGGAAATACTAAAAAAGGAAGATTTGCCGCCGTTTTGTAAACTGAGTGCAAAGCAGTGAGTATTTTTGTGATGAACTGAAGTGTGTTGATGTGTAGTGTGTTGAGCTGGTAAGAAAATAACTTATAATGATTATTGTTTTTATGATATAAAATATGTTAAAATTTGTTTTACAATACTTATGCAGCAAACTAGCGTACAGCCCGTCTGATGATAACCAATTACCGTAGCCTATGGACGCTTGCACTGGCAACATAACGGTTATCACTCGCACGTTGCCAACCCTCAACCTTTTTGAAGCGGGGAGCTCATTCCACAGCCTGAGCGTCCACGATAGGAAGCTTCTTTGAAACCGCACAGTACGTAACCATTTTGGTTCCAATGTGTGTGGATGGACTCCCCGTCGGTGACTACGATGGTAGAAGGTAACTGGGCATCAGGTCAAATAATTCTTCAGAACACTGCCCGTTGGAAAAGTGGTAGAACACACATAAGAAGGCAGTGTCTCCTCAGACTAAGGGGCTTTAAAACACTTGTGAGCTCGGGATCGTCGACAATTCTAACGGCACGACGCTGAACTGAGTTTAAATACCCAAGCTGGTATCCAGGTGCCCACAGAAAACAGAAATACTCCATTTGGGCCAGACTTGCGACTTATATAGTTGCGGTCTTTGTCTCGATAAGAAGTACTGCTTCGCTCTCACTTCACACCGAGATTTTTGGAAATAACACTAAGTCACACACAAGCCTGCGCATTCACTGTTGAGAAAAGTCCATTTGATGTGGCTCTTTATTTCTAGAACATGTCCCTCAACATCACGAAAAGCATTGGGATCCTTCGCATTAATATTTAAAGCGAGACGTTCTGTTCCAAAGTCAATGAAGGCTCTTATGTATCTGCCAGACAGCAAGCTGATTGATTGGTGTTATTTTTTACCCGTCTGCACGACAACAAAGACTGGGTAATGTTTTTTTTTTTTATCTAAGGACAACATTCGTATAGTAATAATTACGTTTTTGTGTACACGTAAGTTGCTATAATAAGCCATGTTCATAATATTACGTGTGAAATGAATATTATAACGTACGAAACATAATTTAATAAATGTTTAAATAAGTACTTCTTAATTACTGATCAATTTTTTAACATAAAATCATCATATCCCAAAGCAATTAAAAACCAAGCAAATGTGATATGTTTGTATGATTTCATTCGTATAAAATAAAATCAAAAGCAATGAACCGTGTAGTCTATATAAATGAGTCTCTGATGAAAACGAATCTACAGAGTTAAATAAACTATTATTTCCATCAATTTGATGAAAAAGAGATGGATGATTTGTATGAAAGATGATAACGGATAGAAGGGACGACTTGCGTACATATTGCGCAGATCCCAAATGATTGGAAACAGGGCAGGCAGATGGTGATGAAGTTTCTTTTATACCCACTTCATTACCTTTAACAGATAATAATTCCTGCGATTTTGACATCTTAGGCACGGTTAGTATCTATAATTCGAGCTATAGAAATAACGTGAAAAAAAAACGAGCGAACATTAAAAAAACCGGTTTAAAACCGGTTAACCGGTTTTTACGTCTCATAACCGAAATAAAACCCGGTTTTCATTTTGCCACGGTTTTGCATTCCCTAGATGTACCTGCACTGAAGATACATTTTCAAAGCGCAAGAAACGCTATTGGTCGGCAGCTGCCGCCATGTTAGCGCGCGCCGTGCGGAGGGGCGTCACTTGTGAGAGAGACGGAACTAACAGCTGCACTGTATTATGAAACGTGATCTAAGGTTGATTGTAAGTTTTAATCTTCGGGGCCATACTTTCTTTTCTGTGCGAACGAAGATTCACGACGCACCATATCAGTTGGGTACTACTGTACATGTCATGAATAAAAATACAAATTTAAATATATAAGTTTATTGCACACACCGATAACGAATATAAATAGTTAACCGAGATAAAAAGACAATATTTAAACTTTTGTAAGCAACTTAATTTTCACACGTAACATTTTTAAACGGCACATAGAATAATGGCAGAATTTTACAGAAATTGGAATAACTTTAAATTTTCAAAGTGAGTATTACACACCGAATTAACGAATACTACCAGACAATGGTACTCATTTTGTTGTTTACAACTAAACTAATTTTAGTCTCACTATGTCTCATTCTAACAAAGAATATTAGAAAAGGATATAAGAAAGTAAGTCCTGTCAAATTAGTCCAATGCTTGTTTTCAATATAAATTTAGTCGCAATCTATCGCGGTTACGTCTAAATGAAAACGGCAAAGACTAATTTGACAACTTTAAATATGTTCTATCCTTTTTCAATAATGTTCGTAAGAAAGAGATGTGATGTGACTAAAATTAGTTTAGTGCGATTTACAACAGAATCGGCACCATTATTTATAATCGGGTATGTTAGTTTATCTTGTGGTAGTATTGAATTGTGCATAGTAGTCGTCTGTGGGCGTGTTGTTATAAACGACATCTCTGTAATACTTTTCTTTCTCTTTCTGCTGTAACGCCATCAGTTGGTTTTCTTCCATCAGTTGCCGGGCCATTTCCCTGTTTAATTCAATATTGATTATTCAAAGGTTTTGTTTTCACTGCCGCTATAAGTACTGAGTGTTAAGGAAAGTGTATATCCATTACAGTAATCCACTTTTAGTTATAAGTTTATACAAGCTGTCCTCCGCGGTTTCACCCGCGTTCCCGGGATAAAAAGTAGCCTATGGCCTTGTCCATACCATAGGCTATCTGCATGCCAAATTTCATGATGATCCGTTGAGTGTTTGAGGCGTGGAGGCGTGGAGGCGTGGAGGCGTGAAGGCGTAACAAATAAACAAACTCACTTTCGCATTATAATATTAGTTAGGATTAGCAAGGGACGCAAAAAGAATTTAATTCAAAAAACTTGGATGCAAAAAATTGCTACGAATTTTTTAGTAATTTATTTTCAGCTGATACTTTTTGTATAGAGTCTGTACCTCATGTAGTCTTCACCCCTTTCCGATGTTTATACTCTTTTCGGTACACTCAGTGTATTCGATCAATCTACAATCTCAAAATAAAGGATAGATCAGATGTAGAAAGCGGAAGTTAGACAGCTCGTGGTCAGGGGATTTCATTCAAACACATCTAGCCATACTAGAGGGGTTTGTCTAGCGAAACTACCCGATTATACTTGTAGGTGCTTATTTCAACTCCAAGGTGGTAGCCAAGTCGGGGTAGTACTGGTCGCGCAATTACCTTCTCTTCCGCTTATCTTGAATGTCCTGCGTGGCGACCTGCCTCTGTATAGACTTGGACAGAGCCTGCCATTCAGCATTCATCTTGTCTTCGGCATCGCGCTTAGCCTGAACACAATAATTATAAGGATGATTCCTAGGTAAAAAAATAATAATTAGTTATTAGTCCGTCAGTTATATTATCAAGAAATATTGGACACGTATATATTTGCTTTACCAAATCATTAAAAATTTACAAAGATAAAGCGCGTCCAAGTTCGGAAAAGGGGGCTCGTGACGTTGCTTTTGAGAAAAAAGTGTATCACAACGTGACGTCACGCGGAACTTCAACACACCATATCTTCGTATTTTTTTGTTTGACAAATGAAAAAATACTTTTGATAATGTAAATGACGGACGAAATAGATTTTTTCAGGTATCTAGCCTATTAGTGGCCGACCGAAACTTCAGCTTAGATTTCTAGCATGCGCCGAAATGGGAAAAACTTACGAATGCGCGAAAGATTATTATTATTTTGGACAAGTTACAAAGCTATTTTAATTATCTCTTTAAGTTGTTAATTCCACCCAGACTCAGGACATGCAGACATGTATGGCAGGATATACACAAAATTGTTTATCCTGGGGGGGAATCGAACCTACGACCTGCAGCGTGATAGGTAGGGTCTTAACAACCACGTCAACTTCAACTGGCTCAGGCTTACAAAAATACTAGCTGCCCGGCGCGACTTCGTTCGCGTGGTGCTACCCTACCTTGTGTTGCCTTACCTACCCTATTCTACCCTATCTAAACCAACCAGGGCGTCACCCAAACGCATACAAAAAATTCAACTGTACGTGTGTTTGTCACTGAACCGGCAGATGGCGCTGCAGTCGGTATCTAGGTTATATTATCGACTACAGCGCCATCTGCAAGATACAACGTTATAAAGGTCGGTTAACTAAAGCTGGCACGTTCAACACATTTACACGTTCCGCTTGTGTAGTGTCTGTAAATAAGCGCGCGGCGTCACGTCGCACTGCATGCGCATCATGAAAAGTCTATCCGTCTCTCTCTTGCGCGGTTAAGCTTATGAGTATGAAGTTGACAGATTATTTTGCTTTGCTGCTTATAAATAGAGGTAGTTTTTTGCATTCGTCCATTAGAAATGACCGACTGATTAGAAGTAATGTAATAAAACATACTGTATCGTGAAATTGCATATGTGTGAGTATTGTGAACGTGCCAGCTCTAGTTAACCGACCTGTACAATGCATATTCCAGTCCACAAGAAAGATAATTAAGTAACCTGTAATTTTCAAAGGGCAAGAAATCGATTTTCTTAGTCGGTAAGTAGGTACCGGTAATCGGTTAATTACCTTAGCAGCTGCCATTTGTTCTTTCTGCGCTGCATAGAACTTCTTCAGTTCCTCTTGATTCATGCCCTTATACATAAATCCAATGGCTCTGTAACATCCAAAATTAAATTTGAACAACGAGTTTTTGTTAAAAAATAATTTTTAAAACGAGCTTTTTATAGTACTTAACAAGACAAATCAAACGAGCCCAAACTCGATGGGGTTATGTGGTTTTATTACGGAGATCCTATGGCCACCTTCCAGCTCATTACCAGATCAGCTCCAAGCGTAATATTGCATTGTCACGCGATTTGCATATTCGTGCAAAATTTCAGCTCAATCGAAAACCGGAAAGTGGGTCAAATTTAACATGCAAAATTCCATTACAGACAACGGGACAGGTAAAAGTAAATAAAAGATTGTAAAAAAATATAACCCACTTCAAAGTAGGTTTGTAGACTTACAAGTATACAATAACGATATTGGACTTTTGTTATTTTGTTACGTGTAGGCGACGGTTTCACACACGATATTATTGTATATTTTCAGTGTGGACCAATTTTTTAAAAATAGGTTCAGTGAACATTGAAATAAAAAATCGTATAGGTAATTGTTTCATATATTTGTATGCACTGTAGTGTACAACATACCTGTTCTTGCCGAGCGCACTCTTAGCCACGTCCGGGTTCTCAGTGAGCATGTCCGACGTGAGGTTGTTGTACATCTGCTTGTACATTATCTGTTACAGCTTGTTGTGTAATGTAGTGATATGTGTGTAGTGTACAACATACCTGTTCTTGCCGAGCGCACTCTTAGCCACGTCCGGGTTCTCAGTGAGCATGTCCGACGTGAGGTTGTTGTACATCTGCTTGTACATTATCTGTTACAGCTTGTTGTGTAATGTAGTGATATGTGTGTAGTGTACAACATACCTGTTCTTGCCGAGCGCACTCTTAGCCACGTCCGGGTTCTCAGTGAGCATGTCCGACGTGAGGTTGTTGTACATCTGCTTGTACATTATCTGTTACAGCTTGTTGTGTAATGTAGTGATATGTGTGTAGTGTACAACATACCTGTTCTTGCCGAGCGCACTCTTAGCCACGTCCGGGTTCTCAGTGAGCATGTCCGACGTGAGGTTGTTGTACATCTGCTTGTACATTATCTGTTACAGCTTGTTGTGTAATGTAGTGATATGTGTCTAGTGTACAACATACCTGTTCTTGCCGAGCGCACTCTTAGCCACGTCCGGGTTCTCAGTGAGCATGTCCGACGTGAGGTTGTTGTACATCTGCTTGTACATTATCTGTTACAGCTTGTTGTGTAATGTAGTGATATGTGTCTAGTGTACAACATACCTGTTCTTGCCGAGCGCACTCTTAGCCACGTCCGGGTTCTCAGTGAGCATGTCCGACATGATATTGTTGTAAATCTGCTCATACATTATCTGTTACAGCTTGTTGTGTAATGTAGGGATATGTGTGTAGTGTACAACATACCTGTTCTTGCCGAGCGCACTCTTAGCCACGTCCGGGTTCTCAGTGAGCATGTCCGACGTGAGGTTGTTGTACATCTGCTCCTAGGAGCTGTGTAATGTAGTGATGAGTTGTGTAATTTAGTGATAAGTTGTGTAATGTTGTGATGAGTTGTGTAATGTAGTGATTTGTGTCTAGTTTACAACATACCTGTTCTTGCCGAGCGCACTCTTAGCCACGTCCGGGTTCTCAGTGAGCATGTCCGACGTGAGGTTGTTGTACATCTCCGCCGTGTTGTCAGCCTCCTCCTGTTCCTTCATTATCTGGTCCAGCTGTTTCTTTTCAGCCGCCTTATATCAAAGTAGTACACTTAGATATTATATCTACTTATGGTTTTACGGAATAAGGAATATGAACAGCAAAGTGGAGGAGAGAAATAGTTTGAGACTTGTCAGAATCAGTGAATGGGTTCGAATCCTACAATGAGCTTAGCTTTTGGTAAAGGAGAACATCGTGACGAAACCATAGCACATTGATAGTGTATTTTGTCGTACCCTTCAGGCTGGCCACCCTCAAGTTCCGGTAGCACCACTTAATAGCGAGTTCCCTTGTAGGTTTTCTGTGCTTACCATATTTGATGTGTAAAAGTGCGCGGTACGGCAAGAGTGCGCACTGCTTGACAATTATTTGTTGTATGAAAATGCAAACAAATAGTATTATCATGTAGTGCGGTGCGCTTACCAAAGCCTCGTTGTATCTCAAGTTGGCCTGCCCCAGTCGGTACCGACACTCGCGTTCCAACTGATCCAATTCGTTGGCGCGCACGTCGCGAGCTTTTATTGCCATCTGAGAAAAAAGGATCAAATACAGAGTGGATACGACAATATATGAAACCACGGAAAGTACTGGGAGCAACTTCGAAATCGCAAAAAGAAAAACTGCCCCGTCAAACATTTTAGCCGAGGAGACATTGACCTTTTGTATGAAACAGCTGTCCCATAGTCAATTCTTCAATTCAGGCCCTAGTAGGGAACTTATGAAGGTCAAAGCTACGAAGTTACCACCACCAGTAAAAGTTGTTCGTATTTATGAGTACCTTACGGGGTTTCATTTATTGTCGCATTGTCGTATCCACCCTGTATACGCTCAGTTGTTATCAGCAAATCAACGAAGAACTCAAAGCAGGCCAGGTTTTACAAACTCCACAAACTTCTTCGGAAACATTTCAGCAACCACGATGCCCTATGTAAATCTATGCATTTCTGCATATATTTTTTGTATACAATGAATATAGAAAGAAAATATTAAAGATTAAAAACGATGATAATGCATAAGATGGAGCACGCTTGACCACAAGAAACTATTCATTCTGGCCCTGAAGTTCCCTTAGATTGTAAGAGTCAGGAAACAGACCTGGAAGTAAGTTTTGCTCTTGTTCAGATGTTTGGTGTGTCAACACGATGCACGATGGTTACAAATTTTACCGGTGTCTGTGATGGTGGAATCAGTTTTGACAATACTTGCATACACTTAAAAATATTTCCTGTAGAAAATCGATAGGCGAATAAACTTTCTTCAATGGTCAATTCTCGTTCGTTCCGTGAGACCTGCATGTATCCTACCTAAAACATCTTAAATGAATAGCCTTTTAATACAAATTCCACATAGTTAGGTACTTTCTACAATCTCACCATATAAGCAGCCTCGGCCTTCTTCCGTTCCTCCTCGGCCGCCTTCCGCTCCTGAACCTGCTGCTCCAGCCAGGAGTTCTTCTGCGCCGCCATCATTTTGCGACGCTCCTCGTACTCCAGGTCCTCACCTTCGAACCTTGACGAACAGGTGGTAAAGTTACGAGGACGTGCTACGAGTAGACGCATCCATCATAGACTACATATTATTGGACTACAAACGGAGACTGCGCTAAAATGGCCTATGGACCATTAGCGACACGGTTATGGTATTCGTGTCTCAAATACCTAGAGATTGCCGACCTTGAGAAAAATAATACCTTTAGAATAAGTAAGTAAAAATACTTGGTAGTACATTTTTGTTTTGAAAAGAATCAGCGCTCGTGGACACGACGCCGCAGCCGCGCCGCCACCGCACCGCAGACGCGCCTGCTGTGTATACGCACCGCCGCCGCACCGCCGCCGCTTGATTATAGAATAACTAAATCTTCTATCAGTCAAGAATTAAAAGGAATCCTTTTCACCTAAACCACAAAAGAATAGTAATAGCATACTATACAGTTGTCAGTAATACATTGCTAGCTACGGAGATGACACGTGTTGCACGTTCGTTGGCGGCTGGCAATGGAATAACTCAATTAAATAATGGCGGACAACGTTGCGGCGCGGCGGCGGTACGGCGGCGGCAGTGCGTATACACAGCATAGCGGCGCGTCTGCGGTGCGGTGGCGGCGCGGCGCCGGCGTCGTGTACACGAGCGCTTATGTTATTAATCTATTTCTAACAAAGTTATAGCCTAGGCTATAGCTAGCCTCATGCGCTAATCATAAAATTACGTCCCATAGCATTGAGCTATTATTATTACGTATAGAGAAGACGCCACACATGACAACTATTTTGATGTAGAACGATGAACGAAACGCGTCAGCACCGTAAAAATCACAGTGTTTGCGAGAAAAATACTCCCTAAAAGCGTTCTGATAGTGCTATATATTTCTACTGTCTGCTTAGACGACTAATTTTATTGTTTCAGCGCTAAAGAGAACTTTAGTTGACTCTTAAAAAATGGGACATAACCTTTCCTTATGATAGCTTCTCTATACGTAGTAATAATAGCTCAATGTCCCATAGGTGCTTTAAATTGACATATAAATTAAAACGCAAAGAACCTTAACTCTGTCAAATATGGTAATTTTGATGATCTTTTTTATTATACTGACCAAAATCCAACTAGCTACCTCGATTTACTTACTTCTGCGCACTGCTCATACCAACGGGCTCTCCATCCGAAGCCCTCGGCGGTAGCTGCTTCTTCAGCACATCAGGGTCGTTCAGGTCAAACTCGCGTCGATCCTCAGGACGCTGGTAATTGTTCCTGTATGCGTCTATTTCTGCTCCTATGCGACGACGCTCCTGTAAGATAAGTTAGGTAATGGTGCCGATTCTGTTGTAAATCGCACTAAACTAATTTTAGTCACATCACATCTCTTTCTTATAAACTTTATTGAAAAAGTATAGAACATGTTTAAAGCTGTCAAATTAGATTTTGCCGTCTTCATTTAGACGTAACCGCGATAGATGCGACTAAATTTATATCGAAAACAAGCATTGGACTAATTTGACATAACTAAATTTCTTACATCCTTTTCTTATGATCTTTGTTAGAAAGAGACATAGTGAGACTAAAATTAGTTTAGTTGTAAACAACAGAATCAGGGCCATTATTAACCAAAGGTAGCAAAGCACGAGGGCCGCCTGACGGTAAGCGGTTACCGTAGCTTTGATTTACGCTTGACAACACTATCAGTATCACTGGCGAGTTTCCGACCCACCCCTTCTGGGTGTGAAGGAGGTTGGGAAGAATCGCTATGCATTTAGTGGAAAGGACAAAGTGCCTTGTCATTAGGTAATTCACCGCTGGTCCCCACTCACTGGCAGCATACCGCCTCCTCAAGGAGCTCTGGCGACACAGGACAACACCACATGCCGTGGCGAGGTGCGAATTCTACAAAGTTTCGAGGTTTTGGTGGGGAAAATCGCGCGGAAACCATAGCACGGTGGTAGGGTACTTTGAAGAACTGCCTTCCTGACTTTCTAAGCACCGGTGATGGTGTGTTCTGGCTACTGCACTAGCGCCAGTTCCCGTCTAGGCCTTCGGCATCAATTAACATGGTGAAATTATGGTCAAATACAGGCCTATACAGTATTACCCAACTGATAAGGCGCGTAGTGAAGCTTAAAACTTACAATCATCCTTAGATCACTACTATAAGGTTCATAATACACTGCAGCTATTAGTTCCGTCTCACTCGCAAGTCACGCCCCTCCGCACGGCGCGCGCTAACATGGCGGCAGCTGCAGACCATTTGCATTTGCCGCTGCGTTTCCCGCGCTTTGAAAATGTATCTTCTGCGCAGGTACATCGGTAAGCCATATCAGTTGGGTACTACCTTATTTTTTTGTTCCGTGGGTAGGTACTACTGTACCTAAATAGTCAAAATATATATTAACAGTAGATATGTACCTCCATCTCTCTAGCCTCGAGCACGACAGCGATGTCGTTATCCTTGATCATCTGCTTGGCGAAGGCATGATCTCGTCGCTGCTGTTCATCCCGCTCTGCGTTCTTCTCCGCTATCTGACGCTCCAGGAATGGCACGTCCACCTTGCATTCACATATAACTTTAGAACTAGTTTCGTGGATCCATCCCCGTTCCAGTGGGATATGTGTTACTCCACTTACTCCAGAATATATTCTATCTATGTGCCAAATTGCAACACATCCGCTCAGTCGTGTATGCTCGTAAACATACATCAAAACTTTCTCATTTACAAGTGAGATTCGAATTGAAACTTAATAGGAATTTATCTAAGAAAGATAAAGGTATCGAAGGAAACATTATGTCAGGATTATTATTTAAATGAGGGGAAACAGGCGATGATATCTTCGCATGTTATACGTTGATGGTAGTGACGTAAATGCCATGGCGAAGGAGGTCTTTTGAATCTTACAGTGACCTCGAGCTCCCGGTGAAAGAAAACATTGCGAGGAACCATAGCCCATTTTGTAGTTCCCGCCTGGTTGGCTACTAGGTACTCATAAGTTGAAATATTGCGTCAACCTCAAATAATTGGGCTACAGGTTCTTCCTTGAAATTAAATATGCGTATTTATTTGAAAGAAAACAAAGAAATAATATAATAAAATAATAATATCTTTTTATACACCACTGGAAAAATTATAAAAGAAAAGGGGTATAGAACGGGACCTAGGGTAACTTTCATCCGGAAAAAAGGGGTCCCGAGGTCGTCCGGCGGTCATCATGAAATTTTGCGTAAATAAATGCAGTTTGTGATTTATTATTTTGCAAATATTCTCTATATCTAATACTGACCCACAACCTAAATGAAATACGTTATGCAATCGTTAATCCAGTGTCGACCGACAACCTGAATTGATTGACACAATCTCGCAAGTGAAGCTGCGGGCAAAAGCTAGTACATAATATAAACCCTAGCTTTCCGCACCGCGGTTTCAACGCGATCCCCTTTTTTCCCCTTAGGGGCATTGAGCTATTACTACTTACTTAGGTTGAGTTTTTTAGTGGATGCCTACGTTAAGAAACCTGTGTGCAAAATGTCATGTTTTTAGACCCTGCCCTGCAGTTTTAACTGTGCGTCTGTCAATGAAGCAGTTTCTCCTCATCCTGTAATGAGGAGAAACTGCTTCATTGACAGATTGTACTTACACCAATCTTTCTATTCCTTGCATTGAAGATTCGATTTCTTCTCTCCAACTCACACTGCCTTCTTCTTTCTCTATTTTGCGCCTCTTTCCGGTCTCGATCGTTGGCTATCTGTATTTTCATCATTTTTATAGAAGCCCTTGTCACATTAAAATTGAATCAAAAATGTTCGTGAAAAGTTGAACAAACAAGGTAAGTTCGTTGCTATGGAAACAGCTTTTATATACATATTTTGTTGCACGGTTTGCATTATTGATTTTGTGGCCAGTGTTTCTATTATGAGAACATTTCCGCGAGTCAGATCCATACATAACTAAGAAGGTGTACTTCATTTAGTTAACTAAATCTCAATGAAATTTTGTATCACACATAGCTAAGATAGATAGATAGATCTATCTTATGGAAAGCAGCTACTATATCTAATATTTGATTTATTGAATTGAATTGGGTTATTTTTGATTAAAAATAATCCATCTTGATTGATCTTGATGTTATTTTTCATGGAGAAAATAAAAAGAAAATATATTTCTGTGGACTGTACCTACATAAAACACAGCCCAGATGCTCCCCGGACTTCTTTCAAACTAGGACTAATCCTAATAATATTATTAATAATCATAATAATAGGGGAAACTTGAACGGATGACGATAGCCCTAAGTAAGTAGGTACAATATACAATCTACCGTAGTTAACAGTAGATTGTATATTAAGTAGACTAATTTTGCTGTACCAATATCATATTATAATTATTTAACCGCGAAATTAGTCCAAACCAAACGGTAGAAAATAACTTTCGAATCTGGCAACACTGAAAACTGCGGATACTGAGCAATGTGCGTTGGTACGGCAGGGCCACAATGAAGCGCTGAGTGAGTTTACAAGACTTCACTACACAGAGTTTAGCGCTCGCACAAGGTTATTCTGTCGTCGGTTGCGATAGCGAACGTGGTTTCGTTTGACTACGCGATAAGTGGGGTCCGCGATCTAACGTGTTTATGAACGTAATATTCTATTATTAAAATTAAAAACATTTTTTTTTAAATAGTGTTTATTTTTTTTTGTTTTTGTAAGTGCCCAGTGACTTTTGTGTGATTTAATAATACTAACATCGTTCGATTGTGTAATGTGACGGAATTATGACCAGTGTTTTAAAAAAATCAAGAGGCACAAAAGGAAAATCAGAATCCATGCAAGAGGATTTACCTTCAAGGTGGGGGGGCGCCTCCGAAGACAAGGCTGAAGATGTCGGGAAATTAATTAAATATATCGATGATAACGTTATCGGAAAAGGAAACTCTTTTTGCGGTCCCTATGGACGGAGAAAAGGTAGGTCAATATTTTTTATAAAATTATTATAGAACGTTGAAAAAATATTCGCTAAAAGTTCTTAATAAAAATAAAAATCTGCATGTGGACTGCTATAATATAATTCAACAATAAAATTATACCTTCGTAAAACTACAAGAATAGCATAAACTAAAAATGATTTGTCATTGATATTTAAAACCACACTTATAAGTTTTCAGGTCGGTAAACAAAGTAATTCTAATGCTAAATTATTACCAAATCTTAATATAGCTTATTATGAAGTTGATAAATTTATGCAAATAGTGGAAACCATATGTTATTCAACAACATCGTGCGATAATCGTGGGAGGTCGTAAAACTGTTGTTTAACAATCAAGGTCAATTGATTTCAATTTGACCAAATAGCTATTTGCTTATGAAACAAAGCTGTCTTCTGAGTTATTAATTCAACGGCGACGCATTAAATACGCCAATAGACGTTAAGTCTTTTTCCATCGAGCTCCATTGGTCTAGCTGGTAAATCGCATATTATATCGTATCGTCAATGCAAGGAAGTCTTATTTACTTATTAGGATTGACTTTACGTGTTTAATATCTGCTTATTGGACTTGCGGTTTGATAAATTAAATACATATTTTTTTATTTTGTCCTATTGTGGTTAAATTCTCTTTGACTATTATATCAGTTAATGTGGTAATCTAATTCTAGGTTGTCGGTTGTAATTTCCGGTTATTTACTATCAAATATTAACTTTGATGGTCTGATTCACATTTTTGTATCGTAGTATTTGTATAATATAAAATTTTCAAGATGAATATTTCATAAATATTTATAGATAGCACATGTGCCGCCCCTCTATTCATCCGATATTATTTGTGTCACAAGAGCAACGGGCGCCAAAATTGTGATTCGCGCGTTGGCTTGGCACCGTCCTTCATCTATTTGGCACGCTACTATTAAATTAATCAATGTTGGTCGTGTCAATAATAGGGAAATAGATACCGAAAACAACATGTGTGATAGGAAAATATTTTTATGGCTTATGTAATGTTGATATTTTATTTGCTGTATCAAAGATGTTCAATAGGATAATTTATATATTATTTTATACTGTTTTGGCCAAGTCACTCGGGCAATATGAAGCAATCTTTACGATTAAAGTAGATCAATAATATTTACAACTGCAGGTGGCTACACCTAGCAGTGTAAAATACATATAGGTTACGAATCACTCATAGTTTGAACACTAGAAATAAGCACAAACTTGCTGTACTAGTAACACGGCTCAGCAAAATTAGAGACTCTTTCAAGGGGCAATGTATAGTACGCTTCTATAAAAAAGTACCCAAAGAAATTCAAGAACTATCTGTGTATAGATTTAAAAAGTTAATTAAACAAAAGTTATGTAAGAAAGGGTACTATAAAGTTTCCGATTTTGTAGAAGACAAGAACGCATTTAAATGAATTGTTCGCCTCACGTGCTATTTTAACATAATTTCGTAATAACATTGTAAAATATATTTTGAGTATATTAAAAAAAAGCCCCTCGCTGAGTTTCTTGCCGGAAGTCTTCTCAGTTTAAGTGTATTACGAACCGGTGGTAGAATTAATAATTGTAACGTTCATAAGTGCCTTATTAGGGCCTAAATTGAATAAACGATTTTGAATTTGAATTATCACTAATGATTCTGTATCATCATTACTACCTATTATCTATTCTGTGCCTGTATGGAATATATTTTAGCTATTACAGTACGGCCGCCTAGAGAATCCGTTTCTGACAGTTGTTAATAATGGCCAAATCACCGAAAAGGCTAATGTAATTATGATAAGACTTTCACTAAGATATGATACGATATAAGAGTGAAATCCAATCCAGGTAAGTCCCAAAACAATAGGATTAACCGTTTCCGAGAATAGTCCAATATTAACGAGTGTCAGAAACTCATTATAATTGAATAATCGCAGTAATTGAAATACACCTTTTCGTAATCAAACTACTCAACTTTTTCGTTTGTACGTTTTAATCACTCGCGAGATAGTTGCTTCGACTTTTTCCTTGTAATTTCATCAGAAAAAGTTCCAGTGAAAGGTATTTGACCGGCTGCTGGAACAGGTTTTAGAGGTCAACAGGGAGAGATGGGAGCAAAAACCTGGAATTAACTTTTTTTAATAGCCCCCGGTAATGTTATTTTACGATGTTATTACTTTCTTCGAACGTTTTAATCTTCTTGGCTGATAAATTTAATATAACAAATTTAGATAGAACGTTTTATTTTACTACTATGTATTTTATTTTATTATTAACTAAGGTAGAAAATAATTAAGTTGAAATTAGTTTAATATTTATATCCAGGAAAAATCGAAAGGACAACGACACATTAACTAACAAAAACCATATGGTCCATCTCTTCTTGTACTTTTGAGTTTTTAACTCTTAATAAGTAAGTTTCTCTGAGAGATATCAGGTTTATTATTCTAACCTGGTTTTGAGACAGGAATGACTGTCCCAACCATCCATGCTCACTCTTATTTTTAACATTTTCATGATGTCAATACTCCTTAGTTTTTTCAATGATACATAATGCTCTAACTCTATTTCTATGTACTTACGATTTGCAGTAGCAAATATTAATGGTAAACAAGTATTAAATTATTAATGTTATTGCACAAAGAATGTCAGTGTTGTATTGTTGATAAATGTGCGCTGATTATTAATAGGTGTACCTAGAGCACCATTTACGGAAGTAAGCGCAATGACATAGGGACTGGGAACACGTGAACCAGCACGTGTTCCGTACTTAATGTTAGTCATTCAACGTGCTGGAATATGTTGATTGTTGCTATGTTCAACTATTTTTATGCATGTGATCATAAGTCCTCTACAAACAATGGTATTTGTCATCAGCCTAGCCAAGAAAGTGCAAATGAAGGCCTTCTCATTTCAGTCCCAACTCTTTATTCAGTTTGTCAATTGCGTTTCATTTTTGCATTAGTTGCCGATTAAAAGATGCTTCTGATATTTAAGTTTCAGTATAAGTGTAGTATAGTAGTATTAATAATAGTTTATTCATACAAAAATTGTTATATAAAGAATTGTTTAGATTTTTGCAAAAAGTTTAGCTCAATAGGAATTGATTCGCGGAACTACATGGACACGATACAATTGAATAATAAATCACCCACTGTAGTGCCTTATTAAAGATTCAAGGTACAAGAAACAAGATGCGTGATGATTGCATCCAACAAACTCGGTCGACATATGTCAAAGTACGAGCAGATGGATTTGCATGAAAATTAAGGAGATTAACAAATGCACTGTGCTAGTTATCACTTACCTACATCCATTTAACATTGTGATTGTCACGACAATCTAAAGAATTAACAATGAAATACCAGGAATTTAACAAAATATACGACCTTAAAAACAAATTTAGAAGATTTATAATATAATAAAGGTTACATGGTTAAAATAAAGGAGGTAAATGAATATGTCTTGTAAATTGTGTACAAGAATGAGTTGTATCTGTGATTCCCGTAGTGACATTGAGAGCCGCCAATTCGTTGAGCTCGACAACCTCACTACAAATTGCTCAATACATAAAACTATTTATATTAGTTCACGTATGTAATATTAGATTTATATGTTTGCATAAGATTTACATATATGTTTAAAGCTTTTTGTATTTTGACAAAATATTTGCACTCGATATTTTTGAGATAGGTTGCTGGTATTTGGCCACTTTTCAAAGCATTGCCCGTACATTCAGAAATTAAGTTTATACTTTTGTGGTAATTTTTTTACCAAATCGTTTACCACTAACAAATATTCCGAGAGTTGTACTATATATGTACACCTATCAGCTTTGTATTTTATTTGTATTAAAATATAATTATAAAATATAAATGAAATTACATATTTTCACGACATAATATTTTTGCTTTTTTATTATAATTTGGACGTAAAGGCTTCCTGTAAACGTAAAGAAATGAAGTTGTGCATTTCGTCGTGACTGTATGTTTAAGGTTGAATAAAGGTTACACCACTACATTTTGTTGTTTTGAACAACGATAAAAAGTTTGGGGTGCACTAAAGTTAAAATTACTATTTTCGAATATGTTTTAGTGGCCATGCCAGATTAACGCATATTTTTTGTTGCCATCATCTCGATATTAAAAATGTAGGTACTATAAAACAAACAATTCGAGGATGTAGGTATCTAAGTATTCATGATCTAAAACGAAATAGTTCAATTTAGTTACCAAATTAGTTCATATTACATTTAAAACTCGTGGAATATATAAATCTATTAAAACAGTTGTATTATGAACGTAATGCTAGAAAAGTTTAGTATATTTATACAAAATAGAATAAAGCCGGCTTTTCACTATGGGATATAATATAATATATATAACATCTTGAGATATAATATTCTATCGCTAGTCATACAATGTGTCAAAAAATGTATGCAAGTGTCCATAGGCAACGGTAACCGCTTCCATCAGGCGGGCCGTATGCTTGTATGCCACCTTAGTGGTATAAAAAAAAAGTAGTGTATAATAACATTTCTAACATAGTAAATTGCATTGTGATAGTCTAATGGCCTTATCAATCCTCGTCGGCCTTGCATTCTAGCGTTACATACAAAGTAATTACTACTACTGCGTCTATGCAATGTACATATGTTTCTACATGTAGTATCTAGTTAACCTACAACCTACCTGTTTAATGACTATAATTGCGCTTAGATTAGGTATCATGTAACTTTAGAGCTGATAATCATTGATTAACCTAATTTACAATGTAATGCAGGATCGAAAGCAGACTATGTTATTTTTTAAATATTAAACTATTTTTAACTATTAAAAATCGGCAGCAGCGGCCGACTATAGGATTTTTTAAATACACTTATTCTTACTTTACTTATTTGTTGTAAATATTGGTTTAAAATATTCTCCAATACTATTAAACATGATATTTATTCTTCAAGTTTCGTTTCACTAATAAATCACGTAGATACCAAACACATAAGAATACTTACCTATATATACCTATCTTTGTGTGAAGTGTTAATTTAAGTATCTAACATAACTATTTACACGTGTTACTAATTAAAAATGACCATAATATTATCATGCAAATGTTCTCTTCATAATGATAACTTGTTTACATCGTTTGAATAGGCTAGACAATATGGCGTCTGTTTTGATAACAAATACTTTAACCGCTTCTAAAGATTATTGCCACAGTTATTATTAATGTTTTTACATCATTTGATACTTTTTACACCTGAGCTTACTTAGAAAATTTTCCAACTTTTCATTTCAAAGGTTGTATACGTGTCATATCAGTCAAAGTCAAAGTCAAAGCTATTTATTCAATTTAGGTCCCAGAAGGGCACTTATGAAGGTCACGTTTACTGAAGTTACCACCGGTTCGGAACTCGGCCTTCAACTGAGAAGAATCCGGCAAGAAACTCAGCAAGGTTACATTTTTTAAATATTTTTTTGGACAATCTTACTATGTATTCTGTGGTATCAGTACAGTACCGACGTGACGCAAGAGTGACCTCAGAGCGGAGTTTCGACCGATTTTCATTCAATTAGACCTTTTCATTAGATCATTGTTGACGTAAACAAGTGATAAGCGGATAGCGTCCAGTGATAGTGCCGTGTGACGACGAGTGATCAAGTTCACAAGTCAGCGGTATTAAGATTATAATTATGATAACCCGGCAGAGTATCTGGATGTTGTGTTTTTTTTGAGATATCATTTATCGAATGAGTTAATATTCTACTACTTAATAGATACCTACTATAATGCGAATTTTTGAGAATGGGTTTGGTACTGAATTACGCCGTATAGGCTGATCGGGTTTAGGTGAAATTGGTTCTTAATTACCATATTACCTACTACTACATTACTAAAAAAACACTTGTAACCAGTTGTACCCACTGATATAAATCTATATAGATAACGCAAGTCCCTCCATCCGTATGAAAACCAAGCGTGTAACTTTTTTTGTACCTACCATATAATGCCACAAGATTGATTTAGTTAGGCTGGCATTAGATTTTTAACGTGAAAATGAAGCTATCCTATTTGTCAGCTAAACAATCCCTCGCTACACATCTCTGGTGGACATGCAGCCTTACAGTTCCCTGTCCGCGCGAAATAGTTTCAAAAGAAGAACGTTGTTCCCCATTTTTGCATAGATTTTGACACGCGAATTACATACACCCACGTCATCTATTTAGATGTATATCTGTGGTTGTACCTAACCATGTTTTTTAAATAAGTGCCCTAATAGGGCCTAATTTTAATGAATGGCTTTGACTTTGACTGACTTTGGCTCTACATATTGAATGTAATTCTTTATTAAATACTATGGTTCGTGATTAAATCTAACGTGGATGTAGAAAGATAGATTAACTCTATTGATAACGTGATAAGCATTGGGCTTGCGTCAGCTAACTGACAAAATGTGATGTTGTAAGTACATGCTAGCAGTTAGCATTTTTGTCCCCCGCAGTTTAACCTGTGTTCTGGGGCTACAACACTGAAAAAAATGATCTACAAAACTAGTTATGTTAGTTGACGTTTTGTTGTCGGGAAACTAACTTTAGTTACATTTAATCAAATAATTTAGTAACGAACAAAAACTAGTTTTTAATCGACTTAAAAAAAAGGAGATTATCAATTCGACACATATGTATGTAATGTTATTGGAACTGCAATATATTCACATACGATGATCTATTAGGGCTTCCAAACAAATATACAAAATTTCATAGGTGTATGTATGTTTGTCCACGCATATCTCCAAAGATATTAATCGGATTGTAACCTTTCTTTTTTTATTGGTTTACATTTACTTCAACTTGGCAACAGTGCAAGTTTCATCGACTTCAAATCAGACTTCAAATCAGTGTCAGATTAGAGTTATTTCATACTTTTTATGTCTGTGTATTCTGAAGTCGATATTTTTTTTAAATTACTTTTTTATGTTACTGTTAAATAAAATTTTGTAGTCACTTGTAGTCCATCTTTTTCAGTGAAAAGCCTATGTCCTTCTTCATGCCATAGGGCATTTGTGAATATTTCTAGATTAACCTTCTACTTTTGGACTATCTTTCAAATCGGTAAAAAAAATTTTTTCATACGTTTTGATCTAGCAATGTTGATCCTTTGTTGGTTTTTAGTAAAAGATTTCATCCCAACCTAGTTCTTAAGTTTCAAAGTTTTTGTTCTAACAAGCGTCGTTTTATCACCGACAAAGAATGTTAAACTCTTCATAAAGGTAATAGGGTAGAGTTTCGGACACCACAACACCTGATTCTGTTTACAAACTAAACTAATTTAATCTTACTACGTGTATCATTTTCTAACACAGAACATAAGAAAAGGTTCGAAATTTCGTCCTGCCAAATTCCTATTCCTAAAAGTCCTATTTCTTGTTTTCAACGTGAATTTTGTGTCCGTCATAATTTGTGACATCCCCCTTGATTTACCGACACATAAACTAAACACCCACCTAAATGAAAATGACATAAATATTTGACAGCTTTAAATATGTCATGCTTTTATTGTCAGAAACAAATATAGTAAGACTAAATTACATAGAATCAGCAGTTTATTGCTAAAGTAAGAATAATAATGATAACCAAAGACACTAATGATAACTGATCAAATTAAATGAATAACATTTATTTCTCTATAAATGTCGGAAGCAAAATAAAGTGTAACTAAATCTGCAGGAAATGAACACAAATGTATTTAACAGGTAAATGGTTCCTTACAGGCTGCATGGCAATAATTATGAAGGAAAATTATACCATTCCATATGTTCTCAATGTCGGCCATTAAAAGATTGAGTCATGATTACTTATAGTATTGCAGTAGTTGAGAGGTCGGATCGTAGGGGATATCTTAAGCAAAGTTTTTTTGAATGGATTGATCACGCGATTAAGGATATTTAATATGTTTTCCTCAATATTAAGAGACTCATTGTTTTTTTGATCTGTTTATTATTAGTGTTTCTTAAAGCTTTGGTTATAAATCACACCAATCTAAAGTTACATCTAAACAACTAGAAAGTTTTTTAATTCTACTACTAGAAAATTCAATTAATGTCAATTCATTCGTATTCAACGGCTAATATATTTTTGATTTAGTGGATAATGGTCGACCTGGCTTTACCTGTTTGTACCGACTATTCAGCATACCAACTTATATGCATTTGATTTACCTATGGATAACGTTTTGCCAGTTGCAAGTGCCATGGATTTTGTAAACGGCTAAAACTGTTAGTTGGCAATTTATGTTATATTTTGTACCTCTCATATCTTTTTTCCCCCAGCTTTTAAAACATACTTTCCATTTGCTTTTTAGTTAGGTACGCTTTTATAACGCTCTACAATTATTAATAAGTTTCCAGTATAACCGGTATCAATGGGTCCCAAGTTACATGTTATCTTGCCAATCTCCTTTTTGTAACTTGCAATGTTAAAAGGAAGTTTTCATGAATTCCCGAAATTCGGTTGAATAAATTAAAAAAAGTATATTTGTATTTTTTCCGTGAATTTTAATAATTATAATGTTACTAGATTTTAATGATATAGTAGTTTCCAGAATAAACGTGTTTTAAGCACATCATGAGAGGAGGGAAAAGAGTGAGCGAATGACGACTGAGGTGAGGGAATGACATTCACAAGCAGTTCATGAACTTTTTTTTTGTTTTGAAAAGAGTAATTGCTGAGTTTATTGCCGGCTGTTCTCAGCAAATGCAACCTTCCGAACCGGTATTGGAGTATTAGAGTCAGACTTTTCATAAGTGCCTGCGAAGGTCTATTTGAATAAATGATTTTGAATTTTTTTTTTGACGTTCGTAAATAAAATATTGGTTAATTTTTCATATTTAACAATTATCTTGAAAATCGCAAAGAAATATTAATATTGCAGTCTGCAGATGACTTTTCTTATGGCAGAACTTACTTTACTTATAATGACACTTGATCGCAATTCGCCATACTTTTCATACAAAACCTCTGTACTTATTGTGGCGTTGTTAAACATTTTTCGTTAGATGTTTTGAACCAACTAGTATCTTGTGCACTATATCTAGCCGAGTATCTATGCGAAATTAAAAACAAATTCAGTAAAAGCCTACGAAAAACAGCGTTTTTGCTCAAATTTTACCTGAACTTTGGCCATATCTAATGTATCTATCAATTTTAAAAGTAAAGAAACCATTTAGATACCAGGCTTGCAAATGTATTGGAGATTCTAAATAACTAACTTTCTTTGCACAAACTTGTAAGATTTTTTCACAAGAAGTATACTCCTGGAACAAGTTTTATGAATGCGAAATCATGAATGACGACCTAGCGAAGCGGCCGCGAGTGATCAGCGGAATTTACCGACTGATAACCGACGGCTCTGATGCTGTCTCTCTTTTTTCGCAGTCAAACATTACGTTGGATGAAACAACAAGCTTTTAGACTATGCTGGCGTTGAAGTTGCGCCGGCCACAGAGGGCCTCCTTAACTGTTTGGTATCTTGTAACTTTAAAAGGGGTTTCCACGTCCTTTAATCTCGTCTCAAACATCTGTGCCCTGTAAACTCATGACCTTACTACATTACGGTAGATATTCTCGATTTAACAATACAATAATATAACATGTGGGCTATAATAAGGTCATCTGCTATACTGGACACATTAATCGCGACATTTATTGCATAACGATCGGAAATAGCATTGAAGAACTTAACCTTTAAAGTATCGATAGAAAGGTTGGTCGTGACAATGAAGAACTATTGATACGCTATCTGGGAATGTCAACTGGTTGATAGTGTTGGCTCAAATGTTTGCCGATTGCTTGCTCTTTGGAAAGTTAGTCAAATATTTTTACAAATGTTTGTATCAGATAATGCATATGTTTATTATTTGGATTACGTCATAATTTTACAGGATCATAATATGATTTACTCTTTGTAGTTACATTATGAAAGGGTTATGGGCAGATACTCCACCACGCGTGTCCACTGCGGATCGGTGGAGGTAGGCTAGTGGTCAGCCTACTATTGGAGTTTTCAAGCCGCCTAGGAGGACTCCAACTAGCTTAACGACTATCACAATTAAGTGATAACCGGGACCAATGGCTTTACGTGCCTTCCGAAGCACGGAAAACGCTCGAGATGAAATATCACTAGGCGGTCACCCATCCAGATATCGGCCCCACCGGTGGTAGCATAACTAATCATGCAACGCTACGAGCGCGATTGATTAAAAATCAGTATTATCATTAATCAAAATAGAGTCATATCAATCGTGCGATATTTTTTTATAGATCGATGTTGCACGAACAAATTGTTTTAATTCGCAATTAATATCGATTATTATTATAATTGTTCATAAATTACTGCACTGTTAAAATAATTTACATTTGTTAGCTATAAAATCAATATGGATATATTATTTTATGTAAACTAACCTATTATTCATAATAAAGTTAAGGTAAAATTCCGAAGTCTTTATCTGACAGGTGACATTTCGTTATCGAAAAAGCGAGACGGGGCACACTATTGCACTGATTTAGTTAAAAAGCGATTATAAATAAGGGGGTTAGTGTCCATGTTTTTTTTAGAAATTCATCATATATTCAAACAAAAATCTCATATTTTTTCAAAGTATTGAGGAAAATAGCAACAACAATTATTTCTGACGACAAAATTGTGTAGCGTGATTTTAGGTATCGCACTAATTAGTCATTGACGTGGCAGAAGTAGGTCAGGTTGACGGTCCCATGTTTGAAATAAATATACTAATTAATTTTCGTCAGTGGACCGCTCTTAGCGGGTAACAGTGCGTGAAAATGCTCATTTCCCTTATCGCTTGGGGCACAAATTACTTAAATAGCTGTTTGGGGCATGTGAACTATTTAAGCTATGCTATTTTTTTATAGTGAATTGTGTGTTTGACCACAATCTCCACATTGTCATTTGTGATATGGCCAAAGGTGGTAAGCACACAAACCCTAGACCGGAACTGGCTCTCAAGTGCAGCTGGAACACACCAGTAGGTTAGGGTATTTATGTATTAGAGAATAAGAGTGCTTATAAAGTTTTGTAGAGATTTCTTGAATTTTATCTAAGATCGAAAGTAGAAATGAAATATTTCTTTCAAAATACAGCACGACCTAAAGCTATGGGTGATGTGCGAAATCTATAGGGAGTCGTAGTACGACTTTCTTCGGAATTAAGTCCTTTTGGAAAATGTATGTTTTGCACTACCGCTCTTGGGCCGACCAAAAAAACACCTGTATATGATGCCTTTGGTAAATATAATATCTAAAAAATTCTCTACTCTTTTAACATGATATTTAGCACTCAACTCAAAATGTCAGACTGACAAAATGACATGAAATTGAAACTGACTTTCTGTACTACCCACGCGCTGTGCTGTGACGTCAGAGAGTAAGAGAGTTCATTCATATGTGAGAAGCTGTGCCACTTGTATATGGATGAGCCCTATGTTAACATGTGACCTTAATCGCACGGAAGCACGTTTCAAATGAGTCTGTAGAGCATTTGAGAAAATGTGTAGTCTGTGAAAAGTTTTCAGTTTGGTATGAATGAGGGTGTACTTATCGCACAGGCAGACTTGAGAAAATTGTCTATGTATAGATTGTAATTATATTTATTGTAAATAAATATCATTTTACTGTAGTTGATAATCAAATCCCACCCAAGACATTTTCATGTAAAATGTTGCCAAGACCATGGCTCGCAATGTCAAAAACTTATCAGATCACATGTAGGGCCAAGCTTATAACTATTCACGTCCTAACTCTACAAGCCCTAACTTCACAAACTCTACACCTTGTCAAAATATGTGGCTCGGCCGTTTCGTCTTCGTCTTGACTGGCGCAAATCAGATTATTTGGTCCCATTTTGAAATGTATAGGTACCAAACTTAGCGAAGTTCTTACTTGGTTACATAAGTAGGTATTATTGTTATCAGCTAAGTTCAAACAGTATGATTTGTGAGACCTACATATCAACGTGTCAATATGAAAACCAGACGATTGTTATCTTTGATATTCACTAGCACAAATCCTGGCAAGGTTTAGATATTTTGGCATCAAAAAACTTATATTATTTTTTAAATTACATAAACTTTTGTAGCTAGCCAGTGTCACCGTGGATATAATCCTTAATGTCTTTTGTTAACAGCCAGTATCATCTAAAATCTAATTGTTTTTTTTTCATTTAGTTTAATTTTAGAATACTTACTGTTCAAACAGCATTCCTTATTCAAATCTCATTGTCATTCTCGTTTCGTCCAAATATTTGTAGTAGCCGCGGGTACAGTCTGTAGGTGTATCGAATGCCCTTAATCCTATACTGACAGGATACAAAACCGGGGCATCAACCGTACAATTGGTCAGAATTACTAATATTACTACAAGTTACTACGCAGGTTCGTCAACCTTTTATTTTGATTGTCAGTGACATAGAATACTTGTCGGCTTGTCGGTTTTAATTACATGTGGTTTTTTTGTTGGCAAAAAGTAGCATTTATTAATAGTAATGTTTGTGAGACTGTATGTCGCCGGGAGTTTAGTGAACTTATCACTGAGAGATTAATGAATGCGGAACTTTTTTACTGTGAAATTATATATGTGGATGACTGTACAATTAGTCTATGCGTGTTTATTTTTTGCAAGTCATTGATAACGGTTAATTTGCCATTGAAATTATTTCTAATTGAACGTATGAAAAAATATGATGGCACATGATGAACATTATCTTTTGAGTAATATTTTGGTTTCCGTCCAACATTCTCAACCGATCCCCTCGTTTACTTTTCGATTTTGAAAGAACCGTCCTTAGTCGATGCTTACTTTATAAAAGGAACTTGTGAGCAGCCTACATTGGCTGCACTACCTATCTATCAGACACTTTCTGGGGCTCTACCACAGATTACTAAATAGTTACACAGATGACTAAATAGTTACACCGATCACTAAATAGTTATACAGATTACTAAATAGTTACTACGTAAGCTCTACCTCTGCTTTACACTTCATTTTCATAATTATATTATTGATTAAAATATTTCATGTATCATTTTTTTACTGTATATATAGGGCTGTGTTCGACCACAATCTCACCATGGTAAGTGATGATGTGGCCGATGGTGGTAAGCACACAAAGCCTAGAAGGAACTGGCTCTCACTCAAGTGCCGCTGTCGGAACACCAGTAGGTGCTTGGCGACAGATTTTCAACTTGAGGGATCACCCTCAAGTTGAAAATCTGTGTGGCTAGGTATCAACCTAGCCAAATGGATACTTCAAAGTACCCTACCACCGTGCTATGGTTTCCTCACGATGTTTTCCTTCACCGAAAGCTCAAACTCATTGTAGGATTCAATCCCGGGACCTTCGTCTCGGTATCCGACGTCACTAGGTACCACTGAGTTATCATCGCCAAAATCGACATATTCAGCGATCATCATTCTACTGCTGAACATAGGGTGTTCTTTTCTGCAAATCTTTTCCTACTAAGAAAAAACTTTATAAGACCGCCAACTGCGCATAATTAATCGTGTACGAATTACCAATAACACATCATCATCATCATCAGCCTATAATGTCCCACTGCTGAGCACAGGCCTCCTTTCACAAATGAGGGTGAAAGGGAATGGGCAATACTCCACCACGCGTGCCCACTGCGGATCGGTGGAGGTAGGTAAGTGGTTAACCTACTGTTGGAATTTTTTAAGCAGCCTAGGAGGCATCCAACTAGCTTAACGACTATCACAATTAAGTGATAACCGGGACCAAGCAACGGCTTTACGTGCCTTCCGAAGCACGGAAACGTTCGATTTGAAATACCACTAGGCGGTCACCCATCCAGGTACCGACCACGACGGTGGTAGCTTTATTTTGTCGATCGATTAAGAACGGCTAATCGTGCTACACCACGAGCGCTTCAATAGCACATACCAGCTACAAAGTTCTCATTATTCAAAATACGGATCCCTAAAAAAGTGATTCGGAGTTCCTTTAGCAACATGTTATTTTATCAGACAGCATGACGCCTCCCTGACTTCAAAGTGCGACGACCCCGTCGGTATTAACGGTTCATTTTGTATTATGTTAAACACCAAGAGATATTTATTTTCGATTAGCCATAACAGTATTTGACTATTCGATAAGACTCTCGATAAGTTATAGAATGCAAAAAAAATACAGTTAGATTTAGGCTGCCAAAAAAAATTTGTATTCGTGAAACGGAACGGAAATCTTAATATGAATATGTAATGTATAAGTCTTATATACAAAAGAGTGACTATCTGAGTCAATTGTAACGTTCGTATGTGGATTAATAGAGCCTATACTGAATAAATGAGTTTGAATTATTAAAGTAATATCCTGAGACATCCTTTACACACAACCAGGGGCGATTCCAGAATATAGGATTGGGAGGGGCTGAGGGAAAACCCAACTAAGGGTCAACAAGGGCCTTTATCAAGGTAAACACCAACACACTAAAAAACGTAAATTGAAATGATATGTCTATTTCATGTCGGGTCTAAGTAAATTTTCCTTTGTCCCAAATACTTAGCCCCATCCCCTGAATCCGCTACTGCACACAGCCATGCCATCTGATCCCAAACTAAACAGCCGAGTAGGTTGCAAGTCACAAAATTAGTATCACGAGGTATCACTATGCATGGCCGCTATCATGACATCAGTAATACAAATATTATAAACATCAAAGCCCACGTTGGGTTTCGTTGATTGACAACGATGATCGATCTCTATCTTATAAACAAACGTACATAAACGTTAAACTAACATTCAAAAATAATTAAATAATATAAAAAATATTCTATCCCACCAAAAACATTATTATGTAAAATGTTGCCGCCAAGACATATAGCTCGTACTGTCAAAAAGTTATCAAATCTCATGTAGAGCCAAGCTTATAACTCTACATGCACTTACTCTACAAGCCCTAACTTCACAAACTCTACACCCCGTAGTCAAAATATGTGGCTTGGCCGTTTCGCTACCGTCACATGGGAGTAAAGTGAAAAATGTATTCACTGTTCATTACTTTTATGTTATTCAATAGTTCTTGTAGTATTGAAACGGCCAAGCCACATATTTTGACTACGGGGTGTAGAGTTTGTGAAGTTAGGGCTTGTAGAGTAAGTGCATGTAGAGTTATAAGCTTGGCTCTACATGAGATTTGATAACTTTTTGACAGTACGAGCTATATGTCTTGGCGGCAACATTTTACATAATAATGTTTTTGGTGGGATTGCACTTCTTTTTGTAAGTTGCTTTTTTTTTTTTTGTTTGAAATTTCCAAGTTTTATAATTTTTTTGTTGTTTGTGTACTAATACAAGCTTACATACCAAATTTCAGCTTTCTAGGACTTCAGGAAGTACCCTATGAGTTTTGATGATCATCAGTGAGTCAGTGACGAAATCGGGGTTTTTTAGATATCAATAAAATATAAAGTATAAGAGCTATGTTATTGAAACTTAATATGTTTAATAAGTTTACTATTGACATCATGTCCTGAGAATTTTGTTTATCTGGTATAATCCAAACCCAAGTTATGAGGGTTCAAAAAAACGACAAAGCGCTTCGAGAAAAGGTAGGTAGTGCCCTTTCGCTTCGCTTGGCTGTCTTGGCGGGGGGCACTTCCGTGCCCCCAGATGTACTAAATAACGTCTATCAAAATTGTCCAATAAAATTGAGTTGAGCCACAGAATTGAGATGATTATACGGACCTATCCGTGCGAGAGTCCGATTCGTACTTTCCCGGAAGTTTTTGCCTGCTTACGCGAGATAGTGTACACACGGCTACAGATCAAGCTATACATTTCCAATATAAGCTGACCTCTCATAGTACGGAAATCCTATACAATGCGAGATCAGCTTATACTGGAAATGTATAGCTTGATATGTAGCCGTGTGTACTATTTGGTTTCCTGGAAATCTTTCCTAATCGACTTCAAAAAGTAGTGTAATGTTATGATTTTTAGTACTAACAACTCGTTCTTGTTCATTGTAAACATGAATGACCCCATTTATTTAAAACGGGTCTGTGCATTTCTTAGTAAACGTATTTATTTATGTATAATATAAGTTGTTTTGTTTTTGCGGAAAACTGGATAAAATACATTGGCGGCCATATACAGGATTTCGATATACAAGATCTTTGTTGGCGACAACACTTCGACGAAGTTTGTTGATCACCGTGTCGAAAATAGTACAAAGCAAAAATTACCTTATGTAGAGTATTCTCTAAACTCACAATAACTATTCTTTAGTTGTACTATTGTTGTACCTCTATATCCTCATATATTTTATAAAATTTTCCTTATTTTTGTAGGCTATCGCTTATTATTGCGGATATCCGATACGTTTCCTTTATAAATATGTACCCAAATACATCAAAATGATTTCATAACAACCTACTGTATTACAATTGTTCCATTGTTTACTAACAACATCGCAACGCAATATTCAGAAATTGCTAACAACATAAAATAAATGATATTTGTTTAAGTACCTATTAATATTCCATTATATTACTGTTTGTTTGAAGAATCTTGTATACGATTGTCTCGAAGAATCGGGTATATTTTTAGAAGCAATTGAAGCGACTTTACACGTGACGAAACAAAAATTCCCCCCTAGACAAGTTTAGATGGAAGTCCACAATGGTCATCCTTACTAAACGACCAATATTTGTATGGTATAAGAAATGGTTGAATATCACATGATAATTCGATTTAAAATGTCAATTCCGTATAATGATTGATCGTTTGGTAACAAATGACGATTTCCGGTTTCCATCTTGTCTAGACCTCATGAACTTTTTAATAGTTGCGGTACTCTAAGAAGCTTTCATCGCATCAGCTAACTTCGGTACAATCCAGTAATGCACGCACGTGACTAATCGTCCATATGAGAGATTTGCATGTTTGTCGTATACTCACCAGCATTGAATTTTGGTCGAAATTTCATACACTAGAGGTGTTTTCAGCAAAGATTTTCTCTACTTTAATATTAGCTTTTTGCACTGCATTTGATATCGTTTTAATTCTAAAAGAGCCAGCTTGCAGACATTTTAAATGTGACACGTATTGCCATGTGAGGTGTTAATTTTTTATATTTCATTCTTCATATATTTTGCACTGTCCATACTAATTAACATTTTGATGTATAAGAGAAATGGCACAGTAAATTCAATTGAAGTTTCCAAAGCTGACTTTTCTATCTTTTATATGATACCGAAAATCTTTTCTGAAAACGCCCAAGTATTTTGTATGAAATTCCAAGCATGGCCCAAAATCAATGCAGGTGAGTGTAGGTACCTATATGGTATAAAATACTAGCTGTTTCTCACGGTTTAACCCGTTCCCAGGATAAAAGTAGCTTATATACATATAACACTGGGATAATGTAGCTTCTTATTAGTGAAAGAGATGTAGTTATGCGCTATGCGCAATTCACGGGCCACTCATGGACTCCTTGCTAAATAGTTTTTTTTTTTTTTATATACCACTAATGTGGCAAACAAGCATACGGCCCGCCTGATGGTAAGCAGTTACCGTAGCCTATGGACGCTTGCAACACCAGGGGCATCACTCGCGCGTTGAAGAAATCTCTTCACACCCTTTTTGAAGAATCCCATGCTGTACTCCAACGGAAAAACCACGCTAGCTTCAATAGCTTCACTCGATGCTATCAATATGTACACAGAACTTTAAGTCTAGACAAAATTCCTAGAACGATTCATGTTCTTAACCTTTTGGCAGCAACCCTACCTCACTTTAAAATAATTGTTATGTTTTCCCTTTTCTTATGCCAAGTTCCTTGAAAACTGCGACCGATTGTTTTGAATTGATAAGTAAATAGTTCGTGCTCGGCTTTTTAACTATTATCGTAAGTTAGAGTAAGAAATGTCGAACTGCCAAGGCTATGTTGATGTTGATGAGACTGATTCTAGGAAAAACGGCATAAATAAATAAACATTTTATAAATCCTCTGGGTTTACAGTGACTGTGACCAAATGACGTATCCCTGTCGACACTCCAATTTGAGAAACCCCGAACTAGAGGACTATCCAGACCACTGATATTCTAATACACAGTATAGTACCTACTACCTAACACAGTTTGTGACTTTCGCATGATCCTAATATGATGATAGGGCCTAGGGTGGCAACCACAAAGACTATAAGGGTACTTGCTCTAATATGCCGCTGCTGGAAAGAACAGGAGTTGCTTTGTGATTTTCAACCAGTGTGATGGCAATGATGCCCGTTGGATAGCCAATATCTATACCCGAGCCAAAATAAGACACGCATGGTGTGGTAAGACAAGAAGTTCCCTCTTTACAAAATAAAAGTGGCGATCCGATCCTACAGCGAGCGGTCTAGCTGGACAGCTAGAATAATAATCTATGCGGCGCTTTTGATCATTGCACACAGTGACCCCAGCGGTCAAGGAGAACGCACGCATAACTATGACCGCAGAACTCTAGAGTGCTCACTTCTAGAGTTCCGAAGTAAGTAAACAAAAGCCGTTAAAAGCAAGCTACATTTAATTGCAAAACAAATAGTTTCATTTGATGGACTGACTCGACGTGGATTACGCTAGTGAGCCGGCATCACAAAGAGGCAATAAATTCACTTAATTGTCGTACAATTCTCTGAGACCGCGGAAGTGTTAACATTATATAAATTGTAGGTATTCTGTATGTGCTGCTATTTATGTACATAATTATAATCATAATAAATGACTTATAATTGCCTATTAGTTGTAATATAATAGTATATATTAGTATACTGACAGTAAGAATGTGACTGCTTTAAACTATGTTATAAAAAAAACGTTATTGGCAGTATGTTATTGGTAATTATGGTATCAGAGCTGTGGATTTCATTTTAATAAAAATAATAAAGGAAACTTTAAACGAACCATGATTTAAAAGTACGCTGCCAGATCAAGATTACGAGAAAAATTACGATTTTAGGGAGAAAATTCTATGAAGTGACGATATGATCGTCAAGATGGCTCACATCTAATTCAGTTTAGATAAATAGAATTTAATTTAGTTTACTGAAATTTTACTTGGTGGCGCAATCTACACTGCGGATTATGATTTTTTTAAGCGTTTAAACTCTATTTTAAACTAAAAAGACGATAGACTAGATAGCCGCGGGAGAAACAGGGCATAGGCTGTTTCTCCTGAATCATTTTACAAATCGGATTGGTAGTTCCTGCGGGGTTATTGCGTATCTCATCTGATAGCTCTTAATGAAGATTACTATGCAAATTACTTAACGATGAACTGTTAATCAGCCATTTTCGTATTGACTGACATAAGTGATCAACTCGTTACTAGGATGACGTCAAGAGCACCAAGTCTCGTTGATAGACACTTGATAATAACCGTAAACATTTTGACAAGTGTTTTCGTATCGATAAAACAAAAATTGCGATTGCGTAGGCATACACTGAATATGAAAGACAATACTAAAGAGCAGTTCTTAGATTAGCTTAGCTTTATAATATAGATAAGATTACGTTTCTATGTTTCTATACAAAAGCAACAGGAAAATCCCTATAGTAATTAAAAACACAGCTACTATCAAGAATCTAACCGTTATTGAGATTCTTCAGCTGTATGATACATAACCGTTTATTTTCTCAATGCTTCTATTAATTATTTATACGGGGTTACCATTGCACAATTAAATAGTTGGAAAATACCCTGCACTTGGTCTTGAACGATGTAGAAGGTAGCATATTCAATAATATAATAAATGTGTATATCTTACAGGCTTATATCATTTATTTGCCGAGAATTGGTACAAATTCAGAAAATGGTTATGACATTTTGCACCAGGGAGCCAATTCTCAGCCAATCGAAATTGATCGCTCGATCGAAAAAAGTACGAATTCGAACTTTTATCGTGTGTTAATCACGTTACGTTATTCTGGCAATTTCGAGGCCGTCATTTTTAGAAGAAAAACCACTCAACTAGTCCTTTGATTGGTCGGGATCGTTCGAATTGACTTCGCCCCTCGAAATTTTGCAGTCGAATAGGACTCGAACCGTAAGTTCGATTCGAAGGCTAGTTCGAGGGAAGTGAGAATTGGGTCCCTGACCCTAAAGAGTAATATTGCTAAATCTCTAACATCTAAAAGCGCCAGTGGTGTTTAGCTTGATTAGCCGTTCTAAATTTAAGCTACCACCGTCGTGGTCGTTACCTGGATGGGTGACCGCCTAGTGGTATTTCAAATCGAGCGTTTCCGTGCTTCGAAAGGCACGTAAAGCCGTTGGTCCCGGTTAGTCATTAAGCTAGTTGGAGGAGGCCTCCTAGGCGGCTTGAAAACTCCAACAGCAGGTTGACCACTAGCCTAACTCCACCCGATCCGCAGTGCGCACACGTGGTGGAGAATCTGCCCATTCCTTTTCACTGTAGCTTGTGGCTCAGCAATGGGACATTATAGGCTGATAATGATGATGATGATAACATATATAATATGTAACTCATCAAATTAGAATCTGTTAATTTATTTTCATTCAAAAATATAAACATAGTAATGAATAAAGGAGAATTCGGTTCAGCATTATTGGTTCAGTGGTATTTTTGGACCTCCTGGTCTTCTCCATCCTTCTGGGCTGTCTTTGTCAAAACAGTTCAGATGTGTGAGGAAATCTTTGGGCTGAATCTGGTGATGATACTTCAGAACAAAAACAAGAAATGACCATAATAATCATTACCTATTACCATGATTCTGGCGTATTTTAGAATGATAGTCATATCCTTATTACTAAAGATGGTTTATTTTTTGTGAAACCCGGATAGCCCCGACTACTTTTTGTTATTGACGTTAGATAGAAAGTAAAGAATATATTTAAAACGGCAATGGTTCTGATCTGGATTATCTTTTTAATTGAAAATAAAATACAGTTAAAAGTGATAAGGGCACCCGATCACTCACAATGTATGTGCTAATGCGACAAAGTTACCGTTGCTAAGGCAGAACCGGTTCCAAAGCGAGGTCTTCATAATCAGGGTTATTGCGTAAACCTAATTGAATAGATGCATCAAGTTTGGAATTTTGATCTAAAGCTACTTTGAATCTAATTTATTGAGCTGGTTTGACTACATTTGGTTTATTATGTGAGGTAGAATTTATGGACCATAAGATCTATTCCCTTAATATTTGGTAGGTACATACATTTCTTATACATTTTAAGTCAATATTCTCTTGTTGGATCAAAAACAGTTATTTTAGGGCTTTTTCTTATCACTTTTATAGCAATATCTTTTTAATTTATGAGCAGATTTCATAAAGTGACTGATCTTCAAAGCATTGAAAAATTAACGCCTCCATGTGCGTTTGCTGACTAATATTTCATATAAAATGAAGTTATGACCGGAAGATTTTGTGTGATTCACGAGTTCACGACAGATGGTTACTCATAATTTAACTGGAATTTCTCGTTAGACTCCTTATCAAGAGTAAATCTAGATCTTTGCCTTGATATATCGCATAGACTATATTAAAACAATCAGTAGCACCACGTAGTATTTATACATACTCTGAGGTAGCACTAAACGATTTTTAAGTCTGTTAAAAACAAGTCTTTTCTTATTTGCTATCGCTGTTGCATCGAGTTTTCAACAAATGCTTTAATGCTTGGTGTTCAGTTATTGTATTTGTAGATTTTGAATGACCTTTTACCCGTTAAAGAAACATTATGGCATTGTGCTCTTAGATTCTGAGCAAAAAAGATAACCTCCTTACAAAAGTATTTATATCGCCCACATAATTTAATGGATAAAGAACATCAAAAGCAACGATGTCCTTATTTGATTTTATATCTAAATATATCAGCTAATTGATACATTTCAGTCGTTCCAATTCTAATAGAATCATCTGGATCAGCTCTTAATGGCATTGCCACAGAAGCACCAGCATTTTTGATGCCAGCAATTATCATAGCCATGCCAATAACCTGCTCAATGTCAATAACTATTGATGCCAGCAGTTCTAGCTAAATGGAACAGCCTAGTGTATCTGTTTCTAGGAATAATGCTTGATGTCTTTTCTATGCTATACGGAACTTTGCTACTCTGTGTCCATTATACAACGGAGTTTACTATCAGATCGTCGCTTAGAAAATGTTATTTCCTCCTTTGCTCGTTTCAAATGAGTTTGTAACATCTGATTAGGAATTATAGTTTCTTTGCGTTATGAAAGTGTTAGGGTTGAGGTAATGTTAGTTGGTTGGTCAGTTTCGATTGTAATTTACTAGACATCCCCTGCGGATGCACCCGCGTTCCCGTTGGGGATAAAAAGTATGATACTCTCCGAATGTCCATGCATGATTCGATGGGCTATTGAAAGAAAGACTAGCCAAATCTAAGGTAAATCATGATGGTCAATGCAGGCGTGATTATTTAGAGCATCCACTGAGTACCTCATTCTACAAATCGTAGATAGCATCTTCAACTTACTATTCATGCAAGTTGGAAAGAGACCCATAGACATGAAAAATATAAATTCTTATTTCGTAAAGCTGACTGCCAGGTTGAGTGATATAATGGACATGGTCTAAATACAGTCAGGTCTCAGGTTCTTGATCTCAATTAACTTGGCGAACAGTAAGTGATTTATAATGATTTATTGTAACCAGTCGTCATTAGCAAATAATGGGAGCGTCCGATCGATGCATGCACCGCTTATGTTGAGACCTTTTTAGCCTAATGGTAAACCAGAATCCTTATTGTTAGGTACCTTTAGGTACCCACCAAAATAATCGGTTCATATTATGTGCTAAGTAGTACAAATTGTAGTGTACATACTACAAGAACTATTGAATAACAAAAAGTAATGAACAGTGAATACATTTTTCACCTTACTCCCATGTGACGGTAGCGAAACGGCCAAGCCACATATTTTGACTAAGGTGTTGAGTTTGTGAAGTTAGGGCTTGTAGAGTAAGTGCGTGTAGAGTTATAAGCTTAGCTCTACATGAGATCTGATAACTTTTTGACAGTGCGAGCCATAGGTATGTCTTGGCAACATTTTACATAAAAATGTTTTTGGTGGGATTATCTATACTAATAATAATATAATAAAGCGGAAGACATTTTTGTTTTTGTTTGTTTAAACGGGCTAATCTCTGGAACTATCAGTCGTCTATTCAGTATCCCCTTTTTATTCAGGAAACGTGGATGACACAAACGCGGAGAATAGCTAATACTAATTAACGTTTATTTAAATCAATATTTGCATATAACCTGGGACCTTTGCCGATGATCGGCAGCAGTGGCAGCTTTGAGGAAATTTTCAATATAATTTTTGGAAAAAGAATAATAGTCTTGTTGTGAAAAAAAAAAAGCTGAAACTGTTAACAAATACGTAATTAATCTAGTTCATTAAACAACATCCGTTTACAAAGTCCAATTAAAAATTCCAAATAGAACTCAAACACATCGCGAGGACCTAATTGATTAATGAAACAAACATCCCTTTTATAATGTTTACGCTATGGTACACGTGTCACCAACAGTAGCATATTGATCGTCACCAAGTAATCTGATACTCCATGAGTACCCCTTTGTTCAACACATGAGTACGTTTCATAGTAAACACCGTAAAGATAAGTTCGACACGTTTCTAAACACGAGGCTCAGAAGGAATTCTGGCTCAACGGATAGTACTAACGTACTTGTACTAAGGACTGTTTGACCCAGTTTATCAGGATTATGTCGAATTACGACATAGTCTCGAAAGACTGGGTTATTGTGGAATGGGATCGTGGAGCTGCGATTATTTTTGATTTGGTCGTATTTCGTGTGATAGTCAAGCATCATTACTTTGAGTAAAACTTTTTGAAGATCCTATAATTTTGTTTTTTAAGAAATTCTTGTAGATTAGATAATTATTGAGTCATACAATGAGTAAACCAAACAGTATCTAACTGATCCTTGGCTATTAGGAAGAAAGTTGCTATCTGAATAGGGATCTTAGCTGGCTTCAGAACTGTATGTATACTTAAAACATGGTTGGCTTTCAAGTGCCTGTGTCTCAAGCGTCAATTAACGTGCCAATAAGGCTTCAAAAGCAATGAGGGATAAGATTTCATGCCAAACCAAACCTATGTATCTATTTATAAAAAGTGAAATACAAGTCAATGATTAAACTATAAAGAAGAAACTATAAAGCCTACAAACTTGAAATCTGGCAGGTCGGTCTCTTATAGGGCATAAACACCGGATAAGAAAAGAAAAAGGGGATCACGAATGAACACGGCTGAGCAGAAATATAGTTTCTCGAACTGCAAGAATTGAATTGATAAGATTATGGACTGTCGTTGCAAAAATAGCATGGCACAAAATGGTGTTAATGAGAGGTTTCCAAAATTAACTCATTGAGACATAATGACGTCATATATTGGCAAACATTTACTCAGCGCGACGTTAATGGATGATGCTTTGTATAATAAACAGATAAGGATTTCAGGAGAAAATCGGCTGCATTATGATTTTAGGCTTTAAATATTCATTCATTATTTATTTCCTTTCGGTGTTTTCCGATAGCTGGACTTGAGAGCCAGTTCCTTCTAGGCTTTGTGTGCTTACCACCTTCGGCCGCATCATCACTTACCATCGTGAGATTGCGGTCAAACACAGTCCTATAAACAGTAAAAAAAAACTTATCACCAAACAATATTTGCTTGGCATAAGAGCATAATTTTATGTTACAATCATTCTTACAATTTAGAAAAAAGTATTATTATAGCTATCTTAAATCATTGTTGTTGCTTTAATCAAATCATTTATAGGTATAATTTTTAGAGAGAAAATACTGCTCAAATCAAAGAGTTTGCCTCAAACTGTGTGTTATGAAAACAGTGTTCAATATTTTATGATAATAAGAGTTTCGGATCCGTGTGTTATGTATGTATTCCAAATCTCGATTCAGTATAATTTAAGTATTTAATGTGTTATTTATTTATATCTTGATGTTAATTCGACTTTATTTTCAACTAAGTCTTTATTTTCACGTGGTACATGGTTAACGGGTTTGCATGAAAACATAATAGATGGATACAACTTTGGATAAAACATTTTATCTTGGATAAACATTAGATCCCAGGAAACGCCATTTTGATCTTCATCTTTCCTATGACGAACGAAGGGCATGAACTTATAAACATAAGATATTATGTTAATTTCTAAAGACGCTTGTTTTGCTTGCTACTCGTGTTTTATCTAACACAAAGTCCATGTTATGAAGATGTGCAAACAATAGTCCTTGTGTTCGAGTGTTTGTTTCAACTTTTCCACTAGCTTTTTAATTATGATTCATAAACTTTGTCCTTGCGTGAATTTGAATTTTATTTACATGAATATTAGCGCTTATTATGGTAATAACAGACGATTCTTGTGTAAATACGGTTTTAGTTGGCAAGCCTATTTTATTATTGTTAGATTTTTGAAGATATTTAGTTAGAGATAAGAACAAGCAACGTGTTGGTATAAGTTAATTTATTTCCTTATATTCCCTTGAGATGTAACTAACCAAATTAAAATGCTTCTTCAATAGGATAATAGAAATAATATCTTGTATTTCTCCAAGAAGTAATGTATAATTCATTCGTATTGTATGTAATATCAACGGTATCTCTATTGATGTGTTCTGCAAGGAATCCGCATGGGACCGTTTTTGTTTATAGCTGATGTTATCGGATCTAAGTCGTAGTGAGTTAGAGAATGTGCGGCGTGTAAACGCGTGAAATTCAAAGCCGATGTACAGGCATGAAGAATGCGCAACAATACGAATCGTTGATATCAAAACACGTGGGTCAAACGTGAATGATCGACGCCAAGTCTCATATTACCGCCTTGTTTACTAAATCTACCTAAACTTGGCTTATTATTTCGCCAATTCTGTTGATATTCGCAAGTATATTGTGGGTATTGTGACTTTTGGCATACAATTACATTATGAAATATTCTCGAGTGTTCGATCGGTTATTCCTGGTCAATTGATACTTGAGACTAAATTGATGACCTACCTCAAAACTGTTATGATAACTGAACTAATTTATATTTCTGGGATGGTTTTAATTGTTTTAACGATAATGGGTTATGAAAACATTAGTTTGGCTTGAATTCAGAAATCAGATTTACTAGTCTATGTTTTGGTTGCAACATGTTTGTATTTGGATCAATTATAGCGATTGAGTACATAGTTATGGAAGGTGTACGTATGACTTAATTAATCAATTAATTGTTTAATTGTAGAAAACTATCCTTTACAATATTTCGGTTCTTTTTAATTGCGGTAATTGTTGTCCTCATCCAATGATTAACAGGAAAATAATACAATGCTTTCAGAATAACAATTTTAATTAATTTAACCTCATTTTCTGTAATTGACCGTTCTAGTGAACGGGTACCTACAACATATTGTTGTGAAATGATTATTTCTGTTACTCATTATTTCTCTATGTTGTTATTTTACGTGTATTCTACTTATATATCTAGGATCAACAATATGTTTCCTTACTTTTATGACAGTTTTCTTTACAAACACAGCTTCGCATGCCTAAGAAATCTCGAGCAGCCTGTGTTATTCGTGTAACCACTTTATATTATGCGTATATGGTTACTTCCATCATCAACCTTTATGAAATTACTTCAATCTCTTCTTATTTTAACCATATTTCCAATTCATTATATTTTTATTTTCTTCTGTTACAGGTATGTGGAGTTTTCTGAATATAGTCCATGATTCAAGATAGCTATCGGTATGATATCTTTAAATTTACGTTAAATCTTCATTTGGATATCTTTATTCATATCTCTATCCCTTTTAAGTGCTTGAAATAAGTTTTTGCTCCTATTATATCTTTTAAAGTTATAATAATGTCACCTGATATCGCTCTGAATTTAAATTTTACTCCTATTTTATAAAAGCTATTTACATAGTAGATGTAGGATTAACAAGACTTTATCTAAAGTGTTATGAGATATCTACCATGTTTTCTCTTCAAATCTCGCAGAACTTGAGAAAAGCCAAGGCCAAAGAAGGTATTTATAGACAAATGAGAAACAATCGTAGCAAATTAAAGCTTCTATTTCTGATTTATTGATATTTGTTTAGCACAGTTAGCGGTTCGACGGAATTTTTTGTAGAACTAATAAAACGGTGGTTACGTTGATCAAAAGCCAACGCGGATACAATTTCGTTCACAATTTGTTTATTGTCGTTGGTTTGATTGTGGGTAAGCGGAAAATCACCCAGTCTTTGTTTGGCGCCAGATGGACTGATGCCAGTCTTTCACTGACGCTGTGAAATTAATTAAATTATTCTTTGTGATAATTGGACTATAAACTTTAGTGTATCACACTTTTCTCTTCGTTTTGAATTAGAATTTTCATTGATAACGTATAAACAAGAATGCATGAAGATAATGTTTATAGGATTGTGGACCTAAATGTAGTTAGGAAGGAATACAACGATAAATTACTGGATCTGACTGATTTATTGGTAAACTAATATGAGTAAAAAGGATTAATATAAGTAACTATCGGTTTAAATCACCCAAGAGATAAGAAATTGCAACAATTGATGTCATGAAACGCCCAAGCTATAAGACACATTCATGAACATACATCCACATATTTTATTAAGTAAAAGACAATAACTCTTTTGGTAGGCACTTAGTTTATTTACGAACTTGCATCATTGGGGACAATCATATTTTTAGCTCGAAGATTTAAAGAAACGTGACACATAAGCTTTGTAAATTAAATGGACCTATTTTTATTTGAATACCTACATTAACGACAAACGAACGCATTTCCTGTACAAAATAAAATACTTTTAGAGATGTTATATTATTTTCGGTTGCTGTTCTAAATTTATTGGTTATTAAAGCGAAGGAAATTGACCGTAAAATCAGACATCAAAATAATCTTGATGCAGCCTCGTTGACTTGTTGGAAGCGCTCCAGAAATTGATAACGTAACATGCAGAATATATGTAAAGATTGAGATTTAATTTGTTCTACAACTTTTGCTGCTAAATGAGTAAGGCCATCATGTTTAACATGGACTGACAGCGATGATGTTTTCATTTACGAAATGTAATCTTTAACATTTGTATGTTATAGTTACCATAGAGGGAATTAATCACTGACACCAGAGATGAATACTCTACTTTTCATCAAAAAGGTACCTAAAAAGAGAATAAGCAGAACATACATTTTCCATTGCCATTTAGCCAGACAAGTGACTTGCAGGTTAGGGAATGTACAAGATTCTCGATCTATTTTCACTTAAATCCCTCCCTAGTAAATAGAATTTCATTCTCGCATTTCGAATTAAATTCGACTTACTTCCAAAGCGTACTCAATATATCAAAAGCTGGGACAAAGTCTATAGGAAAATATCACGGACGTGAAGTATTCAACGAAGCCATAGCACAAAATACACCATAACCATAACTTTCTATGGTATAACCTTCGACAAAGGACTTGGCAACTGCGTAGAAAGGGCCCGAAGGCTTCCGGGATGAGGGACCGGTCGTTGCCAAGGGCGAAGTTGTGAGAGATGCAGCTATAGGAGCGAACAAGACAGCTACAAAATAAACATGACCCTGAACGTAAATGTGGCCTACTCCCGAATCCCGGCCGGATCAATAGTCAGAGGGGCAAATTAGGAACAAAGGCATGAAAATTCATCGGGAATTCCTAGTTACAAAAAGAGAACAAAGAAAGTTTGTTTTGGTACGAGTACTTTATTACAGGAAAGACCTGATTAAATTTCTAATATTAATAAAAGAGGCATTACTTGTGTTAAGTGGAGCCATAGAGGTTTTAGAAGTCTAGAAAAACTTACAGAGATCATCAATGAAGAGAAACATACTAAAGTTTGATATGAAAACAAAACAAAATAAAACAAAACATTAGTATGAAGAAGGCATTATTAAAAACCTGTTAATTGATTGATATGGCAGCTCAAATCCTTGCGTTCAATTTATTTGAATCGGTCAAAAGCTTCTTTATTCTTTAAAACAGTACAAGGTTGCAAAAAAGATTTCGTCATCTAAGAAGAAAACCAAAGAACCCTGTAGAAATAAGATGAATCGCATAACAGAACTAGCATAAACCTTGCAGAAAACAGCTATCTACAAACAAATTCACTTACTTATGTAGCTTGTAGCCTTCGCCTTATTGATTTGGTCACAAGTTTAGATACATTTATTTTAGGAGAGACAGAGATGGGGATATGTAAGAAAGATAAGTAAGATGCTTTGCACAATGCAGAAAAGTATCTGTAAGTATCATTATATATTTTTTAATTACGTAAATGTTGTTTTGATTGTCGACTCAAAATTCATAGATAATTCAGGCTAAATTCGATAAACTATCAATTTAAAAGCATGAACATTGATTGGTACAAAATGACAGGCATGGCTCGGACAAAAACCTATAACAAAAACCAATCAGGTTTTTTTTTAACCGCCCACTCTCTGATCGCCCACGTTGTTCTTCTCTAAATTACGATTTACAAACTAAATACGGGTGTTACTATCTTCAATTTATATAGAATATCAAATGAGAGTTGAATTTGTGTATAATTTGCACCTACCATTTTAAATCTTAAAAACATTAGAGAATCTTCATCGCATTATTGCTTCCAGGTAAAGCTTGCTTTAGCTCAAACCAAATCAAAATGTCATTTATTCAGTTTAGGCCCTAGTAAGGCACTTATGAACGTTAAATTGGTACATACAGTTGAATTTACCACCGGTTCGGAATACACTTAAACTGAGAAGACTCCGGCAAGAAACTAGGCTAAACTAAGACTAAAGCTAGTTCGATACCCACACAGGACATGCATTTCTGTGTATGAACATGTCTGTATGTCCTGAGTCTGGATGTAATTAAGTATGTATTTACAAACAAAAAGTAGTATATGTATTATATCAGTTATCTGGTTTCCATATTACAAGCTCTGCTTAGTTTGGGATCAGATGACCGTGTGTAAGGAATGTCCCAGGATATTTATTTATTTATTTATAGTATAGCTTTCTCAATGACGTCTGTTCTTTGTGCATACCTCTGAGGTTATATAGTGTTGTTTATAGTTGGTTATAAAGTTTTATTATCAACACGTACTAATACTTAGTTGTTCGCAAATAATTACTAGGATTTTTATTTTGCTCACATTCAAAGTTGTAGATTCTTGCATTATTTTCCCGTAAATTTCAACGTGGTCTGGAATTGCGTAGCAAAATAAATGCTTATTTTTATTTCGTTGAGGTGGTCTCTCTTTACTTTGGTCGAAATATAATTATTTTTAGAGTAAAGTTTGTTTTTTTAATATTAGTAGTTTTAAGCATTGAACTATTGTCTATGTCTTATACCTTATTTAGGTTAGTCTGTAGAAAATAATTTAACGTGGTAACAAAACAAAAACATGGACTCTACGCTCGCGACAAATTGGCTAAATTGATAAAACTTGTTTGTTTTTCATTTCCTATTCATGAAATTAATTTTGTGACCAACATGTTTGTAGGTCTAGGTCGTACAATTCCATTACGTCAGAGATATTATAAAAGTAATGAATTATATCTATTAATAATATTCTGCGATTGACTGATAAATTGACTTGAATAGATAATTTCAATTCATTATCATTTTATTTAAATCGCAAACTACTTCTTTTACGGAATATTAATTATGTAATATGGAAATTAGCTGAAAAAACTTACGCGCTATTTATAAAAAAACCTATTTTGATATTCCTAAATAATCATGATAATTAACGGAATTTTTTAAATAGGGAAGTGGGAATCATTCAAATGAGCCATGAATTTCACACATATTTTTATCCGTTTCACGCAGACAATACCTTGCGATTATATAACATAGTCAACATAGTAATAAAGACAACGAAGCGCACGTGTTTGGCATAAATTCCGCGCTCCAAGGTTGTAAAGGAACGGAACTCGTTCTTCGGATGTATGGTTAACCGAAGTGTTGAAATGTCTTGATTCTAAATTCAAATTTTAAATAAATGGTGGCCACAGACATATAATATTTTTAAGATGGTGGCTTGTTTTTAAGTCCCAGATTGTAAAAAGAAAACATGTTTTGAGTTTACGAATAATATTGATTCCAAAATTCCAAATCGTATTAATGACTCATGATGTATTGTGAATTACGAAAAGCATACAATGTGTTAAATAACAATTGTTTTACCCATTGACCTTCTGTCACACATTTTCGTATTGTATTCGTGAATGCGTCGCAAAATTTTGGCACTTGATTAATATAGGTAAATAATTTAGTTACACTTGGGAATTTAAGTAAACAATTATTACTTGGTTTATGCTCCTTAGGTTTGACTATTATTTCTGTTATAATTCATCTACAAATAAAAGAGGATGTTCTAAATTCGTCTTCATATTTTTTTTTCAGGATGTGCATTTATAATTCCTGCAAGGAACAGAATATGCTTTTTCTTTATTTCCTTAGATCGTCCCTTTATGACTCAACCGAGGTACGGCTAGATTTACCTGTATTCAAAACAGTCTTAATTACATGAGATTAGATTATGTATTACTTACGTAATTACTTTGTACTTTCCGTGCATGCCTAAAAGTTCTTTCAAATCTCTCAGTATGTAAATAAACTAGTAAAAATAACTAAAGGAGTGCGTGCGTGTTGTTTATTTTTTACCTTAGATCTTTTAAACATTTCACATAACGTCTACCTCTAACACCTTATGTCGAAAATAACCTCTATTACATCTAGATAAGATCCAGTACAATTTGATGGAAATATTATATCACTAAAGTGTTTTCTTTACGAAGACTCGGATGGACGCAAAAACTAGATGGCTGCCATATGTTTATGCCATGTATTTTGTAGATGTGTTAATATTTTGCTAGTACGTATTGTTAATTTTTCAGCAAAAGATTTTATTTTGATTATTTTGAATTTAGAACAATGAATTTGCCCTCCGTGAGTTTTTTAGTTGTTCTCAAGTCGAAATTCATGTGAGATCGATCGATGTAGAGAATCGAATTACATAATTCAAATGTGGAGTGCGCTTAGTTTGAATAGATATCAAAAGCGCTTATCAGGATTAGATTTATCGATGAAAAGTAAATAACACCACTATTTATATATCAAGTGTGTTACGTAACCCAAATCAATGATGCTCAATAGTGAAGTCGAATAGCGTGATGGTCTTGAGTTCGAATCCTACAATGAATTTGAGCACGGTGAAGGAAAATATGAGGAAACAGCACGGTGGAAGAGTATTTTGTATTACCCTCTAGCTGGCTATCATTCTAAGGTTGAAAATCTGGACGACTTATAAACAGGTGGACCTTCTGTTATTCAACCTACTGGCATAAAAAAACATAGATTATATACAAGTGTTTGTAGTCGATTTCATAAATGACGATCAAGGTCAGTCCGAGCTATTTCGGTCGCTATTTGCGAATCGCCCCGATAATGTGCTAGGAGTTTATAAAAAACATACTTTACAACTGCTGCGTGCGTAAATATTGAGATATTTTTGTGTGTATTTCGTTCGGGATTAGATTTATAGAGCCGGTTGTACAATATGCTGAAGCTACTATGAAAATATTGACTGTTCCATGAAATTTATGATTTGGTGGTAGTTCTAGAAATGTATAGGTACAGACAGGCGCAGTTGGTTAAGATTCACCTTACGCGCCGCAGGTCGTGGATTCGATTCCCACATCAGGACATGCATTTGTGTGCATGAACATGTCTGTATGTCCTGAGTCTGGGTGTAATATGTATACTAAGTATGTATTTACAACCAAAAAGTAGTATATGTATTATATCAGTTATCTGGTTTCCATAGTACAATCTCTGCTTGGTTTGGGATCAGATGACCGTGTGTGAGGAATGTACCAGGATATGTCCCAGGATATTTATTTGGAAAATAATGTAGTAGGTACCTAGTTACATAATTATTAGGAATATTATTAGAAACTAGCTTTCCACGCAATTTACCCGGTTACCGATATAAAAAGCAGCCTACCAGTGTTCAAGGATAAGTTAGCTTCATATTAGGGAAAGAATCTTCAGAATCTGACCAGTAGTGGAGATTCCCTCCTTCATCCAAACATACGAACTTTGTCTCTTTATATTACTAGTAGGGTTTGTTCTACTTTACTAGGCCTGTACTAAACATTTACTTTACCTGTACTAAACATTTACTTTACCTGTACTAAACATTTACTTTACTAGCCTGTACTAAACATTTACTTTACTAGCCTGTACTAAACATTTACTTTACTAAGCCTGTACTAAACATTAATCTGAGACTTAATAGTGTCACAAAAAATGTATCCTCGTTCCATAATCAAATAAATTTAATATTTTATGATTATTAAATGTTATTTGCATATTATATTCGATATTTACCTTAACATGAGGTGTTATCGAGTTATGTAAATATGTTCGACTAACGAAAGAAGGCATATATTCGTTGCCATATTTATTACAAGTAGTCCAAAAAGCTTAAAAAAATAGCTATAATTGAAAATCTGTCGCCAAGCATCTAACGGCGTATACCTGTTAGTGGGGCAACTCAAGTCCCACTAACGTGCAGAATGCGTACTCAGTAGAAATTACAGGAAATGTAGTTTACTATCACAAGTTTAGATAAAACATGAAAGTTGGTTTTAATTCGGTGAAAATTTATTGACACACAATGACAGGTAAAAAAAGACAAAAGGTAAGTAGAAAAATAAGCTTTTATAGAACAAAAAGATCTGTATCAAAAATAAAAACTCTTTTTATTCTAACAATACCGAGTGTACCGACCACGTACCGACAGTGCACTTGACAGTGGACCCAATTCTCGCGTCCTTCGAAATAACCTTTGAATCTAACTTACGGTTTGAGTCCTATTATTTCGAGAGGTGGAGTCAATTCGAACGGTCCCGAAGTAACGACTAATCAAAGCTCGAGTTGACTGGTTTTCCTTCGAAATATGCCGGGCTCGAAATTGACAGAATAACGTAACGTGATTTACACTCGATAAATGTTCGAATTCGTAGTTTTTTCGATCGAGCGATCATTTTCGAGTGGGTGAGAATTGGCTCCCTGTTCTCCTGACATTGTGTGCTTGCTACCTTTGGCACAGATTTGGCTACCACATCACTAATCACTAATCATAGTGAGATTGTGGTCAAATAGCTAGATAGCTTTTGTTTTTTATTTATTTATGCATTCATGCTATACATACATACATATATGTATAAATAGACGCATTATCTATACTATATAATAACTTGTCCTGACTGATTCATCAGCTCATCCTGAGCCTAAACCGCTGGGTTTATAAACTTGAAACTTAGCACGATTACTTTCGCACGGTTTCTCATTATTAGTTTTCCAAAACTACCTCTACAAGGGAGTTCAGGGGGTGTTAAAGTTTGTATGGAAAAAATTACCGCGCGTAAGTTGGTATACATTGGTTCTATGAAAGTATTTTTGGAAATTCCATACCATAGGGGGTAAAGAAGGGGGCGCGGGTGAAACTGCGGTTCGGAATGCATTACTAGACATATTTACAAAACGTCTAGCAAACTGTGTTAATCAGAAAATGTGTGATAAACGATATAAATAAACAATATTATCTTATCATTGCAATATCACTGCAGACAACTTAGCAGTGCATCGTTGAGATACACTTCAAGCTAAGAAATAACAATAATGCTGAGTGATGAGTTCGACAACTTGTTAGGTGTTTAAAAAAAAAAATGAGGGCGGATTGGAATCCCGCAGTGTGCGGGAATTCGAATTTCCTTCCTTTAGTCTTATTCCCTTCTTACCTTTATGTATTATAAGATTGATGACAAATAAACCTTTAAAAAAAGTGGAAAAGGTAAAAGAAACACCCCACTATGTCTTAACTCAAAAATTCATGAGCAGTATGTCAGTAGTTCCATACTTCGTACTCATATCAATTTAAAATGGCAGGCACTGGCATGGACTATGTATTTTCGTATATTGCTAAGTTGTAAAAAAGCACCAAATAAGAACTGGAAAAATCCAACATTTAAAATGTAAAGCAAATCACGCGTTTGAGAACTGTTCGTTAGACACTCAAATATTGACACTTCAAATAATATTTGCAAAAGTGACTGAAGTCCTTTATGACTGTAAGCATTATCGTGAAGATAATTCACATTTCCTGTTTGTCTAAGCTCACACCCACAGAACGAGCTATATTTTAAAAGAATATTTTTATAAAATTTTCCGTCCTGTATCCATAACTTGGTGTTTTAAGGTGTTATTCGTAAACGTTAATAATAAAATATTAATATATTTACATAAACTAAATCAAATAAAAACTGTAAGCTATTTACTACAACGTACATATACCTACATAAAAGTAGTACGCGAGGCTGTGAAAACGTTTTTACATGTATAAACACTAATCAAATAACTTTGACTAGGGGACCGACTTAGAAATTGCGAAAGAATTCATATTTTTTTAAGATACTGTCACACCACAATTATGTAACGTAACGTAAAGTTATGTTATCAAATGATATGTAAGAAGCTTGGTGTCTTAGAGTAAATTTAATCAAACACAAGTAACTGCTTTGGAATTAAATGGAAATGCATTTTCAGAGTTCAATTTAGCATGCGGCATTGTTGGTTGTTTTTTATTTCTTACCTCCTCTGAATTTGTCAAGTAAAACATTTTGTATTGATTTAATTAACGCAGCATATTATAAGAAATTAGGTCGAACACATTTACCGACAGCGGATACAGCAATGTAAATAATATTGACCAATTGGCAATGCAAAGTCTACTAGTTTGCGTGCATAATTACTCGTTTCTAACAATGTATGCCCCGTTTCTACATAAACAGACTATGTTGAATGAGTTTGTTATTTGAATTACGTAAAAACACGTGACTTGATAAAATATGCAATAGATGCTCGAGTGGATGTAAATTATAAGTGTATTTATTAACATTAATCCTATTGAATTATTTGCGAGCGAACTTTACTCAAGCACTTTATAATACTGGCCGTTTTAAATAGGTCGTGTTATATTGGTAATATAACAATTATTTATAACGCTATTTGCTTATAACGTTGTGCTTTCGATGAGCATATTTGTAAATTTTGAATTAAGAATATTATTTTTCGTTTTTCAAAATGTGATAGTTGTAATTGCCAAAATGAATCCAACCACATGGAATGTATTGAGGTAGGCACGTTACATTTATGAGTAACGTTGAAGTAATAAAATAATGGCACATCACGTTTTTTGCGGAGTGTAGTAAACATCATAAATTCGAAAAACATGTCGATACACGTGACTTTGCGATTCGATTGGTTTATAGCTGTAGGTATTATGATAATGGATTATACTAACTTAATCGAATCTTCAAAATTACCTATAGGTAGATAGGAACAAATTCTAAACTGCCAAGCTTGCATTACATTGCAGTGCATTTTCCACCCCGTACGTTAGTTAACATCAAGCTTGAATGCTTTTCTGAGGGATAAAATTTTAGACCGGGAGATACTAGCCCAAATTTCCTAGTCATTTGTACCAGTATGTACCCTTCAGAGGTCTAATTACTTAAGGACGAAAAGGAAAATGATGGTCATAGCGCTGGTACCGGCGGCCCAATCGCGTGGGTGTTAATCGAACGTGTCGGATAAATTACGAGTGTCGAACGATTTGTTTCACAACATTTTTGTATTTTCCGATGGTCGATAAAAGAAATAGGCGGTTGCGCGTATTATAATGAAATGTTGTAAACTTAAACTAGTTATTAAGTTGGTTTCAATAAAGCATCATTTTCCTTTTCGTCATTACGTGATTAGACCCCTGAAGGATCGCCATACTGGTACAAATGACCAGGAAATTTGTGCCAGTATCTCCCGGTCTATTTGATTTATCTTGGCTACACTCATAATTAAGTAGTATTAGTTTTGAGTCTCTATTGAAGTATCATCAGACGTTTATTTGTACACTAGCGGTCTTACTCATAAAAATCTCTTAAATAACGGATTAAATAGTGTATAGCTAAATACTATTTAAAATGTTATTCAGTGTTTAACTTTTCTTTACTCATAAACGCATTTTAATCATGATTTAGTTATTAGAGCAAAAATAATATTATATATGGCGACACCAACGTCAAGACCATAAATTTGACAGTTATGGAGGTTTTAAAAAAAAGAAACAGCAACAATTTGAAAAGTTTTATTATGTGTTTTATTATATTGCATATGATCTGAATCTCGGAAACAGCTCCGATGGGTTTCGGGGGCGATAAATCGATCTAGCTAGGTTTCATTGTTAGAAAACGTCGTTTTATCCGTGTTTTCAGGCAATGAAAAACTGCTTCAATATCATTAGAATACGAAGGTAAAATTCGCCACCATTTACAAGGTTATCATAGCCAGTTGGGAAATCGGGCGGTCCCGAAACCAGAAGACCCTGGTCCAGATGAGTTTCTTGCCTGTTCTTCTCAGTTGAAGGCCGACTTACGAACTGGTGGTAACTTCAGTAGCTTTGACCTTCATAAGTGCCCTACCAGGGCCTAAATTGAATAAATGGCTTTGACTTTGACGATAATTTTTTTCGCATTTTTTTTCAAGTTCTTTTGTGAGAAAAACTAATATGATTTACCAAAAAAAAAAACGAGCAAAGTTCGGTCATCGAGGTACAAGTTTAAGTAATTTATATAATTTATGGTGTTTCTATATAATCTAACATCATATATCCAGCTTATTTTCGGAAATCGATGAAAAATATTTTACAGCAATCAAGGAACAGCTGTTTATTTGGCGACCATTTTGCTATTTAGCCCGTTAAACAAGGGTCTTAGGTTGTTTAATTTGACAGCTCTTTAAATAACGTTTTTAAGTAGTGAATAAGGATAAATACCGTTTATGAGTGAAGATTTTTTTAAATAACTGTTTTAAGTATGACTTAACTTTAAATAGCGTTTATGAGTAAGGCCGCTATAGGTGTTTATTGGATTTTAATATGTACAGTTTTGTAATTGTCTAAATACCTATTTGGACTCCGAACCTTACCAGGCTAAACTGAAATAAAACATTTTTTAGCACCAGTATCTATTGAATTATCGACCCTGAGTCGCTTGTCGCTGACCAAAACAACGACCTTAATAACAATAACATGGAATTTTTTGGTTAATTTTTATTTAACATTATTTTTATTAATTTTATATATACCAAATAGTTTTTTATTAATTTTATATTTACCAAATAGTTTATTACTAATTTTATATTTACCAAATAGTACCTATCATTTGGTAAATATAAAATTGATAATGTTAAATAAAAATTTCCATGTTATTGTAATTTTTTTTTATTTCATTGCTATAGGTGTTTTTTCTCGAACCTTATCAATACCTACTTATTAATTGAAAACGAAGTTACTGCGATGTGTTTAAATGGGTCACGCACGTCCAAGTTATCACTTATTCCATTATTCCACTCGTTTCGCGTGTTATTGTTTTATTTATCTAATTACTCGTTATCTGACACGGCTGATTGGCATATGGTAAACAAAACGCGTTATCATTATTATAAAATAATATAACATAACTGTACAAAATATGCCCAAATTGCAAAGTGACATTGAAACAACTCGTGTTTATTAATTTGACTAATTCTCATTAAAATAATTTGACTGTAAAATTTGAATTCAAAAGTGCTTGATAAAACAAATGTCTTATTTATCTCTAATAAATAATTAATTGTGATTATATATTAGTCTCGAAAGAAACTTTAACTTCGAACAATTGCACTTCATTTCATAAAATATCACAGAATAAGTACTACTGCTACTGCCAACGTGACCAGAAGCGACAGTCTTATCCCTGTCAAATAACGATATCAGCTAAGGTGTAAGAGCATTAAGCCACTAGAAAGAGCTTTTTCGCTTTTCAGTTAAATTTTGTTTTACGCAGTCGGGTTTAAAAATTCGAACAGTAGGTTAACCACTTACCTACCTCCACCGATCCGCAGTGGGCACGCGTGGTGGAGTATTGCCCATTCCCTTTCACCCTCATTTGTGAAAGGAGGCCTGTGCTCAGCAGTGGGACATTATAGGCTGATGATGATGATGATGTGCTATTGGTAATTCGTACACGATTAATTATGCGCAGTTGGCGGCCTTATAAAGTTTTTTCTTAGTAGGTTTAAGTCTAGTCTAGTAAAACCAGGGTTTTAAATATATCCATAACTTTCTAATGTCATATAACAAAAAGAGCTGGGGTTATCTTAGTCTCGAAAGAAAAATTATAATTATTATATTTAATTTTCTTCGGTTAAGTAGTCGTTAAGCTAGTTGGAGGTATTCTGGGCGGCTTGAAAATTCCAACAGTAAATTGACCACTAGCCTACCTCAGGGGACTTTTATAGGCTGATGATGATGGCGTTAGGAAATGACAGATATTTTTAAAGTCTAGGTTTTGCTAGACTTGCTAAACCATCTCACTCACGTAATATGGTAAAAAAACGATTATTATTATTATTTATTATCGATGAAAAAAAAAGTTTTATGGTATAGATTTGTGTCGTTGATTCTAATCGTACAAGACATAGAGTACATAATAAACAATGTGCTTGTTTACTCGTATTAACATGCAGGCGAGTGTGTCCATCCAGATAGTATCTATAACAGATACCTTTGTTATCCATGGTCGATCCCGCTGTCATTAGGCTGAAGGTTCGACGAACTTGTCTACTATTGTTAAGTTCTTGTCTCGTACATTTGCTGAATTAAATGGGGATATTATTAATTGAACCTCCGTTTAAAAATTATGCAAACTTACTTTAATTTACTTATTGCACCTCTAATTTACTTATTGCAGATTAGAAAAATGACTGTTCTACAATTAAACTACCTATTCATCAAAACATGTTCTATCCGTTGAAATCATTGGTTCTATCACCCAGAACCGACTCGGAGCACTCCAAATACCCCTTTTGAGATAGAGTTTGTGGAGTAATTTTCTCCAAAGCCCTTCAATTCAACGGTTTTACGATACACTTTATTTGAATAGGCGCTTTAAATATCTTCTTCTCTTCGACAGTGGTATACTGCGACTACAACGGATCAGGACGAGCTCTGCAATGGATCGAGGAGTATCTCTCACGGGATGTGCTCCCCACACACGCCACGCGCTGCACAGCTCGGTCATTCACATCTGGACAGAGCGAAATTTACAGGTAAAGCCTCTTTTCAAGATTTAAGGAGATCCTCATAGATTCTCATTAAGCCTCCTTAAATACTGGCCGTAGCTCTATTCTGTAGATTTCTATAAAAAATTCTACTGTTACTCCCAGTAAACTCGACCAAGTCGTCAGTCTTCTTGGTGGATGAGAACGATTATATTACCATTATAAATTATGATGGTATATGAAGGTTTTTTTATACCACTAACGTGGCAAACAAGCATACGGCCCGCCTGATGGTAAGCAGTTACCGTATCCTATGGACGCTTGCAACACCAGGGGTATCACTCGCGCGTTGCCGACCCTGCAGAAATTTCTTCACGCCCTTTTTGAAGAACCCCATGCTGTACTCCATTGGGAAAACCACGTTGGTATTATGATAATAGTTAAATGAACTGAAATGAATGAGCAGGCCAAGTAAAGCACGTCAGATTTCATTCAATCTGCTGTAGATATTTATAGATACGATGATGTCACATCGTTAAAGAAGCACGTTGCTTCAACAAAGCTTCTCTTTATTTATTATCATTTGCATCAGCTCGACGCAATTTGCCTAAAGTTTTATTTAATACCATATATAATCCCACGATTATCTTGCTAAACGTTTCCTGTTCTTTTCACAGGTCGGAGTCAACAGCAATAATCCGCAGTACAGTAGGAGCATGTCCCGAAGACGTGCTGGTGCTAGGATCCTCCTTGCCAAGGTTCCTGCGAGCGCTGAGACCGAACAGCGTAACACTGTTTGTGTCCTCGCGAGAGACTGAGAGACAGTTGGCGCCATGGAGAGAGTATAGTACTGAGGTAAGCTGATACTTTCCAATACTCAATATAGTAATGGTTTTAGGGGGATACAGAGGAAACTGCTGTGCTTAATTAGGTATGGACTGTAATTTCATTTTTGGTTGATTTGTTTTGCATCAAACTGCAATGTCGTGTTCTAGACAGTTCACGGACAAATTATAATTAAAGTAACCAAATTCTGCGGCTCAAAGCCTTTCACTTTGTTTGTTACTTTTCTTAAAATGGGTGTCACAATTGTTCTTAGCTTTTAAATGAACCATTAACTTGCCATTGTGAAGTAGATGTGGATTATCTCTGTACCTTCTATATCCTCTACCTCTGAATCGATGTAATTTTGAGCGTGCATAAGCATCGGAACTAATATATAAGCTAGTACCTATTCTCTATTTTGATTAAGCACTCTAAATACTAACAGGAAAACGTTTTTAGTATTCTTTTCCTGTTTTTCTATTACGTATTCCAAATGTTCTATTAAACCACTCGTGAGTAATTTGATCACCTTAAACTATTTGCGGGAATATTAAAACATAAATACATGAAGTTTTTACTAAAACAATACAGTATACAGTTTTCTTGTTTTGAATTGTCTGTTGATGCCTCATGGGTCAATATTAGGGCCACAAATCTCCCTGACAGAGACGCGCTATCTTTTCTTTTGTTTGAGTGTAAAATAAAACGTGTCACTATTGTAAGTAAAACTTCACTATCATTCTCTCAAATAACATATTGCACACATTTCCTATCAGTGGAAAATAACGTCCTTGCGCCAGTACGGCATAATTCAATAACTAATGTGTGTATAAGTTTTATAACTTGAGCGAGGGTATTGTTTGTAGTAAGTATTGCAGTTTACGAAGTAGTAAGAGTCACGTCCACCGATAATATGGCCGTGATTTACGTAATAAGTACTACTAATAAAATGTATCGATACTGCTCTGCTAATGCATCGAATGACGATGTTATGACCGGCAAATTCCCAAGCTCAGTTATCAAAGGCATATTATGATTATCATGCATATTGCTTTTACACGTATTATCATTAGACCCTGCAGTTTGAGCTGTGTGTACATCTGTTTTTCAGTCAATTACTCCTTTTATAGTTATAGCTATTGTAAAACGTTTGATTAGTGAAATAGCATGACCAAAATTCATGAGCGTATTTAGCAGTCAGCCTCGTGATTTCCTAGGTTGAATTTTGCCCCTTCTTTAGTCTATCCTTATTGGTTTCTAGACCTTGCTTTTTAAGATGTGCGTGCATCTGCCAATCTAAACTAATACTATAAACTAATAATATAATATAAACTAATTACAACTAAACTAATTTAGTCTCATTATGTCTCTTTCTAACAAAGAATATAAGATGTAAGAAATTTTGTACTGCCCAATGTTTGTTTCCAATATAAAGTCGCCATCTATCGCGGTTACGTCTAAATACCCGCAAATGAAGATGGCAAAGACTAAATTGCCAGCTTTAAATATGTTCTATCATTTTTCAATAATGTTTGTAAGAAAGAGATGTGATGTGACTAAAATAAGTTTAGTGCGATTTACTACAGAATCGGTACCAATATCTACTTTTGGACTGGAAAATCTCCTAAAGTTCCCCGGCACAGTGTGGATTACAAGACTTTAAATTCTCTGGCTTTTGTATATTGGATCCTGTAAAGACTTCATTCTCTATCGTAATTTCCACTTACTTTTGGCTGATTTAGTTAGGTGTAGATAAATATTGTGGTAGAAATTGAACAACCATTTTGTTTATGATTTGTCAAGCCATTTGAGTATTCCTAATTAATTGGATTAATGCTATTAACTAATTAAATGTATTTGTTATTAGTTTGTTTACCTCAGAAATAACTAATCATCCTCTTTGACATTAGTGTAAAAGTTAATTAAAATTTGGAAGGCCTTTGACCGACGGGGGCGTTGAAACTAAACGAATAGCTTTTATGACTCCTTGGGACTAGAATGTAATAAATGCGTTTTAATTTAGCTTACAGCTGTAATTTAGTTTAAATTCAAAATAATAATTAAGATTCAAATGATTACAATGCGACACTGTATCAATCAGATGTAATACGTCAGCGATTATTGCATACCGTTCGGAAGAAATTTCCGAAAGGTCAACGTTTGTTGATTGTTTGTTTTTGTTGAAATGCATGCGACTTTTGTACCTACTTACAAATAAATATTATCGTGGATCATATCTACCCAAGACCTATCTTTGTTTACAACATTTTTTAGAAATCGGATGGCTGTTGGAAAATAACATATTTTATTGTGAAAACGAGATCTATCTCGATTCCGATTTTACTCGGAGTAATAACTTCCAGCCGGTCTATTGCGTATTGTTGGTGATAATCGTATCGAACACCATTAATGATTTAATCCAATGAAGCGAAACGATAGACATCTATGATTACCACCAAAGATACGCGGTAGAACCCCAGCCCCCCTAGACAAAGTACTTTTCTATGCGTTTGCACGAATAGAAACGCCAGAAAATGTATGAGATTGATTGGTTACGCTAGGATCTAGCGAATCCTTATGTCAATCTCATACATTTTGTAGCGTTTCTATTCGCGCAAACGCTACGAAAAGTACTTTGTCTAGGCCTACTGGTTATTTACTCGCAATAAAACTGAGTCGTTTTTACGAAACAACGTTTTAGCTATACATATACTGTTAGTAATCTTTTAGTACTAATATTAATAACTATAATTGGTCATATTCCATTTTACGACTTTATTTATCTTTGTTTTATGACTGTTTAAGTCACTTTGTAATTGATGTACTAAGGTATGGAATTAAAAAGTTATAAAATAAAGAGATTATACATGAACCTTTACTACCATGCAATCGTAGATAACAATAAAAACAGTTTCTACTATACAGTTCAAGATTTATGAACTACAAACTTTTAAAACAGAATTGTAGATGATGCAGTTTGCATACTACATTATACTCATATTTAGTATCTGAAGTTTTCTTATTTACTGCATAGTAAATACGTGGAAATAAGTGTGGTTTGAATTCGAAAAAGAAACTTTCACTTTTGTGATTTTTTTTAATTGCAACTACAGCAGAGTGAACAATGTTTCATTTTATACGCGTAAAAAATATGGCCAATCATTTTACGAAAACATAGAGCGCCAGAATCTTAATATTGTCCCGATTTCAACAATTAGGATGAATTTATGTTGCTGGGTTTTTTGTAAATGAGCTTATTTTATTCCATCCCATAACATCTGTTTTAAAACTCACGTAGTACTTACCTAAGTCGTAATTGTCTACTTAAACTACAAAGTCATCTGTTAATGTACATTACACAAATCTTACAAATTGTTCTACGTTCATGTTACAACTTTGTCAAGTTTAAAGATGGATAATACGCAGTAAATATTTAGGAGTCGTTTAGTAAAAAAAACAACACATTAGATTTAAGAAATGAGAATCAGTAATCAAGCCTTGAAGTATAGAAAGAGGAATTGGTATGTCTAAAATCTCAGAGACTTGATTTTAGGGTAAATTTTGTTTAGATTATTTAAATTATGTTAGCATTAGCAACACGTACCTACCTACTCTTGGTATTGCAATGCAAGCATATAAAATTACGCTGATCCGTTGACAACAAACTCTTTCGTATAGATTGCAATAAATTTCTTGTTTTCAGGCACTTGATACAAATCTTATAATATTCTAGTGTTGATAATTACCTATTCTCTAATCAACTAAGCTATCACCATTGTATGTAGGTAACTAGGTACACATACGACTAACAGTAGTTGAAAAACTACCTCTTCCGTGTCTATGATACTTCACCCTTATTATGCTACGTAATTAAATTTGTAGCATGTCAGTGGGTCTTAAAATGCGCCCTTGTTTTTTTACGGAAACCCCATGATCCCTGAAGTGACTCTATGTTAACTACTTATAGGGTAGGGTGATTAATTTGCAGTCTATTGTTGATACGAACTGAGTTTGTGCGTAGTTAACGTAGAAATAGCTATGAAAGAAATAGTAGAAAAAACACGGTTTAATTATTAAATAGTTGGTTTCGTAGCGTACACATGATATCATTGTTTTGTTATTGAAAGACATGACTCCGTTGTTATTTAGTTAGTAGATAGATTTATATGTTGTTTTGAATGTTTTCGTGGATGGAATTACAAAAAAAATTGGGTATCTTTTGGGTGACGAATTTTACTTACGTAATACAATTTATTATTTCCTACCTATAAATTAAATTCGTAGTCTATCATAGACATCAAAAATTCCGAAAATGGTTTTATGATTGCAAACTTACCTCCACCTTACAGAATACCGCAGCCAAATATCTTTATGTTGTGTAAAGTTGTGTTACTGCGCGTGAGTAAGGTCGCCAGAGCTCATAGAGGAAAGGGGAAGGGTCGGTAACGCGTGAGCGATGCTTCTTGTGTTGCAAGCGTCCATATGGCTACGGTAAACGCTTACCATCAGGCGGGCCGTATGCTTGCTTGCCGACTTGGACGTATAAAAAAATTTTTTCATTCCAAAGATTTTACCTCATTTTAAACTGTTCGTGCAAAATATAATTTGAATAATGAAAATATTCTGCTGATTTATTAGCCTTTTATTATGTCTATTTAATTGCAGTATTAACACGCGACAGAAATTGGGTTGGGGTTGTTTACCTTATTCAACTAATGTGGCCATATTATGCACCTCCAATATTGTATTGTTCTACAAAAGAATTGGTCTAGAAATATGTTTGGAAGTTTATGTTTGTCCAAAGTTTGGGCCAATATTGGCACGTCTAAGATTCTGACTAAAACTTACTGCTTCTTTAAAAAACTTTATAACTTGTTATAACATATCTCTTGCATCAACTGTGACAGTTCTCAAGTTCATCTTGCCGGTGACTTTGAAACTTCCGAAGTTGGACACTCAGGGTCACACTTCAAGGCTATGCAATTTTAAATTATATCTACTTCAAAATTGTTTTTGTTTTCAAGTTGTTTTTGCGGTCAGTTTATTTCATAGTCATAATGTGCTTAGGCTTTGAGCAGCATACAAATGAGGTCGATCGGTTGTCGGAAAATACATATTTACGTACAGTAAGTAGTACCCAACTGATATGGCGCGTCGTGAATCTTCGTTCGCACAGAAAAGAAAGTATGTTCCCGAAGATTAACGAAAGAATGCCTAAAACTTACAATCAACCTTAGATCACTACTATAAGGTTCATAATTCACTGCAGCTGTTAGTTCCGTCTCACTCGCAAGTCACGCCCCTACGCACGGCGCGCGCTAACATGGCAGCAGCTGCCGAACAATAGCGTTTCCCGCGCTTTGAAAATGTATCTTCTGTGCAGGTACATCGGTAAGCCATATCAGGTGGGTACTACAGTACCTGATTTTCGCATCGAGCGAGCGCTTATATAAAACATTATTATATCTATGTTCACATGCCATGGTGGTGTACCCTATTTGTGTACACAATTATTGAAGTTTTTTAATGGAAAATATTCTTTCCAGATAATAAAAGTCGCAGAAACAAAAGAAGGTTTCATCGACCTAAATAATTTGGAGCTAAAACTGCAAGAGCATTCCGGAACAGGCCAAAGAATGATTGGCTTCTTCCCAGCGGCTTCAAAACTGACTGGTGTTTTGGCAGACGATGTTGCCACTACATTACTTTTACACCAATATGGAGCTTTATCATTCTGGGACTACACGCTTGTAGCTCCATCATCGTCCGTTGATATGAATCCTACATTCCCTGGTGTTGATGAAGAGATGGTGAAGAAAGACGCACTGTTTTTCAATTTTGAGAAGTTTGTTGGAGGAGTGCAAGGACCTTACGTGGCTGTGGTCAAAAAGGATATATTTAGGAATACGCCTTTGTATTCTGATAATGTTGAGGTGAGTTAAGATTATTATAGTAAAAATGAACTGTGAGATGATTTACAGAAGAGTAGAGAGCGAGAAATTACCTCTATTATTGGCTCTATTATTATTACTAAAGCAACATAAAATGTTTAGAATCTTACCTTGTAAAATAAAACGTATTAAACCTAACGTTACATGTCAAAAGATTCCACGAGATATAACAAAGATGAAATTGCAATACGTTATTATTACTGTATACTAGAAATATAAAATACAAGGGAAAAGAGCCAAGGTTGTGAAGCTAGACACGTGATCGGAATATATATAGGAAGGAATCAGGAAGATTTCAGGGGCTTTGAGCAAGGTAGACTTGAACTTTGATTAGCTAACTTAGAAGCTGTGCAAGACAACAGTCTATGTTTTAAATTGTTTCATAAATAATTAAAGTTGGCCCAGATTTTTTAACTCGGGAACTATATACTTTTATCAAACGATTAATCGGCTAAGTTGAAGCCTAGCTTGCCAAGCGAATCAAGGTACAGAATATTTAAGTCCTAAATTGTAAACTAGGTGTTAGTCGCCAGTTGGTAATTACAAATTCGTGCCAAATTCTGGAATAGTTCCAACTACTGAAACTGATATGGAAATCAACCACTCTAGACTTAGGTTAATCAAACTAAGCTTTAGTTTTCAGCCAAATGTGGTTTCAGCAATTGTTATGTCAATTTTTTTAGAAGGTTACGTACGATGTTTTTCTCCGAAAATAAATGCACTTTGTTTTTTAGGTACTAAGTGAGAGAATCGAAGAACTGAAATCAACGGAGGCAGTAAGAGCAGCGATTGTGATGCAGCTCCGTGATGCTGTCGGTCTTCAGAATATAGCAGATAGACAGGATAATATTACCAAGTAAGTCAATAGCTATAGTTTAAAAGTGCATCTACAAATCGTATCATTTAAGGGGATTACTGAAGCTTGCAGTCTTGCAGTTCTCGTAGAAACCGTGGCTTGTTTTTAAATGGGAACTGAGTTTTATTACTTGCTAGAATTGACAACGATTTAGAAACAAAATTAAATTCAATAAATACTTTTACATCGCATTGAAGGCATTTAGGTCCCAATACATATCGTTATCAGAAAAAACTAAGCCAACGGATTAATACCTTCTGGTTACCCCATTATGAAGCAAATCGATATATTTATATTAAACATCATTGAACACAGATATGTCAAGAATAACATTTGTATAAATTTTAATAATGTTTGCGGTTCGGATGCGAGGTAAAGGAAAATCACCGGTTCAGTCGGGCATATGTCAACTACGATACAGCCAGCGTGTTTACATGCGCAATACAAACAAGGGCTCTTTGATGACATGAGCGATGTCAACGATTTAATGCCATACAGTTTAGTAAACATTCTTAATCTTTTGTCAATGAATCTGTATTTGCCCTCTCGCTTTTAAAAAGTCTGCAGCAGAACTTTCTACTCCTAGTTTAGTTAGATTCGCTCATCAATATTTTCGTATTGCAATATTAAATCATCTACGTAGATTACATACAAATTAACAATATAATAGCAAAGGTTATAAAGACTGAAGGTTTAGGGGTATTTTATGAGCAGCCATGTCGTGGAAATGCAGTCGTTGGTGACTATATGTCTAAGGCCCCTCTTGGCAATGGCATTTGCACTACATCGGAAGAAACCGACGTATTTGATATAAATAGAATCCAAAGGAAAAACACGGAATGGGAATCGCGATTTTGTAAACACATGTATATTTTAAATCTTCGTTTTAGCAGATATGGTAAAAGATTAATTGTATTTCGTTTGTGGAAAATTACTTTGTAAGAATATAACATACATAATGTTATTATTACTTTAAATATTCACATACATTTAAAGTTATAATAACATTCTGAATATAAAAGAAGATTCCATTCACTTTGAGCCGATAGAAAACGAGTTTATTTTTAAAATTGTTTTTGTATTTTCTCAATACAATTTATGATATATTTTTCATAGTTTATCTCGATAGCACCTATTATAGAATATTAGGTGGATAGCTTGTAAGTCTTATTTTTTTTTTCACCAACTATATATATTATATGTATAAAAGCACATAAATCATGTACATTGAAGGTACAACCATCGAGTCCCGCGATAACACATCAGTATTCAAATTATTTGAATAGATTTTGCAAGTTACCTGTCTGTATGTTATGTTATACGATATACAATTATTATGCACTATCTGTCATGCATAGTAATAGATCTATCATACCTATTCAATAACTTACCGCGCATTATTCAAATACTCTTTTGTTAACTCCTTTCAGTTCAGTACCTTCTGGTCTCCTGGCTCCCCCGTTGATTTTATTTCAGTTGTGATTTTTCTAAATAGTGGTTTTTGCGATTGGGTCCTGTTACTTATTTGGTTGCACGAACTCGCGTATTCTTTTGTCGATATTATTAATTGTGTTACTTCTATAAATTTATCTGTGACGTTCGTTGTTGAGGTAACTTCAAAGCATTTTTTTTGCATTACAATCAACGCAGGAATTATTCTGGCTTGAATCTCAGGCACTTGAAATGGATCCTATTAAAATTCAGGAGGAATCGCAGATTTATTTCTATTAGCTGAAAAATGTTCGCGTTATGGCATATTTCCAGATGTTCCGACGTCGTAAACTCCAGGGTCTCGTTATAATGATCATTGATAAATATGTTATGTCAATGTTGGTTATATCAAGCTTCAGATTCGGGTGACCACGGCTTTGTATTTGATAAAGTTCTGTATTTATACTGTCCTTTTAGGCTGTATATTTTTTGAAACCTATAAACCGTTCATAAATCTTTATGCTATAAATTTTTATCTTATTCGAGAAAGAAGGAGGAATACACTAGATGTCAGCTATGTCATCTGAAATCCTTCTTTTACTAAAACTTCAGATTTAAATTCATTCATCTTACACCTATCTGTCCACGAAGTATCATCTACATTTTAAAATGACCGAAACAAAGTGCTAGAGATATCCAGTAAACTTCAAATAACATGGTCGCTATACTTGCAGTTTGTTATGAATTTTCGCTATGTGGTCGGAAGGCGCCAGTTGTTCACGCTTAGCAAACATGTTTCATGACGTCATTGATTTACGCACTGCAGTATATTTCAACTAACCTTCCACTTGTGAATGTGTTTTATAATTCAGATCTATTCAGGAAGTATTTGTATTGATGTGTACTGGTGCTCTTGCTTCAGCATCATAATCACTAGGGTGTTAAAAGGAGGAATTAAGGTTTGAGTAAATCTGCTGCTTCTCTCAATTCCATATGAAATCTACGTGTCTAGATTCTCCGATTTATAAACAAACTAATCTATTTTCAATGTGCACTGCTTAATTTCCCAAAGTTTCTCTGCTTTTATGTACTTATTGGAAATAAGGGTGCTAGTCACCCTGTCTCTATTCTCTATGCTTTATATAATTCACCGCCAGACATTCGTCTAGCCATTTCACTTTCAAACGTCCTGATAATGCGTCATCTAGTCAAAAACTGGCACCTTATAACTTCTATTTTATTACTAGTTTCATTTTATAAATGCTAGAAAATGTGAATCATAGATTTAACTTATCATTGCAATTTTCAGATTAAATAAGCAGCTTTCAGTAGGTTACGCTTAAAGTAAGGAATTTCAAAAGGTTAAGTTTTGTTTCTATCTATTCTATCACATAATCAGTCATTTTTCCATGAAAAGGTCAAAAGGCCAAAAGTTATATGGATCATCTAACAAAGGGCAAACGTCTATAAGAAATAAATCAAAACAAGATAAATTTCCAGATCAAACGGAAGGTCCATAACATCAATCATAATGTTATTTGAAATTCTAATAATTATATAACCTCGGAAAACAGAGATTTTTCTGGTAAATTTTAAAAAGGGAGAATCAAGAAATCTTTTAATTCATAAAATTCTAATTAATCCCGTAATTTATTGATCGAGCGAAAGGAAATCAACATCAAAGCTATAGGAAATGATGTCACTGAGAGTTTATTAAGTGAGGAAGTGTGACACATAAGTCACGGGCGGATATATGCTAGTGCACTATTTCCTCCTCACAAACATTTCCTCGTTATTAAGGGCATGTTGGAGAAGTCAATTGATTGATTGAAGATACCAATATGTAAGCTATTGATGAGAATGAGAGAACAGGTTTGGCAATAAACGACTACAACAATATCAATAAAATTACGGATATATTAACACAGAACATCTAAACCATAATGCACCCGTTTATCTTGAGGTTAAAAACTACCTTTTTCCTTCTTTTTGCTTTAGTTATCAGTAACGTAGGCAATGGTGCCGATTCTGTTGTAAATCGCACTAAACTAATTTTAGTCACATCTCATCTCTTTCTTACGAACATGATTGAAAAAGGATAGAACATATTTTAAGTTGTCAAATTAATCTTTGCCGTCTTATTTTGCGTGTATTTAGGCGTAACCGCGATAGATGGCGACTAAAATTATATTGAAAACAAGCATTGGACTAATTTGACAGGACTAAATTTCTTACATCCTTTTCTTATGTTCTTTGTTAGAAAGAGACATAGTGACATTAAAATTAGTTTAGTTGTGAACAACAGAATCAGGGCCAATGTAGAGACTCATCAACGTTTTTATAAGTAAAGAATCACAAAACGAGTACTTGTATAAGTAGCATTCCAAAGTATTGTTCGTTCGCCTTGCCACTGCGATTTGCAAACGAAGGAATGAATTTTGACCACAATTTAATCCCGTTTATAAACTAATTGCAGACGAGGACATGAGATAGATTCGCAAACAACGTGAGTCGCATTGGTAGACGCGGAATCGAATTCGGGTCATTGCAGTTGTGTGCCCTCCAAATAAAACTAAATGGGTCAGCGGGAGTTGACTGGACGGTCGGAAATAGATTGCGTTACCAAGCAAATGATACGTATGTGTACTCGTTTAGTTCAACGATGATTTGAACTGATTGTTTGGAAGATTATATCGGGTAAAAATGGGCCAAACCCAAGACAGTATATCCCCGAATCGAAGCAAAATTTTAATTCTAGTGGTTCATGAGATTTTATTTATTTATTTTATTTATTAATCAAACAAAATCCACAGCTCTTATTATAATGTGACTTAACATATAAAATTATATTCTTAATTTGAATCTGATTTTAATTCTACTCTACTTCATTATCAGTAAGAACTCATTGGCCACATTTTAAAAACAGGCACAGTTGAATTCTAAGGATAAGACTCTCAGTGAGACCTCTTGACACGTTTCTTAAAGGTTCTTACATTCAAGAAGCTTTTAGATTAAGCCTCGTAAGCATTCACCATATACAGCTTATAGATTTTCCCCTCTGGGCTTAGGGCTCTGTACAAAGAGGGGTTTTAGGAACAAATATTACTTGAGCAGTTTGCGTTTGGTATCACGCGAAGTTATTTGAATTTCCGAGTATTACCTTTAGCCTTTAGAGTTATACCTTTGAAGAAAATAGAAAAATTATGATTCTGATATATACATATACATAGGAATTAGCTGAAAAATAATAGTGAATCGAAGATCGGTTACAATTTAAGTTAGTAAATGCTTATAACGTTTGCGTTAACAATATTGCTTTATAGGAATTCTCTCATAGAACTTATTTCTCCGATACATTACGATAAATTTCAGTAAACGCAAACGGTATAACGCACACAGGGTTCTATGGTGTACAACTTCAAAATTGGGCAGTTACTCAGTTGCGAATTGTAAGCTCAATGTGTATTTTGTTATCTTTAACAATATTTCGTACATAATCGGCATGTTTCTCGAGAAATAAACTTGCTTCGCGTTTATCTGGATACCTATAAATTCTATGTAGGTACACATCGATATAATAATAATAAAAATAAATAATGTTTCGATGACATGTTTGTATGAGTTCGTTGCTCCGACAAAATGGGACAAACAAGTTTTATTACATCGCACTGGTTTCAAATTTTTGGTACCATTTTTTTTTGGAAACGTGTCACCCCAATTTGTTATGAGTTATTGTATAATAATAAACTTTGGTGTTTTATTTTGGCGTAATTCTGTCGAAATGTTGTTTATTCGCTGTTGTTGCTTGGTATCCTCCAGTAGCGCATTCAGGATTTCGGTTTGGGAGGGCTTGATCCAAATGAGGATTTTATCAGGATTGGTTCCAGATGACTGGAACTAAAAGACTCAATCCCCCTCCAAATCATCTGGATCCACCCCTGGATCCGCTATAGTATCTTTCTCTATGTTAACGCATTTCTGTGTCTGTACTAGATTGGATTTTGTTCTAATTTTAAATTAGTACTTAAATTCACGAGGAGTTTGATACCTACATATTTTTAAATTAATCTGTGATGGTAAATTTAAGTGAGGATTTTAGCATAGTACTTGCCTTTTTTCACTCACAGTACTCTACATAAGAGTGTACAATTCAAAAAAATATGTTTAGTTATCAGTAACATAAAAAACAACGTGGTTTAAATAATTTACACGTTCGTGTGATGACAACAAGCTGGCCTGCGTTTCCCATTAGCTTTTGAACTCCAAAAAGAATATTTGAACTATAAATCAAGCCAGTCTTTGAACATGTGCCTTGCTTATTAGAATCGTTTGTTCCGGCATTCAATAGTGCTATTTGGACGGAGCTATGTTTGAAATAATTTATTTTCGGTTACATTTACAAGCTGAGTTTACGTATATTTTGATATCAATAGCGGAAACATAAATTATGCAAGAACGCGAATTACTGTCATTTTTATTTTGCTGATTTTTTTAGAGAATATCATTTCATTTTTACAAGCTTTTTTTTAATGGAATTTTGCAAGTTAAATTTGACCCACTTCACAGTGTCCGATTGAGCTGAAATTTGGTACACATTAGTACATTGGATGACAATAAAAGTACAGACAACAAAAAGTACAGTCACCAAAAAAGATTGTATTAAAAATGTTTTTTTTTTAACTAAAACTTGTTTTTCCTGTGAATAGGCTAATGTAAGACCCCATTCTGACATAGTAAGTGATGATGTCGCCGAACGTGGTAAGCACACAAAGCCTAGAAGAAATTGGCTCTCAATCGCAGTTGTCGGAACACCGCTAGATGCTTGGTGACAGTCTTTCAATTTTAGGGTGGCAGCCAAGTAGGGGTACTTCAAAGTACCCTACCACAATGCTATCATCGCTTAGTACCCCTACCTACCTACGGTATGTCGGCACACAGATATGTGCCAACTTGCGTTAGCTTGAGTGTCTTTTCGTCCCTATCCTGATCCAAGGCCTTTTGAAATACGGAAATTCGCAATCAATCATAATCGGCACATGCTGAACTCAAGTGCTGTTCGATCGCCATCGTAATATACACGTTCTACTAAATGCCAGCTATTTAGGAAGCACGTGCTATTTGATAGGTTAATTACGTCATAGGATGTCTGGTTATAAGCGTTTAGACAGGCCGGTTGGCGTTGCAGTTAGATACTCAAACGCCACAGATCCTTAGTTTGATTCCTATCAAGGACAATAAGTTATTTGCATAAACATGTTTGATATATCGGGCCAGTTGGCGCAGTTGGTTAAGATTCACCTTACGCGCCGCAGGTCGTGAGTTCGATTCCCACACAGGACATGCGTTTGTGTGCATGAGCATGTCTGTATGTCCCGAGTCTGGGCGTAATTATGTATATTAAGTATGTATTTACAAACAAAAAGTAGTATATGTATTATATCAGTTATCTGGTTTCCATAGTACAAGCTCTGCTTAGTTTGGGATCAGATGACAGTGTGTGAGTAATGTAATGTCCCAGGATATTTATTATTATCATAATGTTATGCCGTGCACACTTAAACGTCTGATTTTCGAAAAAAATCATTTTTAATACAAACTTTTTTTTGGAGACTGTACTTTTTGTTGACTGTAGTTGCATTGTCTTCCAATATAATGTATACAATGTCAAGTCAATCCGACCACTAGAAGTGCATGAAATTCGACTTGCAGGATTCCAGCTGAACAAACATATTACATAATCTGTGATAGAGCAGACAAAAGCTGAGGTAATTACTATGACCACCTCATTGTGGCAAGGGGGAGCAGAGATAAGTGCTTTACCATAGGAGAGCAAAACTTAAAAGTATTTTTCTTAAAATGGGATCACATTTAAATAGCAAACTGTACGTTCAAGTTGCTCTCCCGCATAACTTGATTATGTAAATGTACCAAGTAATATTTACAGATCATAAAGTCGGTCTGTTTGCTCCGGTTTACTTGGATAGAATTTCAATAGAATAACTCGTACGTTTATGGAGAATTCCACGAATATGCGGGTCTTGGTCCACATATTTTGCTTGTAACTCTTGTGTTGTGTGCTTATGTTAATGAAAACGAGTTAAATACATATTAAAATCATGGCTTCACATCACGATGGCACAGCGAAACTCCTCATGAAACACCTTTTGGGTGTGCAAAAATGTTTGCTGAGTCGGCAACGCGCGAGTGTTGCAAGCATTTATATAGATTTAGTCCCGCCCAATCGTATCGGGTCGTAGGTATGATAGTTTTGTGACCTTACATTATAAGAAAAATCCAACAGACAAATCGATATGTAATTCATATTGCTTCGGTCAGTAAATAATTGGACTGTTTTACAAAAAACTTAAACCGACTTCAAAGTACACTAACAAGTAATCAAATCCTGATCTGATGACAATGGGACCAAACGGGAAGTGTACCCTTTCAAATAAAAAAAGAATTTTCCAAATCGGTTAATAAATGACGGAGTTATGAGGTAACAAACATAAAAAAAAAAAAATACAAACATTCGAATTGAGAACCTCCTTCTTTTTTTGAAGTCGGTTAAAAAGAGCTACAGGTCGGTTTACTAAAGCTGGCACCTTCAACACATTTTTTTACACTTTGCGCTTGTGTAAGCGTCTGTGAATAAGCGCGCGGCGTCACGTCGCACTGCATGCGCATCATGAAAAGTCTGTCCGTCTCTCTCGCGCGCGATCAAGCTTAAGAGTATGAAGGAGACAGTTATTGTTTTGCTTTTGTTACTGCTCATAAATATAGTGTTCTTTTATTGCATTCGTCCATTAGAATTGACTGACTGACTAATTGTAATAAAGCACACTGTAACGTGAAATTGCATATGTGTGAGGGAGTACTGTGAACGTGCCAGCGTTCGTTAATCGACCTGTAATTGAATTAACTGAGAAGTTCAGTTCAGTTCATTGAGTATGTAATCATTTAGATATTATAAATAAATAAATAAATAAATAAATATCCGGGGACATTCCTCACACACGGTCATCTGATCCCAAACTAAGCAGAGCTTGTACTATGGAAACCAGATAACTGATATAATACATATACTACTTTTTGTTTGTAAATACATACTTAATATACATAATTACACCCAGACTCAGGACATACAGACATGTTCATGCACACAAATGCATGTCCTGTGTGGGAATCGAACCCACGACCTGCGGCGCGTAAGGCGAACCTTAACCAACTGCGCCAACCGGCTCGTCAATTATTAATGAGAACTGTTTTATAAATACTTAGAAAAATGTTTAGTAAGTATACTGAAAAAAATCGAACTGTGCTAAAACAGTTTCAAAGTCAAAGTCAAAGCCATTTATTTAATTTAGGCCCCTGAAGGGCACTTATGAAGGTCACATTTACTGAAGTTACCACCGGTTCGGAACTCGGCCTTCAACTGAGAAGAATCCGGCAAGAAACTCAGCAAGGTTAAATTTTTTATATATTTTTTGGACAATCTGACTATGTTTGGCTTTTTTTTTCCAAATAATTAACAATAAAAAAGATATACCTAAGCATAGATACAGACGAAAAAAAGAACAAGAAAATAAATAAAAAATAATAACCTTAAAAATATAATACACACAATTATTGACCGGCTTTTGTATAAGCATGAGCAAGGTGCACTTGTGCAGAGTGCAGCTACCTACTTCCAGACATCTTTATCTTCAATATAATCAGCTACTTTGTAATAAGCTCTTTCTTTCAGAACTTCTTTTATATGTGATTTAAATGTTGTGTTTAAATGTTTGATCGAAGACACGTTTCATTATTCTTAGTGTAAGTATAAAATATAGATGTCTTGGATTACCTCCCTGATATTATACGTTGAATATAAACCATAGGCACTCAACTAAAATAGGTAGACATCTATGAATAAATAAGTGATATACCTAAGCGTTTATAAAAATATGAAACCACAATTGAACGGTAGTAAATTGTAAATCCCGCAGATTAAAGAAAAGAACAATAGAATTCTTATAACTTATGTAGGTTGTGGTTGTACAATTTAATAATAGCTAAGTGAGGATTACAATATAATTATCTTTTAATTAACATTTTCTATATGCTGCCGTTCCGATTGTGTAATTGACCAGCGGGGTTATTTTAAAACGGTCGGATTCGGAATCGGGAGCGGAATCGGAAACTTCCGAGATGAGTTTCCGACATGATAAAATAATAATAAAAATATGTATTTGCACATTAAAATACAATCAAAACTATAAGAACATCAATATTTAACATAGTATGATAATAGTACAATTTAAGTGTTACAAATAATACCTAAACTAAAATAAATATATTCTGGATGCGCCCATTGCTATTTAAATTTCCGAATTCGAATAGTTTGACGTTTCTCGACGGAAATATCAATCCGATTCATCAAAAAGTTTCCGATAGCTTTTAGCTGGCGGATTCCTTTCCGAATTTTATTAAATGTTCGTTTTTGACCATTATTTAATACAAACGCATTATTTAAACTTATATAAAGGTTAGTTGGTACTAAACGGAGTGTGTTTGCCCCTATTTTTAGGTAAATAATGAATGTGAAAGGTCGGCGGTAAAAGTAATAATAGCTACATACTCAAACTTCGTAGGAACTAAAACATATTGGTCACTCAATACCGTTACTCAAGTTGGATGCTAGATTCACTACCACTAAAATATCTACGTAATCATAAAATATTTGTTTTATTATATTCTCCATGAATGTACTGAAAAAAAAAATACTTTGACATAGAGGGTTTTTTGGCGGGAACTTGCAAAGTGACGTTGCGTTTTCGTTTTATTTTCAAAAAATCGTGTATTTTGAGTTTTATTGCATATTATCTGTGGTGTTTTATCCTATAAAGATCAATCCTCGCGCACCAATGAAGGGAAATTAAATGAATTATGTGTATCGTGACTTCAAGTTGTCTCAAAAAGTCCGTGAGAAGTTTTAGTTTATTGACCACTATTTTAGTAACACATGACGTTTATAGACTGTGACTGACAGTGCGTACTATTATGAAAGTGATTTATTTTGTGACTAGAACTTAGGTATAACTCAAATACGATTAGGCTGTATGGCTCAAACCTTTGCCTGACTTTTTCGAATATTATAAACAACAATTACTTTGACCTATCAGTCAGTTTCCGAAGTTCGATAAAACTAGAAAACCATTTTTTATTGTTATACATACATATAACACAATGTAGACCTTAATCTAAAATATAAAAAATAACAAGTATCTGTCTTTATGCATGTTTAAATAAGGCCTTTCAACAATGAAAATCCGTAATCATTTCGATTTTACTTTTATTTTAGTTTAGGTTTACCATTTCCTACCATTATTGAAAACAAACTTTGTAAACGCACTCCAACTTTCCGCGATCGGAACTTCATCGGATAAAGGTTTCCGATTCCGCTCCCGATTCCGAATCCGACCGTTTTAAAATAACCCCGCAGATCATGAAATTCCTCGGCATATCGTGAATTGCCGCCATTTCATAATTTGGCTAGGTAATACCCGCCATATCGTTATACTCATCGTTCGACGATTTGCTTAGCGATATTTGGGAATATCGATTATGTCGGGTGTCCAGTGCTACCCCCCCCCCCCACACTTCGGCACACAAACCCATGGTGTCCGAGACATTCATGATCTATCTTTGGTAGAAGTAGGCAGTAGTCTCAGTATAAAGTAAGCCCCTTTGCACATCATAAGAAAATGTCTTGATTATGGGCGTGTCTGATCCGACATTTCTTATAATATGAAGGTACGGTCTCCTACCAATGCGACAGAATTTCTTATAAGACACAAGACATTTTTCTTATAATGTGCAAAGGGGCTAGCGGACATATTAGGCGCCGATCCCACAGAGAACAGTTCTACAGTTCTGCGTTCCGAGGTCTGCATTCCGCGTTGACTGTAAGATATGTGGGGCCTTTGAAAGTAAAAAAAGTGTATGATGTGCGATCAGTAACGAATATTGCAGAACTCTAGACTGCTTGCTGCGTGCACAACAGTCAACACGGAATGTAGAACTCGGAACTCGTAACTATAGAACTCTCTCCGTGGGATTGGCGCTTTAGATCTCTGATTATATACAGAACAGAGTGGAAACCCATCTGTGACAAATATCACAGATTTAAATGAAGATGGTACAAAGTATACTTTCAAAAGCCATATTTTCGAAATCTTTATCTTAATTTCGAAAGATCAGCTCAAATAAAAAACATACAAAAGGTCAACCCATATAAAAGTTATTCAGAATGAATTTAACCCAGTTGCTTTTGAAAAATCCACTAATAACTACATGTAATGAAATAAACGCCTCTCTGTGAATAAAACCTTGTAAAACAAACAAAGCTACAAAGCTAGTCAAGGGCGATGTCAGGGACGCAGTGAAGTGTAGGCACATTATGTCACCCTGATGCGTAATCGACGTGACATTCGATACGGAGCTCGTGTTCATGGCTATTAGGACTTGATCGAGGGTGCTGTTTATGTGGTTAATAGATGATGTTTGAAGACTAGGTTTGATTAATTTTGAAAGATCATATGAATTCTGTATATGGTATTCTAGACTAGTTTCTGGCGCGGTTTCATCCGTGTTCGCGGGATAAATATCCCTCGCGATGGCATGATATATGGGTGCCAAATTATAATTATGGATAACAAACAAACTTACTGTCGCATTTATAATGTTAGCAATTAGTTAGGATTGGAAAAGTTCCTTCCTACGAATGTCTGTGATTCTCAAATGCTCATTTTCACTAACTATTAGTTAGATTCTTAAAACATGCAAATTTTTGTTTCATGAAAGACTGTCATTTTGACATGTATTGGGACTAATTTGTCATAATTTCTTGTAATATCTCTATTTCTGTTGTATATTACTATTCTGATTTCATATTATTATCTGGACTTTATTTCAGACGATTTCAATTGTGCTCAATTCAGTCTACTTCAACAATGACTTCAACATACCAAATTCTTTGAAGATAATTTCATTGTGTATCATAATACAATCTTTGCGTCATAATACCTACTGGTTGGTTAATTACAGTGAGAAAGAAGTTTCCATCTCTCTTTCAATGAGTTTAAATTCACATGAATCACTAACTCACACTCTACTTAAACTTTTATATAATCAAAGCAATGAATCGGAATAAATATTCAATAGAGCCAAAAATCCTTTTCAAATTCTTATAACAAGCTTATAACCAGTGTAAACTGTATCTACGACAATTGCAGCTCTTACTTGGCATTAACATTGTTTGGCAAATACCCAAATAGATAGGTACCGGAATGAGTTGAAACGGCTAGGAAGCTCGGTGGAGTCACAATTCTTTATTCCGATCGGTTTATGTCCCTAGTGGCCTCGTTTCCGTACCTACTAACTAAATGTAATGCTCTTTTCGAAAGTATTATCCATACTTAAGTACGAAGTCTTCGCGTGCATACCAGCATGTCTCTGATTTCTAGTATCTCTAGATCCTATATCAGATGCTATAGTTTTACTCCCTGGTTTTAAACTTATTATTTGATCTTTATTCCTATTATGAACATCATAATTATCATGATCATTGGTTCGTAATACACTATACAATACGTCTTCAGCCTCGGCGTTTTCAAATTTAAATACGCATTTTAGATTATGTGCAATTTTACAGTTTCTGTTTTGTAACTATTTCTCTAGACTATCGTATATTTAGCTCAGCTGAAATTAGACTTTCAAAACGAAGATGCAGAGTTCAAGGTCCAAGTTCGAACGTTCTATTTATATCCCACAATGAAATGAGAATTCATATGCATTCGCGTCACATCCCAGCACGATACACAATAATTGGTACTTGACGATATTTCCGGCTGTGCTCAACACTTCCTTTAACTACTGAACAGCATGTGACATCAAATCACTTATTCATATTGTTGTTCTTTCCAGCGCAGAAATTCGAAAAACTAATAAAAAAGCGTAAGCGATAAGTTAAAAATAAACCGCATTTACCAAAATTTTACCTGAATTGCTTGTTTTACTCTCGCTAGAAAGGTGAATACTAATTTAATAAATTCTAGAAAAAAAGTCACCCTGATTTCGATTGCATTGTAATTTAACCGCGTAAAAGATAGAACATAAAATATGTACCTACCATCGAACGACATGTTGATGTGCATTCTGCCATAAACAATCATCGTATGAAAATCTTTCGTTAAGTAATAATGACTCATGCACCGAACAATTAAAAAAACATTATAATGTAAATGGTGTCAATATTATCATAATTAATGTATTGAGCTGATGTTGAATGTTTTCTAATACAAATTGTATTTTAAAAGGTACAAATCTAGGTATTATGTGTAGTTAGTTCTGTAAGCTATTGATTTCCACTGTTTATTTTATGGCCACGGTACGTTCGCCGGTCTGAGGCCTTGGTAGAATAATTTAAGTGCTAATTGAAGTATTATGCCGATCTTTTCGGTATGTTTGACGATAATATTTGATTTGTAGATTGTTTTTGATGATATTATTTATCTCGTTATTGACTCCAATCAGCCTATAATGTCCCACTGCTGAGTACAGACCTCTTTTCACAAATTAGGGTGAAAGGGAATGGGCAGATACTCCAACACGCGTGCCCAATGCAGATCGGTGTAGGTAGGCTAGTGGTCAACCTACTGTTGGAGTTTTCAAGCCGCCTAGTAGGCCTCCAAGTAGCTTAACGACTATCACAATTAAGTGATTACCGGGACCAACGGCTTCACGTGCCTTCCAATGATCTTACTAAAGTTTAATTGTTGTTTCTAACATCTTCTATTATTTTGTTTTAGACAAGTCCTATCGCACATAAAGAACATACCAGAACTAATATTACTTGGGAACGTATCACCAACGGTACGGAGACTACCTATCTTTTCCCTGATGGTGAAACACCCCCGAGGGACCTTCCTTCACCATAACTTCGTGTGTGCAGTCCTTAACGATGTGTTTGGGATACAAGCGAGAGGTGGACTGAGCAGTAACCTGAATTATGGGTCTGATGTCTTAGGAATTGATGATCAGCTGCTCAAGGAGTATGAGAAACTACTAGACGTAGACGCGTAAGTATTAATATTTAAATATTTTATAGTCAAAGAACTGCTATCTATTGACAGCTTCAAGCGACTTAAAGATCTAGTTATAAAGCCGTACGAGATGTTATGAATCTTGGTACATTACATATTTGATTGTCAATTTAATATAGTTTTATAAGTGTAATAGTCCAGTTAAATACTGCGTGGTAAACAACCTATTTGCGATTATTACATAGAATGCGGAACACTGGAACTTTACGACCAAAGTGCTAATTACAGTTGAAGGCCGGCTGATTTGCGCACATGCAAATATGTTCTAATGCTGATATACCTAATTATTCCAGACAAAGAGAAATATCACGAGTTCGGAAATTAAGCGATGTGAAAGCACCTGAAGTACCAATTCACAATGAGCATTTGAGACCAGGTTTCTGCAGAGTATCACTACCTTTCTTCACATCTGATAATGAATTGGCATTTGTACTGGAAGCTCTGAAGATGGTTGCGACTGAAGGTTGGAAGATCTTACCCCAGTATGTGGTCAATGCCGAAACTGGTCAATGGAGACATCATACTTGTTCAGTACTTAGAGACAAGAAGTCTTTGTATTCGCTGAGATTCAATGATGGAAAGGTGACAGCAAATGAGAGGCGAATTTCTGGTAAGATTTTTAATTGTATTACGAAGTCATACATTATTGAGAAAGGTATGGTGTTTACAATTGTTGTATTTTATTGCAGGCCCAGGTATATTCCCACAAACGTACACAGAGTGCTTGCAAACAGCTAGGAACCTATTCAACAGAGCGAGAAAGCTAGCAATGAAATGCACAACAGTTGAACCAGAAGGTGGCTTCAACCCTCGTATAGACTATCTGAGGTGGTTTATGCTACCCAAAGAAGCACATGAACTCCTCTTAGGCAAATCAGGAAATGTTAAACACATAGTTCCGTTCGATCCATCAGGGTACACAGGAGCAAGAAAAAGCTTGCATTTCTCTAGGTCTTCCATTACATCTTCCCCTGTACTCGGAGCATCAGCCAGACATTTTAGCCTATCAGCTATAGACGACTGCCAAATATTTAGAATGAAACAGAAACTAAAGTTCTATTCCAGAGAGTCTAGTCTTAAGGAAATACAAAAGGAAGACGTTGTGACACCACATCCTGTACAATTTGCCGTCGGTGAATCTGTGTCACCTTTACGTTTATGTCCTAAGACAAAACAACCGTTATTGATGAGGTCCAGGTGCTACAGCTTGGGCTCTGATTTTCCAGTAGTACCATTAAGCGCACAAACAAAAATGAATTTGGGGTTGAAGGAAACTAGTCCAAATAACGTTATAGAAAAGACTAGCAGTTTCTGCAATTGTGGGAGTCAGACTGATCTACAATCGCTTGACGACCCAATGATCTCACCTGGAAGAGCATTCCCTTTCAGTACGCAAAGCAGTACCTCCGTGTCTGATTGCAGTCAAGTAGGCCGCACGTCCCCAACCACGTCAGTAACTTCTAACACTTCTGACGATATCCAAGCATACGTCAAAGAGATGACCAGAGAACTTGCTACAGAAATCAAATCGGAAATACGAGAAGTTATATCTAAAGTCGACGATATTCTAGAGAACACCGATAATAATATGGATCAGTCAAATTTAAGTATCAATTCTATATCTAGTCAGAATGATAGAAATTCAGTATCGGTTATAGACGTGGCTGAATATTTAATGGGCATGTCGAGAGAGATGGCTTCCGAAGTCAAGCACGAGATTCGTGAGATGGTCAATCAAGTGGATGAGATGATATCCCCAGATTATACGGGATTAAGTTCAAGAAAAAGTTCGCCACCTCAAACAGGGAGACAGAGACTTGGATCTGGACCAGAGCTAGGATTAGATTTACAGAAAACGACACAGCGTTTAAGGAAGTGTCCGACAAGTCCCGTATTGCCATCTCAGTATGATGAAGCGGATGCGTATAAGAGATCACCAACGGCGCAATCACCTAAATCGGCCCAATGCACTCCTTCACACGAAGCTTCTGGACCAAACAGCATTTCCTTCAACTCCAGTGAAACTTCAACACCAGACACGATAATCCAAGTGGTTACGACATCAAACTCTCCTAATCTTCCCAAGTCTCTAAGCTCAAATAAGTTGTCTGACGATGAAGTTAGTTGCAATGACGTGAACTGCACACATTGCTGTATTAAAAAAACCTGGTGCCAAAATCCTTCAGTTAGCTCTCAAGATAGCGGCATCAACATGACTTTCGCTGAAACTGATTCTTACTTAGATTACGGTAAGTGTTTGAAAATTTTAACAACTGAGAAGCATGTATGGTCCCAATTACTTAAATTGCACCAATAGAACATTATTGACTGCTGTTCTAAACAATACATTGACACGGGCGGAGTGATTTCAATGACAATAAAAATAACGTCCTCGTCAAATCTGGTATTTAGCTGATTTCGACCAGTTTATGGTAAACGCTTTACGTTTATTTCAATTGTTTTTATATTGAAAGTAATTGGCTTTTAAACCAAAGCAATGAAGAACCGCATACATAAAATAAGAATAAAAGTAACCATTTAAAAAGAAATAAATTCTTAATGAATATGTAAGCTGGTGATAGCTAGAAGGAAACTCATGAATCTAAAATGTCATTCGTCATAGGAACCCGTATGCTAAGTCTAATTAGATACTGAAATATGTATGTATCCGTTCACGTTTTGTTTTTTACTATTTGATTCTTTGCAAGCATTCCACAATTTGGGTGATCTTGCAGATGACCTATAATATAACATTAATTTAAAACTTGAATATGAAGATGATATAACGACAAAACTTTTAAATGATCAATAGAATGCTCATATTTCAGATCCAACAACAAATAAAGGAAGAAAATTGCAGACCAGACTCCGAATATGCCAAAAGCATGAGAAAAGTGAAGTACCAGACATCATCGAAGGAGTACCAGTATGTTCTGGAGATCTCAACAGACAGAAGAGATACGCTGAAGCAGCCGATCCAGGACGCGTAGTCTTCCAAATACCCGATGAAACTGAAAGACAAAGGTAAGTTGCATTTAATAGCAATATTGTATTGTATATTATTACCAAAATCGATGCCGATTCAAGATTCTTTCCTCCTCTAAATATAAGCATAGGCGAAAGAAAATCATTGTTAGGATTATATAGTCTAAATCCTGTTTAGTTTTTAAACGAGACAATACCGTTTTTATCTCAGTCAATCCAATACACACGTCAAAACTAAAATAAGCCGATCATTACTTTTGCAAATGCATTGACGCAACACGCGGTTTCAAATTGACTACTTTTTACACTAGCCACATAGTTATATGGGTTACTAGAACAGTATCATTGTATCGAAGTTTGTAATAAAACGCTTCAATAGGAGGTGAACAAACTTTGCAACTAACTGTCAGGAATATCAGAGACTTGGCAAAGTCTTAATGAAGTTTAAACGTTATAGAAATTACCCGTAGGTGGTTGTTGGCAGTAACTCAATACTCTTTGTGGGCGTCACTGAAACAATTTTTCATCGTGACAGCAACTGGCAGCCTGCAATTTTAGTGTTCAGTAATTGCAAAATTTTATATTGAAATGTAATTTAATATTAAACACGTGGCGTGGAAGCTATGAATCTAGCTATCTGCTAGTCATGATGTGATTCACCTAATTGTCAATGAGATTTTCAAGTTATTGAGGTGGCGCAAAGAAGATGTACTGGAAATAAACTGTTATTAAGGGCTTGGTACTGTCCACTGACTCTTACAATCTCAAGATCTTCAGGGTTATAAAATATGATAGATATAAGAACTTTTGTAAATTGAAATTGTTTATTTCGCCAGAAATGTCGTAACATTGAGGTGTTATCTTAAAATAAGGTCTACACATTTCGCTACAGAATAGCATGCAAAATTATAAATTTAAATTGAATCTAATAATTAATGTAATACAATATAATAAAATAAATTAAATGAGATGTCCAAATTATATAATTATCTACCAAGTTTTGTCATATTTAAGATATTCGTCTAGGGTGTAAAAACATCTGTATGGCCTAAACTAGTCATAACTCTTTTATGTACCATGGAGACTCTTTTAAAATCAGCTATATGTTTTCTTAGCAAATGTAAATGGAGGTGATAAATTGAGGCATTTGCTACTACTTCCAGAGCACAAACATCGGAGTCAGATTCCAAACGCTCAAGTCGGTCGTCAAATGCATCCTCCAGCTGTTCAGACCGCAGCTCTCAGTCCAGTGGGTACGGGACCGATCAGAGATCCTCGCAGGAGGAACGGTATTATGATAGGAGGTTAGTTGAGAATACTTTTCGAGTATTCCTAAATTTGGCTGTAATTGAATGAAAAAGCAAGATAAACCCTAGGTATAAACTAGTAAGTAATCTGTGACCTAGGTCCCTACCACAGATATACATCTAAATAGATGACGCGAGTGTATGTACTTCGCGTGTCAAAATTGTGCAAAAAATGGGGCACAATGTTCTTCTTTTGAAAACTGTTTCGCGCGGACAGGGAACTCTTATAAGGCTGCATGTCCACCAGAGATGTGTAGCGAGGGATATGTTAAGCTGACAAATAGGATAGCTTCATTTTCACGTTAAAAATCTACTGCCAGCCTAAATAATTCAATCTTGTGACATATGGTAGGTACAAAAGTTACACGTTTGGTTTTCATACGGTTGGAGGGACTTGCGTTATCTATTTATTTTATGTCTGTGGTCCCTACAGTCTCAAGGTTGGTTTTAGGTCATCAAGTTAGGACAGTGTGGGCTTGATGTAAATCTTTTCAAAATTTTCAAAATTATAATCGTTATAGGTTAATATGTTTTAATAATCTGCAAAAAATAAAATGCAATAATTCACCAAAAATAGTGCGTGGTTAAAATTTCTAGATGACTTGAAGAGTCTCCATGTTTGTTTTTTTTTTGTTGGTCTGCTCTTAATTGATGAGCTCCTGATTTAATTAACATAATACTTAGCAACAAAACCATTCTTTCTTCTGCAGTGAGGCTGAATGCAGGGTATTCAAAGCAGAGTGTTGGGAAGAGGAACAGGACGATAGCAGTGCCTGCAGTGACAACTCTCTGACTGACTTCACTTTTGATGACGAGGGCAAGTGGCATTGCCCACCTAAGAACATTTGGAAAGCTACTGTTGAGGTAAGAAATAACAATTTTAAGTGGTAATTAAGTTTGCGATTCTTTCTTAATTCTGCTTCCAAATAAAACCGAAATGAATTGAACCTTTTTTACATCGGCCAAATTCAAAATCCTATTACGTTCTCTAACCAGACCACTACATCTTTAGACTAAACCTGTTCTCGACGCTTTGAAATATAAAGTATTTGCATCTTTCAGGCGATCCAGGAGTACAACATGATCCGTCCGGGAGACAAGGTGCTCGTGTGTCTCTCAGGAGGCAAGGAGTCCATCGCACTATTACACACCATCCACCAGTATCAGTTCTACTCCAGGGCAAAGGGGATACACTTCAGTATTGGTGAGTAAATTATAATCCTGCTAATTATGAATATGAAAGTTCGTGTTTGTTTGTTACCACTCAGCTCTCAGATTCAGTAGTAGAATTAGGAGAAATTTGGCACATGGGTAGACCGTCACCTGGATTAACACAGGATACTGTTTATTCCGATAAAACATAAGACCCCTCAAGAATGTTGGTAAACCACGGTAGACAGCGAAAGAAGGTATAACCGGATTGTACCTGACCCTTCATATCAGTGTTTTTCAATCTATGGGTCGCGACCCCTAGGGGGGTCACCAGGGGGGAAACCTCAGTCGGGGGGTCGCCGGCAGAAGGAAAAAGGCAAGGTAGACTTCGCGCAAGCGGGCGTGCAACTTACCTCTTACTTAGTTGCAAACCTCTCGCGCTTTCTTGCAGACTAATAAGTAAAGGTATCAATATCAAAATAAAGAAAATCATTATCGTAGTCTTTTAATTTATAAATTCTTTGTCTGTCTGACAAGGAGGTCGCCAGAATTTTTCAACCTGTAAGGGGGTCGCGAAATCAATAAGATAGAAAAACACTGCTTTATATCATTATCGGCCTGTGGACATCCAGTGCTGGATATAGGTATTTATTTAATAGGTTAATAGACGCCACGATAGGTTATCGGTTCGGCGAAATATATGGCTTGCCCACTGCTACTCCAGCTGTTTATTCTCAGAGCTATGTCGGTTAGTTTAGTTCTCCGCCGGATCTCATCGTCATTGACCCTTAGCAGAACTTAAAACATGAAGGTGTGAAACTTACATTGATATCCGTGAAACTGTTTAATTTCAGGTGCTTTATTCGTGCACGAGCCCAAATCTGAAGTAGATCCGCTGCATCTGATGGCGTACTGCAGAACTCTTGGAGTCAAGTTCATTTACCAGGACAAATTAGACGATGACGAATCTGACAGTAAGTTATAATAGCAACCAGTTGTACTTACGTTATATTTCAATGTGAATAAATTGCTAATCAAATTATATAAGGCACTGTGGTCTCAAAAATAGGAAATTGTAAAGTAGTGTTGATTGTCATTGGTGTCGATTCCGTTGTAAATCACACTAAATTAATTTTAATCAAATCACATCTCTTTCTTACAAATATTATTGAAAAAGGAGAGAACATTTTGAAGCTGTAAAATTATTCTTCGCCGTTTTTATTTGTGGGTAATTTTTAATGCTACAAAATGTATGTTGAAAACAAGCAATTGGACTTATTTGATAGGACTACATTTCTTACGATCTTGTTAGAAAGAGTTATGTGAGACTAAACATCAGAATCAGCACCATTATCTGCCTTGTTACCGTTATGGTTGGTTTAGGCTAGAGCTTCCCAAACTTTTTTTCTCATAGAACACTTTCAAAATTTTCTGGTTTCGGTGGACCCCCTGCATTTCTAATACATCCCCAAAACTCGTCAAAACATTTGAAGAGTAGATCTATCTAACGTAGACGCCCGTTGAGCGTCCTGTGGAGCACCGGGGGTCCACCTGGACCACTTTGGGAATCATTGGTTTAGGCATTAAGGTTTCCAACAATTTATATCCCTGACTTTTTGGCGGGAACTTGCAGAGTGACATTGCGTTTTCATTTTTATTTTCATAAATTCGTGTATTTTGAGTTTTATTGCATATTATCGGTGGTATTTTATCCAATAAAGATCAATCCATGTTCACCAGTGAAGTGAAATAAAATGAATCATGTGTATCGTGTCTTTTCAAGTTGTCTCAAGAAGTCCGTGAAAACTTTTAGTACAACCATTGTACTAAAACATGACTTTTATGGACGGTGACTGACTGAGGACTATGTGAAAGTGATTTATTGTGATTAGAACTTATAATATAACTGGAAAATGGCATACACAAGCCAAAAAAATATATATATCCCTGGGTTGTCTTTTACATATTGATCTTTTTGGTCCCATCAGGGCGGACCAGCATGTCTAGCAAGATATCCGAGATGCATCGTTGGGCGACACACGCCGTCAGACGGCGCGCGTACGTGGCGGCTCGCGCACACGGGTATGGAGTAGCCGCTCTCGCACAGAACCTCGATGATGCGGCCAGAGCATTCCTTGCAGCTGTCTTCCACGCTGGATCACTTACTACTGTGAAGGCACATTATCGAGTCAGGTCAGTACTGAAACTATGGCGATGATATATCTGGTAGTGACATCGGATGGTCTTGAGCTTTCGCCGAACGAAGCCATAGCTAGAGTACTTAGTAGTACCCATCTGGCTAGCTACCACCCTCAAGTTGAAAATCTGTCGCTAAGCACCTATCAGTGTGTTCCGACTGCTACATTTGAGAGCCAGTTCCTTCTAGGCGTTGTGTGCTTACCACCTTCGGCCACATCGTCACTTACCATGGTTAGATTGCGGTAAAACAATCAAAAGAAACTTTATTCTATGTTTACAGTAACTATTTCCAGTTTGTTAATAGTTATGCCATTAAGAGTTTTGATGAAAATAAAAGTCTTTACGAGTTGACATATCAACACATTGTTCTGTTACATTAGGCGTTTGGTATTTAAACAACCCTGATGTTATTTTAAGGTTATTATTATCATAGTCTGTTACCATCATATTGCTTTTTCCCAGTTCTACTAAATCATTAATTTCCGACTTTTGCGTACCAACTTTTCTGTAACCAAATATCATCGACTATACCCGACCTTGTTCTTGAAGCTTTATTGGTCAACCATATTTGATAAGTTCATATTATATTGTACAGGGAACACGACATCCGCATAATCCGCCCGTTTATCTACGTCCGCGAGCGCGCACTGGACGCATTTGGGCGAGCTCGCCTCCTGCCGGAGTTCAGAGCTACTCACTCTCCACCCGCTAGTCCTGAGAACAGCGATGATGGCGGGGAACATAGGTAACAGAGGACCTTCTTTTTAAACTACCTCCCCTACCATTTTACTATCTTAGATAGTTGAATTTCGTATTCTAATATTTCTGTCAAATTTGAAATGTATAGGTCCACTGGTTTAGGCTGTGTTATCACGCACCATCACTTCAGTGGGAAGAATTAAAAGTGAAAATGAAAGATAGATAACATTTAGATTATTTGACAAAAAAGCCACACATAGTCCAAAAAATATTTTTAAAAAATTACCTTGCTGAGTTTCTTGCCGGTTTCTTCTCATTTGAAGGCTGAGTTCCGAACCGGTGGTAACTTCAGTAAATGTGACCTTTATAATAGCCCTTCTGTGATCTAAATTGAATAAATGGCTTTGACTTGATGATTTTTTTATTCGATTACTTATACTCGTACTTTCATCATGCTTCTGAATCTTCTCCAAAGAACTCTTTGGATTTCGAACTGCATCTTTCTACAAAGCCAGTAAGAATAGTCAATCGCTACTCATTGTCATCGGTCCTTCGAGCCAGCCGTAAAACTGAAGAGTAATTTTTCTTCCGACAGCAAGCAACTAGTCCACTTAGACCGCTCAGTATCGGAACCGTGTGGTGTAAAAGCGAGTGTGGTGACTCACCGCTCACTGTCGGACCCCGAACCGGTGGTGGAACCGCTCGACACCGCCCGAGACCTGCTCGCCTGTCAGGAACAAGTCTATCCATACTTGTTTGCGAGCTTGAAAAGTGCGCTGCACCCGCTTATTAGTGTCAGGTTGGTCAAAACTTATTGTTACCTTGTTACCTCCAGTTCTTTAAGAGTAGTAATACAGAACTATCCCGCAACTATAAGTGCTTTTGCGCTGATTAATAACAGTACTGACCAATCACTACATCTTTATGTTTAGTGTGTCCATGACTTAGCCAATCAGAGCGCATTGCCGGTGGTGGGGAATTGGCCGAATAGATTTCAAACAAAATGAACGTCGTTACTCTTATTTGGGTTAATTGTTCGATGCCTCCAGTAAACATTATCCGCGTACAGTTAATAATATGCATACCTTAACGTGTTAACACAATTTTGGGAACAGGGCCCCGATTCTCAGATCTTTGACATTCATGTCGCATATACATTTACCAAAAAACATGGCAGATATCTTAAAAATTCTATAGAATTTGACAGAAGGCCGCCATATTTGTCGCCAAATGACTATTCGACATCGATTTCGAAAGCGTGAGAATCGGGGGCCAGGGCGTTCCCAAAATTGTGGTTCTAAAAACCTAGCTAATTCTTCGTGCCGTTTATCATTTTTTATATGGGTGATGTGGTACCAAATAGACAATATCCTGACGTTTTCTTGTGAGAGTGCCAAAACTAAAATTAATATATTTTTTTCTAGAAATATCCAGAAAGAACACAGAAGCAGAAAAAAATCGGTGATTCAAATGAAGAACGGAGCACCAGTGTATGACTCCGAAGAAGGGACTGAAGAGGAACCAGTGCCATAGACAACTGTCAAATCTCCCGCCAAATCACTGAAACATTACGTAGTTGCTATATGTATTATAGTTGTTACTAGACAGTGTTAAATACCTATTTGTGATTACTGAGTGATCGTTTGACTTGTGATCAAGTTATAATAATGTTGGTAATATTTTAGTTACGTAAGATTTAAAGTACGACACGTATTATGTTTTGAGGTTAAGTTTTACTTAGTGTTGCCATGTTGATATATTTTTTTCTACTAATATGGTACGATTTTTTTAAATAATAATTGTGGAATTGAAATCAAAGTGCATTTGTTACAGTATGCTAATATAAAGTGTTAATAAAATATATTTTTCAATGTTGTTGAGTATTTTGAGATTGTATGGAACATAGATGAGACATAGGTATTTATTGTTCTATTTGAAGATATATTAAAAGTATATTGCAATGTTTAAGAAGAGTTTAGTTTAAGGTTAACACGTAGTACATACCAAACAAAATCTACTATTTTGAATAATATAAACACATATAATATTATACAAGTTTTATTACAAATGTAGATTACGTAATGGTTATACACTATAATAAGAAGTAGACATACGCTTTTTAGAAAATTTTGTTTTTTTTTTATCTTCTAGTTTATGAAGCACCTCTTATTATAAGGGAGAAAATAAAAATAACAAAAGGCAAAATATATGTGCATGAAAAATAAAATGCTTGATCTCCCATACTGGCGTCTCGTTAAGCGCAAATTTTTCTTTTTAATTAATTGAAAAAATAAAATATATAAATGACGTATGGCAACATCAACAATCAGCTTCCATTTTGAAAATGGAAAATTTCACAAATTGGAATATGGCTGTTGATGACTGATATTTTGCGAGAATGAACTCATTTTTAATAGTCTCTACGTTGTAACTTTTTATAATTATATTTTATTTCTTTTCAAGCGTACTTTACGTTGCTGAAAATTTTAGTATGACTAAGAGAAATTCCTAAATTGTAGGATTATGTAAAATAAGTGGTTTATAATTAAACGTGAAACAAAGAAGTCCCATTTGTTGCTTCCATAATTGTATTCATATACATTTGTCGTATGAAATAAAGAGATGTTTTAATTATACATACCTCTGCATTTTATTTCACAAATAAAACCTTTCATTTAACCTTAAATACTTTATGGAATAAATAAAACCCCATTTAGCCTTAAATACTTTATTGAATAAATAAAACCCCATTTAGCCTGAAATACTTTATTGAATAAATAAAACCCCTTTTAGCCTTAAATACTTTATTGAATAAATAAAACCCCATTTAGCCTTAAATATTTTAATGAATAAATAAAACCCCATTTAGCCTGAAATACTTTATTGAATAAATAAAACCCCATTTAGCGTGAAATACTTTATTGAATAAATAAAACCCCACTTAGCCTTAAATACTTTATTGAATAATTAGTACATTACATCAAATTATCATGCGTGTGTGCGTGCCCACATACATTTTTAAGCTTATACTAATGAGTATTATAAGTACTAAGGATGCATCCTTTATCTAGAAACAAAGCTTATTTAAGTCAACACTGGATGTGATAAATATTACCATAAATTACTACATATTACCCTAAGCAAAGCCTAAACCTAAAAGCTACAAGATAATTATATTATTAATAACTAAATTATCACTAATACATTTATATTTCATGACGACACAACATTATCTCTTATATTTATTGATAATTCAAAAACTACGTTATATTCTTATAATGCATTATAGAGCTCGTTATTACTACGTTATATTGTAGAATATATGTTTAATGAATAAAATTGAGTATTTGGGTGAAGAATATCAGAAGTGTAGTGATAGAATTACTTCTTTGTGCCGGTCTGGCAGCAAGGCTTCCCTCCTGTGGATATATTTTAGTGTTTAAAAAACAGCATCAATGTAAAAAGAATAGGATCCTAAAGGACCGCATGGTGTGAGAAGTAGAGGTCGCCCAAGCGCCCGGTGGCAAGACGAGATTATATCCGTTGCAGGAAGAGACTGGACGAACACTGCTAAGGATAGGGATAAATGGAATTCTTTGGGTGAGGCTTTTACCCTGAGGGGGTCCACGTTAGAAGGAGATGAAATTAAATGAGTTAATATTTAAAAAAAAAACGGTGGAATAAAGCTCTATTATTATTTATTATTATAGGATCCTTAAAAACAACATGAAATTGCTATAGTTTGGTAAGGTATGTCAAAACAACCTTTGTACATAGGATAATAAAGTTTACACCACAGATATATTTTATCACATCCATAATTAGCCCGGAAAAGCTCAACATAGGCTTAATTACTAATAGAGTATTTCTAAATTAGTCACCGACAGTGATTTTGGGATAAGGGCGATGGCTGCCACACGCGTCATACTTGTGAACAGGTGCTGCTTGTGGGAGCTGGTCTGCTTAAGTTTGCCATTTATTTATTTACTTATTAAATATAGATTCAGACTACTTTGTAGTTTTGCCGCCTCGCCGGGGCACGCAATTGTTGTCAGTGCGATTAGAATGTAAATATTATGTAATGAATCTAAGCTTGTTTTGAAAAGAGTAATTGCTGAGTTTATTGCCGGCTCTTCTCAGCAAATGCAACCTTCCGAACCGGTATTAGAGTATTAGAGTCAGACTTTTCATAAGTGCCTGCGAAGGTCTATTTGAATAAATGATTTTGAATTTGAAAAAAATTTAATTTGAATTTGAATTTGGATATTTTAATAAATAAGGTAAGTAACATGTACCTAAGACAAGCTCGGTTTAACAACAATAATAAAAATTGAATAAAATTTAAATGGGGACTTTAAAATAAAATGTATACTGCTGCATACTAGAAACGTCCTTACGGAACCCTTCGTGTTCGAGCGATCGCACTTGGCCGGTTTTTTTTTGCTAGAAATTTTTATTTTTATTTATATGCCTCTAAGGTGGCATACAAGCATACGGCCCGCCTGATGGTAAGCAGTTACCGTAGCCTATGGACGCTTGCAGCACAAGGGGTATCACTCGCGCGTTGCCGACCCTGAAGAAATCTCTTCACACCCTTTTTGTAGAACCACATGCTGTACTTCAATGACTCCAATGAATTGACACGTTAATGTTAATTAATACTATCGTTTAGTAGCAGGTGTAAATATAATATTTACCAGAAGGTTTGCCATCGCCACACGCGCAGTTCGGCCCGCAAGTGCAGTTTGCACCGCACGCGGCGGTGCCGCCCGCGCCGCTACCGCACGTGTCTGTGGGGAAACAAACGTTATCACCATTAACTTAAGATACACATTATATTACTTTGAAAATTCAATGGAATCGTTTGGGCGTAGTAGTGTTATTTTTAATTAATTCTAACTGAAAAATTACCTTTAGCAATGGATATTTCTTAGAAAATGATCACAAATGAAGACGGATTAAGTATATTTTCTCTTCAATAATGACACAAAATAACAACTATTTAGATACTAAAGCATCGAATACAGCTTGAACTAACTACACATTAAAGTACCGTGATTAAACTAATGAACGTTTGGCACACACTCAAATACTATAAATCAGAAATAGATTGAAACAAAAGCAACTTTAAGACTCTTGGATCTAGAGAACACAGTCAAAATTCTCCAATGCCAAAATAGAACTGACCTACCCTTTTCAACTAACTGCGTCATCAAAGAAAATTGCAACATCAAAATGAACCAAATTCAAACACAGAACACGGAAAAACAATCAGAACAAAATAAAATCACTTAGAATTCCAATTTCAAAATTTAAACTACATTATTTTATTAAATTGAAATTCAGGCTCACCTTTACATGAGTCGCAGGGCGCAGGCATTTCGAAAAGACTAGGCTGGGCGAGCTAGACTTGGAGCGGAGAGGAAGGGGTGCGCGCGCAGCGGCAGTCCCCAGACATCTAGAACGGAGCGCAGCACGGGTCAATAACTGAGTTGCTACGTGGGGGAATCGGACGATCGCTGCTCCTCGCCTGTCCTAGACCAAGAGGTGCCTGCTTCATTCATATCTTTGTCTAGGAATATTATTATTGAAGGAAATAATATTTTAACACAGGCTTTAATTCGTGTATGTTTTGAATGACTGTTTCAAGAAGGTCCATCTCTACTACATATTTTATTTTGAGTTGTACAATGAAATGGGTGTTCGCTAAGGTCCGTATTCTAGCATGTCAATCAATCCTCAAGTAAAGTTTTTGAGTCGAGATTAAAAGAATTCAATTTGGAACCTGCACCAAGGGTATTATAGGTTTATTTTCGATTTACATGATCTCGTTCTATAAAACAGGCCTAAGTTTTTGAAGATACTGAGAAAATATTGATTTTATGCAGATAGTTGTAAATTTATTTTTAAAAAAAATGTTCGTACTCTTCAAGTACTGCACCATAAGTAATCAGTATTAACTTTTCACGAGGAAAGAATCAACGTGGAACTTCAAACAAAGATTTTTACAAAAAATATCTATAAAATATATCTATCAATAAAAAAAAACCTATTCAACTCAAATAGCAGTCTCAACGAAAATAGCAGTTTTTGGTCACATTTTACAATCATTATTTACTTGGATTACAATATTTTTATTTCGGGGTTATAGAAATATTATAAATGTTACTTAGTTTATTCCCCACAAGGCACCAAGGATCAATGCAACGCCATTCCACAAAAATCTTTAATTTTTTTACAAAACTTAGTATGACTTTTACGCTCATCAAAATGTTAGTTAATGCGTATCGGCACCACAGCTCCGAGCCTAAAATAAGATAGTTAAGTAACTTATAGCGTGTACGAGGCCCAGGTATACCTACAGTATACTTACAATAAAATGATCGGAGGGCCGTAAACAAAAACAAGCGGAGCGCGGGCCCGAACCGGTCCTACACACGCACACAGAAAAAGCTCCACGAAAACCAATGAAATTGTCAATCGATCGATTATTTTACTACAGTGTTTGTATTACTGTTGCTAATTTAAGTTTTATTTATCGGGAATCACAGAAATAAGGAAAGGTTTAACAGATGCAGGTAGTGGACTATATCAACTCTGACACCAAATTGTAGCCTTTATATATTTGCTCTTAGGAAGATTCACAGCTTAATAACTACGATAGAATAAATATACAAATAGTCCTATGCCATTAATAAATCACCACCTATTGAAGAGGTAAATTGGCTTTAGAGGCACAGGAACAAGGGTCATTTCTCCTAATGTTCTAAATAATAGGATAATTTCATTTCAAGTTACTACAAAAATAAGTCGTATTTTATTGATAGTATCGTAGAACATCCGCAAGGGATAAAAGTGAGTGGAAGAAGAAGGGGGAGGCCTTTGCCCAGCAGTGGGATGAAATATAATAAAAATAAGCGAAATATTGTAAAAATAAAATAATAATTGTAAGGCTTAAATAAATAAATCGTAGAACATGACTGAATGTTTTGGAAAACTCAATTATTTGCAATAATTATTGCAAGAGATAATACTCAGAAAGTCAATAAACTTGTTAGTAACACGTAATACGGCTTATACACTTTGCACGATCGAATAATCCAGTCATTCAAGTGTGAGTTTTAGATTTTTTATTTTATACACTGACCAATCATTATGGTGGGGCTGAGGGCAAAGCCCATGCCTTGGGTAAGAGTTAAGATATACATTTTTAATGTAATCAATGTAATCTTTGGAAAGTAAACCACATGACATTTTAACAATCCCAATGAGCTAGTTCTTGTCATCATCATGCCTTTTGTGTCCATTATAACTATTAATGATTTTTTCTGGAAATGCATATCGAATGCTTTATACTACTTGCTTTGTACTATTGTATAATAAATAAGCCTATTTTCATTCACTGCGCGATGATTAGGAAGTCTAGGATCAGTCCAAAAGTTTTCAAATTCACAGTAGATCCTCTATTGCTCGAAAAGCTTTTTAAGACCGCCTTGCCAGAGTCATATCAAAATTACATCCAGAACGCTGTTTCAACCAATCCTAATGATATACCTACTTACCTTACTACTTATTCTCAGCCGGGCACTGTTGTTAGAATAGTTATGGTCGCAATAGATGGTGTATTTTGTGAGTCTTCAAAGTCAATGTTCTCCATGGCTAGGTAGGGCTATAGCTATAGCTTCTCCATCATTTTATCTTAGGTACATTAACTTGTCTCATCTCCGCACCATTTGCTTTAATACTTTTGTTGTCTATATTTATTGGAATTTCAATCATAGATCTGTTTCGATAATTCCCAATCGTATTGAATGCCATGCCATTTCAAGTTCGTGATTCCGATTGTTTGTTTCGATAAGTTCTACAGTCTAACTTATGTCTTGTACTTATTTCAGTTCTATTGTTCGATCAATTTCTTGCCTAGGTTCTCACATTGAAAAAAGTTAGGTAGGTTCCTATAAATTGTCTAGATACTCTTTGGATTACTGGCTTACCTTTTCATAGATTGGAAATATTTGTATTTCAAAATCTAAATTTATCAAATTAACCTTACAAACGTCAACTGTACAAAATATGCCTTATCCGTTCAATAAAAAGAGTTGCGTAGCTGTGACAAGGAATTCTCGTAAACATTATGTTGTTCCGTCCACAAACAAACAAACGTTACCTAATTCCATTAGAATTACAACATGCTAGTATAAAATGATATAAAATCTCAGCTAGTTGCGGTTCGAAGCCGGCACGGCGGCAGCGCGGTGTCGACGACCCGCCGCTATTCTGCAAATGATTCATCGCTTATAATCATCAATTTAACTTGAATTCTTATTTATTTGTTTTGGCAAATGGTACCCAATTAAATAACAATGATCATTTCCCGTCAGACGCTCGGCTATTGACAGTCAGGGTGATTGTATATAGAGATCAAGAACGTGAACGACATTATTAATTGAATTGTTTTACTCATACACTAGATCTATGTTTCGCCTCGTGATTCTCTCTCTCGTTCCCGTGAGATCTTATGATTTCTCATGATTCTCCTATGTTTCGGAATACGGTATATCTATGGCGAAGTTTCATCCAAATTCATTCAACCATTTATGCGTTACCTATATACCTAGTACTAGTAGGATATCCTGGAATGAAACAGAATAATTGGTCTCCAGAGACCAGCGGGCGGGGATGTTATTCCGTCAACGCATCAGCTTGGCTATCCAAAGAGGAAACGCTACCAGCCTGCTGGGAACCTTGCTGTTAATGGCTAGCAGTGGCATACTCGAGGAAAATTTGTATAGGTATAGTTTGTATTTTGTATATATTTGTTGTAATTTGTAAATAAAGAATATATTAAAAAACTCATTGCAGAATAGATCCGTTCAGATTTCCTATAGAGAAAGCTTAGAAATGTTAGCGTGTCTAGTGTGCCTATTACAGCTAAGTGAGGCACTAATTAGGCGTTTGTGTTGTCACATTAACACGACTATTATTATTAAGTTAACTTTGTCAAATCATGGAACAATTTCGAACCTAAACATAACTGTAAATACTAGTGTAATGAGTAGCTTCTTTTGTAAAAATAAAGTAGTTATGACACTTCCTATATGTATGTAGAACCTGATTTATAGCGAAATGCAAAATACGGGGCAGGTCTTTTTATATTAGCTTTTGCTGATATTGAAACAAGAATAGAAGATTAGCAATGCTTGGGTAACTTATGAAATTAGGGAGTTGTAAAATAAAGTGATAGTGGAGGACAAAATATATAAAGAAAAGAAGATAACAGAAGAGATCCTCTGACCATAAGAAAAGAAGTACCTATCATGAACTGAAATTATTGTAATATTTCATAAGGATATTATTTCTTCGGCCATGTAAGCGTATACCTGAGTATTTTTTGCTACAATTAGTCCCGCCATTGTGGGTTCATTGCCCTGAAATTAACACTGGAATTATGTTTTTTGTCGTTTCAAATAAGATTTCGGCGCAAATTCTGATTGTAGATAATACGTTTGTTCTGTATTTTTATTTAGAGAATATGATGGCTTTGAAAACAGGTCATCGTCATCAAGTCTTAGTATAAACATTGTGTTGTTATTGTTTCTGATTTTGATAACAACAATCGTTTAATCTGACTAAACAAAAAACTTACAAGATACTAATAATTTCAGTACTTGTTTAGGCTACTATAAAAATACCAGCACATATTTATGTAGACTCCATGTAGATTATTCCAGCTCATTTCAATCCCATTGCTGTACCGTTTAGTATTCTGTACTCAAAGCAAATATTCCAATTAGGGCGTGATAAAGCGTTTTGTGACAAGTGGTTCCTTCCAGGCAGTAAATAGATTTCCGTAGATCGTAATGATTTATTTATCTGTGGCGATACATCGACCCCGTAGAGTCTGAGGCGTGACTTGGTCACACGATGTCTACCCACACCGGTATTCAGCTATTGTGCAATTTGACTTCAAAGAATTCCTTAGATTTTCTTAACCTCAATTACTTGTTATAACGTCATTATCAAACCATTCCTTTAATTCTGAACCAATGCACCATAGAACTGTAGCTGTTAAAAGCTTTTCTTTATTTATAAGCTTCGAAAGCGATACATCTAGCTTGTTAGTTACTTTAGGTTGTATCTTTGTGATTTTATAATTTCCGGATTTATCAAGGGAGAATGATATTAATAAATCCAGACATTACAACGAAAATATATTTATTGAATACTCAGCATGCTTAGTGATTACGAATAAATAATTAATTAAGATTATACAATAAATTAATTCAGTGCGAAAACAATAAATAGTTATTTAACAGTATAGTTAGTCGGTTTTCAGATGCTTTTTGGATTTCATCATCATTCTTCTAAGAATTGAATAGCCGATCCAGAAGACGAAGTACATTTTAGAGTCTGTGGATATGATCATGTAGGCTGCAAGTATCGCGAATAGAATGCCAATAGCATTGAAGAGTATCTTCATTGATCTAGCATTGTTCTCTTTCTTGCAAGCCTGGCATCCTGGGGGACATAAGTCTTTCTTCGGTGTTAGAATCAGCTGTTGCTTGACTTCATTTTGTGGCAGGGCTTCTGAAATGACATGAAATTTGTAATAGTACTTGTGATTAGAGCTAAAGTCCTAACATGCAGCAATGACAGAACTAAATTTGCAGAATAAAATTATAGGCGTTATCAATAAAAATAACGGAAATAAACAACATAGAAAACCTATGGGCAGCATCAAGACTTAATATACACACAGACACAGAAATGCATTTAGTAAAACAACAGGCGTTTTCCAATTTCTTACGAGATTTTAGACTGTTTGTAAGAGTACGAATAAATACTGTTCGTACAGAAATCTGATAGAACATTTCTAACAACAAATTAATTGACTAAGTATACTAAAAGTAATTTAATATTTAAAAATACCTGTAATAGTTTCACAGTAAGTAGACATGACTGCAGCTGCAATGATCTCCCGGATGAAAATGATGCTGATCAAATTAATATTTGAGTTTTAAATATTGTTGACAATACACTATCGAAGGCTACTGGTCTAAATATCAGGAAACTCCGCGTTGAGGCTTTTCCGCCATGATCATTGGGTGAAATCGTGCGGAAAGTTACGTAGGTTGATGGCCCGTTGAATCTTCCGGAAAAAATTGCCTTCCTTTCCTAGTGCCAAAAAAATGACAACAATGTGGAGGAACTTTTTTAGTTTAGTAAAAACCGAGATCATTGGTAGATTTTGAAGCCAAAAAGTTATTATTATAGTTTTTGTTGAATTACTTTTATATGAATCATTTATACAGGTACTTCTTTGATATTAACACAAAAACCAAGTCCAAAAACATTGAAGAGCATATAGAGAAAGACTTCTTGTGAATAACAGGTTTTTTTTTTCAATAAATGAGACAAAAGTATATAGAAAACTGTTTTTATAAAACCTTAAAACACAAGTCATCACTCAAAATTTAATGCTAGAGCTCCTACGAAACTTTAATTGGCTGAATGCAAATTTTCATCGCATTTTTTTTCTTTTACATGATTCTCGCCTCATTTTCCTATTGTGTCGCACAATTTCAGTAATATAATAGATATAAGTTTTTCAACAGCCTTGCTCTAGATTATTTGTTTTTGTTCCTATCTGGCGGTATAAAACATTAGCAGAAATCAAAGCAATGCATAGTTGAGTGATAAGCCGGCTAGAAACGACAGCATCATGCCTTCTCCTTGTGAACCCTGTAAAGGTGAGTGAGCCTTAGGACCAGGTATATAAGGCGTTTATTCTTTGCGAGGATCTCTTACTGAGCTTACATCTGTAGCAGCGCCAAACAATCAGGAGTTTCATATTCAGGTTGAACTTACGTTAAATTTTGCTTTATTTCTTCAGCATTATTGACTGTTAATTGAATTTCTTTTGTTTTTCATGTTTAGACTCCTGCAAAGAGGGATCCTGTGAGGACAATTGCTCCTGCAAGGAAAAAGGCTGTGACGACTGCTCCTTAAAAGGTAATAAATCATATTTACCTTGAGTATGATAGTTTCGCGGGATGCTTTTATGCAAAATAAAAAGCTGATCTTAAACAAAAATCTCTTTTTAAATGATATTACATTTAGTTTAAGGGCATTTATGTTGTGTATCAGTATTGATATCACCTAAATCTGAAATCATCCCCACTGTTTGGTCTTACACCTATGTATGTCTCCTAGTTCGACATCAATATTGACCTTTTATTATTTCAGGCGGCTGCTGCTAGATCCTCAACTACATCTTCAACATGGACCCTGACCGCCGACGCCGCCGCTCGCTCTCCACCCGCATCACCAATGTGCTGGAGACCTGCTTCCCCGTGTCCTTTACCGTCGTCTTCCTCATTAGCATTGCTCTGTTCTACTGTATCATATAAATAAATTGTTGGAGATATACTTGCATTTTATTTCATAACTTTGATAAATTAAACGGTCCCTACTTTAGCATAATGTAGAATCATTATTTCTTAGAAATTTGCTAGAAAGATAAATTTAACGATAGCTGAAAGGCAGAACTGAGATTAACCAAATTCGGGAGAGAAAAATTTACTCGTATGAGGTGCAAGATTTATGTATTTATTGTTAGATGAAGGGAGAGTAAAGTGGTTGGATTCATTCACCTTATTACAAGACCTTGAACGATTGAATCGTTCAAGTACAAGAGGTTCAAGTACAAGGCATGGCTTAGTGAAACCTAGATTTTATAGCTTTGTCTCTTTTTAGTGTTCGCAACCAAAAAAGGTGAAAAGGAACCCTTATGGTGTCACTCCTTCTGTCTGTCCGTATGTACATCTGTCCGTCTGTCACAGCGCTGGATGAAATGAAAATGTCCATAGGCGACGGCCAACAGACGGACTATCTGTCTGAATGTCTAACTTTTGACGTAAAAAAGACCCATCTTTTGGTGGTATGTAAGCTAATGGCTTAGCCAATAATATCCTGAGTTCAAAAAATACTCCGGGTACAAAAAAAAAAACAATTCACAATGCGTTTGCGCAGCAGGTTTTATGACGAGTTTTATATTTGTATCCCTCGACCAGTCCATCGGATGTTATGGCCACTTTTTATCACCCGATCCCTAATTAAAGAAGATACGACGCACTTAAGAGTTATTGGTTCAAGAAAGAACTTGTTATTCTATAAATAAGGAGTTACAAGGTGGCAGTAATTAATTAAAGGATGACTGATCATGTCCCAGACCTTTAAATGTAGTGTTAAACAAATTAAATGAGCAAATAACGTTTAAAACACATGCCTTAGCACCGGCTCTGTGTTCCTTCAGTGACATACCTTGCTGAGAACCTAGCCGGTTATTTTAAGTTGAATTTCAAACCCATGGTAACTTCAGAAAGTTGTACCTTCAAAACTACTTTGTTATGTAAATAAAAAGTGTTTTTGTGTTTAATCCAAAGTACATTAAAACAAATTCTCTCGAAATTATTTAACTGTGTATAGCTTGTTGGAATACCATTATAATTAAACAGATATCTTACATTTATATTCATCAAATAGTAGATTATTCACCAATAACCTTAAATCCCGAGTGAAGCGAGGTAGTTAGGTAGAGTCCTGAGTCAAGCGAGTTCAAGCCGCCCAAGACGAAGACAGGCTTTATCCTCGGGTCTCAAGGTGAAAACACCGTCTTTCGTTTCAGATTCTTTACAATCGTGCATTTTGTGTTCCTGGGTAGATCAGGACTCTAAATAAATACCTACTCCTCTCTACGCTTGGGAGTTAGCTCTAGAGTCCCTAATTACGCTTGGGTTCAATATGCCGCCCGTGACGTAAGATACTGCTTTATCCCCTTGGTACATAATCTACTATTATCAATCATCGTCACGTGTGTCTGTAATAAAAGAAGTTTTGTATTGGATAAACAAAATAAAACATTTACATATCAAGAAAGGATGAAAAAACATAAATGCAACAATGTTTGCATGAGACGGCTGGCGCATTATCCGCTGACTTATTTCTGTGAAAATGTAAATGAATACATATTATTCAACTATTATTATACATCTGTTCATCTTACTAATATTATAAAGAGGAAAGATTTGATTGTTTGTTTGTTTGTTTGCATTGAATAGGCTCCGAATCTACTGAACCGATTTGAAAAATTCTTTCACTGTTGGGAAGCTACACTAACCGCGGTTGACATAGGCTACTTTTTATGACGGGAACGCGGGTGAAACCGCAGGGCGGAAGCTAGTAATTATAATACAACGGATGAGAGCTATTAGTGAAGAATCTCCATAGTGTATTTTTGCATCATCCTGCTATGTTACTGAGAATAGGGAACATTGTGTCAGTATTATTGATACTAGAGTTAGATAATGAATTTGACTTCGGAAGAGATGTCATTAGGATAAATAATCAAATTCTCACTGAAGCCAGGAAACCAGAGAAGGGAAAGAGAGGTACTATATCTATATAGTATTATATAGAGGGAGGAACTGGTGTTGAAATAAATTATTTTTCTTTCAGTTATTTGTACATAAGCCAAGTCTTAGATAATTATTATACCTACATATTGGTGCCGAATGTGTTGTAAATCACACTAAACTAGTTTAGTCACATATCATCTCTTTCTTACAAACATTATTGAAAAAGGATAGAACATATTTAAATTTGTCAAGTTAGTCTTTACCGACTTCATTTGCGGGTATTTAGACGTAACCGCGATAGATGGCGACTAAGGGGTACGAACATTTTTGTATGGGAGCTGGCATAGCCACCCGCCGCCATTTTGATTTTTTTTCAATGTCGCGGCGCACGGTTTAAGTGATATATTTGGGTAGAGGACACTTATACAAACAAAAAATGTTAAGCAATATGGTGACCTAAAGTGTCACGTTTCCGAGATATTTGGAGGTAAAGATCGCCATATGAGAATTACGACAATCATTAAAAATGAACTTATTACGTGTTTATATGCATTAGATTGTATTCAAATAATAGTTCCCAGGTTGATTTAACTAGTTATTAGAATATAGTAAACATGGAGCACGAAAAAACAATATTCATTAATTGGTTACCTACTAAACCGCATCGCAATATTCGCAATGAAACACAATGTTGTCAAGTAGCTCGGATCGCAGTGGTTAATTTGTTTTCCATGTCGCCGTTATTAATCAAAAATTACAATACTTGTCTTAAAATATCATGTTACCGAGATATTGGAATATCGATGTATATATAATATGAGACGAATGACAATATTTTAATGTTGATTAAGTACAATTTATGTTCTTGTTTTTAAGCATTCGTGGTCAAATAATAGTAATAATTTTAAAAATAAAATAAAACACATAATAGAAACAAGCCGTGACCTCAAACCTTTAAATAAAAGTTTTTTTACACTACTTAGGTAGCAAACAAACATACGGCCCGCCTGATTGTAAGCGAAGAAAGCTCCTTTGAGACCGCATAGTTCGAAACTATTTAGGTTCCAATGTGTGAGGATGGACTTCCCGTCAATGGCGAGACTAGCGATGGTAGAAGGTAGCCGTAGGCATCAGGTAAAACAATTCTATAGAACACTGTCTGTTGTACAAGCGATAGAACACACGTAAGCAGGCAAAGTCTCTCCTCAGATTGAGGGGCCCTAAGCCGCTTGTGAGCTCGGGATCGTCGACGATTCTAATGGCACGTCGCTGAACCGAGTCTAAAGGCCCAAACTGGTATCCAGGTGAGAGCAGTACTCCATATAACACCGGACTTGCGACTTCTAAAGTTGCAGCCTTTGCCCCGATGTGAAGTACTGCTTCGCTCTGTTGAGCACTTCGAGTTTTTTGGATGCTAGCTTAACCTTGTCTTCTAGACGACCTATTGACGTCGTTAGAAATGTCGATGCCGAGGATCCCGATGCTTTCACTGATGTCCGTGTTCTGAAATTGTGAAGCCACAGTAAATGGGGTTTTCTTAGCGGTTGAAATGGACTAGGTTTAGTCGACCGTAATCGGAGACACTAGTTAGTGAGCTCTCGATTTCAGACACAAGCCGTTCGCGGCTTTCTTCCACCACGAAACGAGGAATATTTGCAATAATAATAATACATCTTTATTATCAGGCTACTGTGGCCCATAGATAACATTACAAACTAACATAAATATTATATTAAAACATTTTTGCTAGTATAAAACATTTAGGCCTATGTTAGGTAACACTTCTGCACTGCACTATGTCTTCGTGCGATCATGTGGCACTTGTCCGCGAAAGCGACGGAACACCAAGTTCTGCGGCCAAAAGTCCTCTTCCATGACGAGGTGCAGAAAACATGTTGATACTCGCACCACGAACGCCTTGAAGTTGACGTTGCGGCTCGATTCCAACAGCTGCACCCTCAGCGAGTACTTGATTCTTTGGCGAATGTACTCCACGATGTCCTCCGCCTTGGTGGCGTAGTGTAGACGAGAAATATACACCGGAGTGTTTGGCATGGCAGCACGCATGGTTTGCTTGAGCTCCACAGGAGCTGTGCCGCATCGGTTCTTATTCGTTTTCTGACGGTGCTTCCTGCTTTGCACTATCTCAAAACCATCATCACAAGCCCGCTTCCTTTTGAGGCATGGGCTTCGTAAAAGGGGCCGACGTAGTAGACACAGGCAGTGGGTCAGTGGGCCGGGTAGGTGGTGCGGCGCGGGCGATGCGCGTCCTCTGTACAATGAATGCCGTCAATAGACAGCATTTCATTGATATGCAGCAGGAACAGTGTTGGGGACAGTACAGACCCTTGCGGGACGCCAGCATTTATATCTCTCAGCTCTTATGCATCTGCTGGACAGAAAATTGGCGGTCCATTTGCATAGTCCCTCGGGAAGCCCATATGCTGGTAACTTCGTGCCACCGGTGCCAGACCCGATCGAACGCCTTCGCCACCTTGACTCTCGATGGCAAGTGACCACTCGGCTGGTGACCTTCTAGTGTATACATAGACACATCACAGCCAAGGGACTATGGCGGAAGCCATATTCTCGGTCACTCAACAAATCGTGATCCTCTAGATATCTCAAGAGTTACGTGTTGATCACATTGGAGAGTATGGGAGGTGATGGCAATAGGCCTGTAATACGTCGGGTCTGATCTATCGCCCTTTTTGGCATTGTGTGAACGTAAGCAGTCTTCCACGAAGACGGAACTTTCATTTAGGTGGAAGTTTTATTAGGTCGGGCCGGCCGCGGGATCGGGTTTTTTTATTTATTTACGACGCTATTGCAATTTTGGCGCCCAGGGAGCATTACTTAGCGATCTTTAGTTCCAATTAACTTGGTAACATAGATATTAGGACAAGTATTGTCATTTTTGTTTGTATAATAATGAAAAGATGGAAAACAAGTCACGATCCGAGATTCTTTGACAACATTGTGGTTTATAGCGAATATTACGATGCTGTTTAGTAGGTAAGTAATTAAAAATATTGTTTTTCGTGCTCCTAGTTTTACTCTATTCAAATAATTGGACTGTTTTACAAAAAACTTAAACCCACTTCAAAGTACACTAAGAAGTAATCAAATCCTGATCTGATGACAATGGGACCAAAAGGGGAAGTGGGCCCTTTCAAATAAAAAAAGAATTTTCGAAATCGGTTAATAAATGACGGAGTTATGTATGAGGTAACAAACATAAAGAAAAAAAAATACATTCGAATTGAGAACCTCCTCCTTATTTTGAAGTCGGTTAAAAAATTGATAAATCAACCTGGGAACAATTATTTGAATACAATCGAATGCATATAAACACGTAATAAGTTAATTTTTAATGATTGTCATAATTCTCATATGGCGATCTTTACCTCCAAATATCTCGGAAACGTGACACTTTAGGCCACCATATGGATTAACATTTTTTGTTTGTATAAGTGTCCTCTATCCATATATACCAGTTACATCGTGCGCCGCGACATTGAAAAAAAATCAAAATGGCGGCGGCTAGCTATGCCACAAAGGTTCTATCCCCTTTGATATTGAAAACAAGCATTGGACTAATTTGACAGGACTAAATTTCTTACATCCTTTTCTTACATTTACAGTTTAGTTGTAAACAACAGAATCAGCACCATTGTTTTTATAATTTTAGTCTAGTTAGTTATAAGTCCCTATTTGTTTTGAAAAACACCTTTTTGAACTGAAATTCGAATTATTTACTGTGGTGTTGTCAGAATATTAAATACCAGTTTGAGGAGCAATTTTATTATTTCATGTTCTTAAAGCAAATATTAACATTCAAGTCCATTTACACAGAAAACCGGCTGGAAACTGGAGACATGGTGATGTTTAGCAGCAACCACCTGAAAGACACAATAATAATAAGATAAAAGACTAATAAAGAAATAATAAACCAAAACAACTTCTAATATACGATTGAAACTAAGATAATAAGAGCGGTAGTTACAATTGAAATGGCAAGTATCGCCCTTAGTAAAACTTTGGTCCATAAAATGGACTGTATTGTTCTAGAGATCTTCATAATACTGAACACCTAGTTTTCTATATAGATTTTTTTTAAAAGAGGTCCTCGTAAGAAAGATACCTTGAGGAGAAGAACAATCGGAGCAGTTGGCTTCACAGGTACAGCTGTCCTTGCACGCTGCAGCGCCATCCTTGCACGATTCTGTAAAGATTAAATCACGGTCATTTGTGGAAAGATCATTGAAATACTCTTAATTTCTTAGAGCTGCAAACTTTTTCAGCGGGTTTTTCGTGGGCGCTTATTTTCTATGGTATTAAAATAGTCTGGATGATTTTTTACAAGTAAACAGGCTTCGTATATGTAGAACGAGTACAATGACTTGATTCTCAACTTTTGAAAAAGAGGCGTACAGCTTTCTCTTTGATTAGCACCAAACATCGCTCTTACGCACTTTTTTGAACTCTAAATAAAATCAAAGTATTAACTAAAAAAGAAAAAGTGAAAGAAAGCTTTTTATATATTTTTTTATTTTTAAATATCCATCAATTTGTATATTATTAGCATTAATAATAATAATAATAATGAGTGAAGCTAAAGAGAATATTAAAATTGTTAAAATTGGCACTGTACCTTTACAGGGTTCACAAGGGGCAGGCATTTTGATTAAAGTTTATTTGGTTGTTTAGCTGATGTACTGTGAACAGATGATTATGCCTCTGAAGCAGCAGCCGCAGTTTATATAGTCTATAAAATGTAGTAAAAACTGAATTAACAAGGGCGAGGTCGCTTAGACCTCGATGGTTTTTTCTGGAAGCAATTCCGTTTAAGAAGCTAAAATTGGAGATTTTACAGTCCATTTTTTTTCTAGAAGATGATATGGTTAGGTTAGACGTTCAAATAGTAGATGTTTTTAATATGGTACTAATGAACTATATGCCAATGCCGGTACTTCTGGAAAATGTATTGTGTAAAAATAAAAGATCTCTATACCTACATAAAGTTTGACTCTAGTTGTTGAAAATGAATAGTAGTAGTAGTAACATTATGATACAAGTGTGCTAAGTTGGTCATTACACACGAGGCGGTATTATGCGCGCGAGCCGCAGGCGAGCACGTTATGGGAGCCGAGAGTCAATGCACACGTGTTTCATAATGACGTTTTTCATCAAACTTGCGAGGAAAAATACAGACTTGTATTTTTGAAGTTAAATATTTTTGATAATAATCAACAACACAGTGAAAACATTAACTTCAAAAAATAAAAGTCTTTTTTTTCCACGTGCATGATCATAGAGTGTAATTACCAACTTAGCAAACGTGTGTCATGATGTACTATTAAATTATGAACAATATGTTATGTACCGATACGCAGTGGGCACGCGTGTTGGAGTATCTGCCCATTTCCTTTCACCCTCACCCTTCCACGTGAAAGGAGGCCTGTACTCAGCAGTGGGACATTATAGGCTGATATACATGTAAAAGCAAATAAACAAGGCATTATATTTTCTTTAAACTAATAAAATTATTAATTTAGATTCATGATTTCTTAAACAATTCGCTTTAAATCTTCCAAATATAATTTTCTTGACATCTTGATAATTAGCTTAACTCGTACGTATAATAACAATGTTGTAGTTTAGCTGTTACAGAGTTGATTCGAATTAATTAAGTCAAATTAAGTCTCCAATTTTCTTTTATCATCATTGTTATTCGATAGTATACAATTTAGCTCAGATTTAGATTTAAACGCAGTTTTTTATTTATAATTATTTCCTTGTATATATTGCCTTTTTAATTTTAATGTAGTTTTAGTTTAGTTTATCATATTATTATTATTAAAGTTATAGTCAACTGAATAAAACGAAAAAAAAAATTTGCTCATTTATCAGAATGGTCTCTGACACAGAGCATTGGAAAAGGAACCCTAGAGAGTCCTTGCTGAACAGATCCATGTTCATTCAGTGGGCGGCACCGTACCAACAGATGACATTAATGTATCTTATCATTTAGTACTGTTGACACAGTGCTGTGTGCAATATAGTCGATATTAGACTGACGACACATGCACTCGGCTATGCGATTTTCAAAATTTATGGGGCACGAGTATTGTCATGTTTTCTTCTCTATATAGGCGAGCGGTACTCTTTGCTATGTGGTTTTTGATTGATGTTTTTCTTGAGTTCGACCACAGGCCGTGATGAGTGGTCGAACTCAAGAAAAACATCAATCATTATTGACTAGGATTGAGCACTTTCAGAATTTTTATCACCCTCTTCGAATTACTGCATCGGCATCTGATCTATTGAAAAAGAAAGGTCGTCTTTTGTCCCTCTTCACTTCGATTCTACAGGGCCTTATTTTTCTGTATGTAAAGTATTTATTTCAGTTGCATCTAAAACATTCATTTCTAAGTTGTCATTGGATGCTCCATTAGAAATCAATTCGTCATGCCTCATTTAACTTATTGTTAGCTTTATCGAATCAATGTCAATGTTTTTCAACAATTTGTGAAGGAGGGCACTTTGTATTATATCACCAATGCTTGATGGGGCATTGTGCATCATTTGTGATGAACCAGCGTGAATAAGAAGACGCTTGTAAAATAATTCGTGATTGTGAAAAATGATTTTTGATGGGCGTGCTTGTAAGTAGCATTTTTTCATAAGTAACAATGTCACTGTGTTTCAGATGGAATAAAAATGTATACAGGGTATTACAAAATTACCCGTACAGCCGAAAGGTTAAATGGGGCCTTATAACGAGTTATTAGGTTATTAGTTAGAGGTACGTAGGCCTTTCTGTAAAATAATCTGGTTCCCTGACATAACAGCTTACTAGCTTACTAGGGTTGACTACATTTTTGGCGGACTTTTTGGCGGGAACTTGCAGAGTGACGTTGCTTTTTCATTTTTATTTTCATAAATTCGTGTATTATGAGTTTTATTGCATATAATCGGTGGTATTTTATCCAATAAAGATCAATATATGTGCACCAGTGAAGTGAAATGAAATGAATTATGTGTATCGTGGCTTTTCAAGTTGTCTCAAGAAGTCCGTGAAAAGTGTTAGTACAATGACCACCATTGTACTAAAACATGACTATTATGGACGGTGACTGACTGAGGACTATGTGAAAGTGATTCATTGTGACTAGAACTTATCATATTACTTGAAATTGGCAAAATACACAAGCCGTGTGATGCCATTGAAGAAAAAAAAAAAAAAACATTTTTGGCTTTGATAATTAATTATATTTTTTACGCGGTATTTTGTAACACGTTGTATAATATCCAAAAAATAGGTTGTGGGTTCCAATTATACAATAAGCTTGAGCTTTTTGGTGAATGAAAACATCTTGAGGACACCATAGCACGGTGGTAGAATTCTATTTAGTACCCACGTGGCTGGCTCCCACCAACAAGTTGAAAATCTGCCATAGAGTCTGTCATAGAGTCGTAAAAGTTATTAGTTTTTAATAAACCATGCATATTTTTCAGACTTGTATCCCAATACTCCATCAGTCGAAGAATGTGTACCAGGGTGCGACTGCCACATTTACGTTGACAGTAAGTATTTGCAATACTAATGATTGTTGAAAAAGAGAGCAAAGCGTTTATTCGCTCAAAGAGCAGCTCGACTGGGGAAGTACCACCACCTTACAGAATACCGCAGCCAAATAACTTTATGTTGTGTTGTGTTCCTGCGCGTGAGTAAGGTCGCCAGCTATGCTATTCTGTAAAAGGTAAATCATCTCGAAAGTCATCTCGCAACTCACCTCGCATCTCGATTTGGCGCTGAATTATGTTTCAGAATACCAAATCCTACTGAAAACCGTCAAAATACTCACCTGTCGTAGTACATCTCACTTCCGTCATCATTCGATGGCGCTAGTGTCGAACTCACTGATTTTAAGAATAGGAAACTCTAATCTCATCGCGGATTCAGAAGTGATATTGCAAATGAACTTTACAGAATAGCACTACTGAGCTTATTGGGGAGGGGGGAAGGGTCGGTAATGCGTGAGTGATGCCTCGTGTGTTGCAAGCGTCCATATGTCTGGAAACTAGTTTACCTATTTCGTAGTATAAAAAATCCAAAGCAACGCAATACCTTCTAGGGTTTGTTTACCTCCTTCGGCCACATCATCACTTACCATGATCAGCTATGCTATTCTGTAAAAGGTAAATCATCTCGAAAGTCATCTCGCAACTCACCTCGCAACTCGATTTGGCGCTGAATTATGTTTCAGAATACCAAATCTTACTGAAAACCGTCAAAATACTCACCTGTCGTAGTAGATCTCACTTCCGTCATCATTCGGTGGCGCTTGTGTCGTACTCACTGATTTTAAAAATATGAAACTCTAATCTCATCGCGGATTCAGAAGTGATATTGCAAATGAACTTTACAGAATAGCACTGCTGATTGTGGTCCAACAAAAGCCTATTCACAGAAAAAAAAATGAACAGTTCGTATTGAAATCACAGATTACAGAACAAGGCAGTTTAGTTTTAAATGGCGAAATTTTAAAATAAATTCATTCGAATGCGTGAGAGTCGACTGGCATTTATTTGTTATAAAGTTATGAGACAGTTCATATACTTTATACATTTTCTAAAAATGCAAAAAATGCCATCTCTAAATAATTAACATTTTTTTTACATTTTTTTTTCAGACAGCTGCATGAAATGAATTAACCGGATGCATAAAATGGAAATAAATAAACGCAGACTGAAAACCTACCTACTTATTATGTTATTGTGAATATTAATTTATTGGCGAAATAAAATATTGTTTTAATGTATGTTCCATTTATTTATTTTCAACGAAACAATGTATAATAAACATGTAAATTAATCGAAATGATTGTAATTTATAAGATGACAGCTGGTATACATAACATTATCATCGTTAAAAATATAAAATACAACTATAATAAAACAATAGGTTTTTTAATGGAACTTAATCTCTTAAAGAAAGATATTCAACACAAGATATATTTTACGTAATACAAAAAATAGCAAAGAAATAGCTTTTTAACATCTCAAGAATTGAGAATCATAACAAAATATTTCGTCCTAGTCTTTTTTCCACGGGACGAAAAGCACATATAAAAAAAGTAGAAAAAATAAGTAGAAAAAATAGGTAGAAAAAAAACTTAAAAATAACATTCATCCGCCATCTTGCATTCTAATGATGAGCGACTACTTCTTCGTGGTCTTCGAGGCGCAGTCCCCTTCAGTGCAAGAGCTCTTCTTGCAGGCACAGTTGCAGGAAGCGTCGCACTTGCAAGTCGGGCTGCACTGGGTGGACGTGCATTTGCAATCTGTAATTTAAGGATAAAACAATGTTTCAGGTAACAAAGTTGGTAGTAAGACACTTCTAAGGTTCATAATAGATGGGGTCACTTGCTTAAGGGATACCTAAGCTCTGCAATGATAAAATTTTTATTCCCAGTATTAAAAAAATAGGAAAAATAAAAGTCGGCCAAGCGAGAGTCTGAGTCTGCCTCGCCCACCCGCTTTAAAACGAAAATATTTTCTTTTTAATTTGCAATAAGATTGGGTAAGTAATATCTAAAACTATTCCACATTTCAAATCAATATTATTAGTGGTTGCTGAAATATACCGATGTGACAGATGGACAGACAGACGGACGAACGGAGTGCCACCATAAGGTGCCTTTTTCTGCTGGAACCCAAAAAATACTTCAACGATATTCTTTTATTAATAAGATAGATAACCTGAATTGTTAGTACATTTTAAACAAAAAGTAATATTCGAACAAGAAAAATATATTACTTTCAGACAGTTCTGGTCAAAACCGATTCAACTTAGGTATTAGCTACAAAGCTAGTGGTCAATACCGCATACGTTTCTAAGCCAACGCTCTAAAATCAAAACAAAACTCGGAAATATGAGTAACGCACAAGACTAACACTACTGTGTTTTACAAAACATTTCCATCGTTTCTACCTCTCATATCATTTCGCTAATTGTAAACAACTCCCTACTGATAAGTAAAACCTTGAACATTAAGTACTTAATGTACTTAAACCAAAAGGTATTACACTGACGAGCAATATAAAAGAGCCACTTGCAATGTGCCTAATGAAATCTACATATCTCCTAAACCACGCAAGTTATATTGTTTCAATTTGGTTGAATTTTGCTTTTCACTTCAAGAAGCTATTTTGCGTGATTTCGGAAATATTTCCTGATAAGTTTGTTATTTATAATGCTCGTCAGTGTAGTAATGTTTAAAAATAAGTTGAAGGTTTATTATGCTATTAAATCCAGCGAGTGGAGTTTGCCATAAGCCCACGTTCACACGAACGATTTTTACGCGCGTTATTTTTAACGATATGAATCGAACGTATGACTTCTATACGTGTTCGCACGCTGACGTTTTTTTACGTCGGGAGTTTTCATACATTCTAGTAAAAAACGCCAACTTCAACGTTTTTTTAAACGCACGGGCGTTTCGGCCACAGAGAGTTCCGCGTTCCGAGTTCTGCATTCCGCGTTGACTGTAAGCTTTGTGGGGCCTTTGAAAGTAAAAAAAGTGTATGATGTGCGATCAGTAGCGAATATTGCAGAACTCTAGAACTCTAGACTGCTTGCTGTGTGCACAATATAGTCAACACGGAATGCAGAACTCGGAACTCGGAACTCTAGAACTCTCTCTGTGGGATCGGCGCCTTACTGTTTTGTTTTCTGCTTTGATAATAAACGTTTCAGCGCAGGCTCAGTTGGATCGCCCAAAGGGAATTTGAAAGGGCCATTCGACAAAATATCAAAATGGCGCCTGATTATTCCAGGCTACGAACATAAATCTTCAAACCTTTGTATAAAAAAATCGAGCAGTCCCTCCGGTGGACAGTTTTATTAGCACAGTATTTCATCCAAAATGTTTCAGCGTAGTCGTTAGTATTAATTACGTAACTGTAGTAAAATTCATGGTGCTCTATTAAATTCATGGTAGTGGTACTGTTTATAGGAGGTAATATTATTTTAGGGATCCTCATTAAAAGGGTGGGACCCTATTAGTAAGCCTATGTAACTGTATATCTGTCTTTCAGCGGACTGTATTTTTTATCCGTAAAATTTAGTAAGCTATATTTTCGCAGAATATGTTAGTATGGACAAATAATAAGTATTAGGAACAACGTTTATATTACCGCACGTACCGTTAGTGTCTAACAATTCATAAGTGCCTGTGAGGGCATATTTAAATGAATATAAATTTACATTTAATTTCAAAACAGTACCCAATTAACTACACAGTCAGTTTAGCCTACATGATTATTTTATGCTAATTAGTGCATGGAAAGGAAATCCATATTTATTTATACTTATTATCGGTCAAAGTCAACGCCATTTATTTGATTAAGTACCTAGTAGGGCACAGGAAAGTCAAAGCTACTAAGGTATTGAAGTTACCACCAGCTCGGCCTTCTACAGAGAAGAACAGGCAGAAACTCAGTAAGGTAAAGCAAGGAATTTTATAAATATATTTTTGGACAATCTGACTATATTGGCAATTTTTATATCTGTGGTTCTACCTAATATTAGGGGAGCCTAAGTTGCTAAATGGGGATTTACTCCATCGTCGTGGGGACCTTAATCTTAATCTGCTGGTTTGCATGGTAGTGGTGGCCGTACATACCCAACTAATAAGGCGCATCGTGAATCTTCGTTCGCACAGAAAAAAAGTATGGCCCCGAAGATTTACGAAAGAATGCTTAAAACTTACAATCAACCTTAGATCACTACTATAAGGTTCATAATACACTGCAGCTGTTAGTTCCGTCTCACTCGCAAGTCACGCCCCTCCGCAAGGCGCGTTCTAACATGGTGGCAGCTGCCGACCCATAGCGGTTTCCCGCGTTTGAAAATGTATCTTCTGCGCCATATCATTTGGTTACTACTGTACGCAGGGGTCGAAAAGGTTTTCTTTTTTCTATCGCGTCAGAATTGGTGGTAAGTAAACCCTAAAGGAGCTCCTACCCAAAAGACTGACGATTTCGATGCGACCAAAACTGAAGACCGATTTTTGAAAAGGCAAAAAAAGTCGTGACATTGAAAGACTCGAACGCGTGGATACAGACGGTTCAGCTTGATGTCCTTGTCGTGCGGGCCCATAATCTGACAATTATGTGGAGGAGTTTCCTTAATCTGATAAGGTTTGAAAACATGTACCGGGTTTTTAATGCGATGCGTTCAAAAACTAACAAGAAAATTCGTTTCATTCTAAATGCCTACTAACTTTTATTACAGAATGTAAAAGTAGCTAAAAATGGTACCTAAAAGATTTAGCCACCAAATATTTTTTGTAGCTAACTACCTATGTATTTCATAAATGTAGCTTAAATAATAAGTTTTTGTTAAAAAAAAATATTTTTAATACAAACTTTTTTGGTGACTGTACTTTTTGTTGACTGTACTCGCATTGTCATCCAATATACCAATGTATACCGAATATCAAGTCAATGCGACCACTGGAATTGGGTGAAATTCGACTTGCAAGATTCCACCCGAACAAACATATACATACATACTTACATTGCAAGTTAAATAAGCTTGTAAAATTGGCTAAAGTAAATCACACGATACTGATGATTTTAGCTACTTCGGCTTGTGGAAATCGGCAGATTATATTATTTCTATGATTTCTTCGAATTAAAAATAAAATTTACGGTACTCGAGAATGTCCAGGTGACGTTTTTTACATCTTTGTGACTCTCCCATTGTCTTATGTCACGCGCTAATCTTCAGATTATTGAAATGAAGACTTTTCTGCATTTAATTAACGCACCTTTTTTTATTTTTTTTTATTAGCGTGTGGAAATCCACATAGGATACCCGCCCTTGGGGGGAGCAGCCAGGTTATGCCGGACTTTTACCGGCTAAAATACCATGGTGGTCGCCACCTGCGCTGCAGAGGGAGGCCGGCTCTCGTGCAGATTGCGTACCTCCGCAGTTTATGTACTCACCATCTCCGCTTGGACTCCATATAAGTGTAAGACCAGAATCTAATTTGATCGAGTTATTGATATTTTGCAACATATATTTGTTTATCAATCCGTTTAGCATTAATCAAACTGATAGCTTAATTTGCTTACAGTTTATCAGCTTGTGGGAGTACTTATTTAGGTGTGGTCTACTCCCTAGTTGCATATACGATAACTAAGAGAAAAAGCCAGTAATAAAAAAAAATGCTTATTCTAAACGTAACTAAGTTGATATTACAAATGACACGAATGCCTATTCCAAATACTAGCCTCTACAAATTCTACATTAAATAAGTTTTTGTTAAAAATTTCATTTTGGTAACTGTACATTTTGTTGACTGTACTTGCATTGTCTTCCAATATACTCATGTATACCAAATAACAAGTCAATTCGACCTCTGGAAGTGGATGAAATTCAACTTGCAAGTTTCCAGCCGAACTAACATACATACATACATTGCAAGTTAAATAAAAGCTTGTAAAGTAAATCGCGATCAACCACAACTGCGGCACATATTTAAAAAAAACTTTAAGGCTGCGTATAAAGCAAAATAACAATCTTAGAATTGAAATTTACCCAAGTAAATAGTATTTAAATGAAAAAATATTTTTATATGGGTATTTTCATTATATACGCGAGGGTTCTGCCTGAGCAAAAACATAATGGAATGAAATTTCCTCGATAGAAAAAAATCACAAAGGTACCTCTAATAATAATGAATTTTCGGTTTTATTCGTTCATGGTGTATCTAATTAAGACAAAAATTCGATAAATAATATCACTAACATATGACCTAGGGCTGCTACTAACGATTTTTTAAAATATTCTATACTTTACGAGTTATTTAGATAAGAAGCGCTTAGTTCATTTTTGTTCCGCGAAACACGCTATCTCCATCTCATCTGCACGCGAAGATTAGACATAAGTTTGTTTCATCTGACATTGCGATATTTTTTTGGCTTGGTACGCACTCTTAAAGGGAAGGAATTAAAGCAAAAATTAGTCCTCTACACGGGCCGCGTGCGGATTAGTGGACTTAGACCTACATTAACTTTCTCGGGTTTACCTCAGGAATTCTGAGAATATGGATCCGAGTCAGAATCGTAATTTATTAAGACGAAGTTAGCAACTGCGCCACAACTTCGCAGTAAATATTATTCGTAGTAGTAGTATTAAATTAATTGTAAAAGTAATTACTGATGTAGTTTATGTACTCACCATCACCGCAACCTCCACACGGCATTGTTGATTGTTATGTTAACTCAAGTAAACTGTCAATTAGCAAGGATACAGTGACACGTTGTGTTCACTCGACAACTGCGAATCATATGCGTTTTATCCTTACCTTATTCAATATTTGAATGCATCGAGTGCATTCATGCATTCTACTAAACTATACTTCGCTGACGCGGTGTTTCAAGTCCATACCCAGTTTCATTCGTACAGCATTCACAAGTTGTGTGTCAAATCAGTAATGGATGAAAAATAAGCGGAAAGTTTGTTGAAATGTATGATGTAAACGTAATGGTGAATATAGGGCCGTGTGGTTAATTTGCTTTGCACTCGGCTCACACACAATGAGCTGTTGTTGGTAAGTAACAAAATGTCAAGTATTTTGATAATGTTATTGCGTCTGAATTTCCCAATGTACCTATACCTACCTACGATGTAAGCTGTTCATTTAGTATGTTTCTCGTGATGATGTTGAAGGTAATTAATTAGTAAAGGACTTATTTATATATATTCTTCCACCCAACAGGGTATAAAGGTAAAAAAACGTATAATAGAAGTAAGTCATAGGTTATCCCGGTCAAAATTTGGAACAGTCTGACTGGAGAAGTAGGTAGGTACCTCAGTATAGATCGCTGCATTGAATCGCTGATCGCTGCCAAATAACATCATGTTTTCCTGCGGTGAGTAAGGTCGCCAGAGCTTCATGTGGAGTAGTGGGGGACCAGCGGTGTAGTGCTGAAATATGTAGTCCCCGCTTCTGGCACAGCGAGACCTCTCTAAACCATCTCAACTTACACACCGATCAGCTATTTGCAGTCAGATCACCTTGAACTGTATCAAATTAGGGTCAATTCATGCCGTCTTAAGGTGCAGCGCGGCGCAGCGCAGCGCAGCATGACCGGCAGTTTCGCCGGTAGATTGGCAGCAAATTGTACGCAGTTACATGAGGCGCCTCGTCGCAGATTACTATCCTCGCGGCATCGCTATGCGTTTCGGAGCCGCGCCGCTGCCGCGCTGCGCAGCGTAACAATTGCATCGTCATGTCACGTCACGTCGCATCTCGGTGTGTATTGACCCTAAGTTATTGCAGACCCCAATTGTTTTAAATTGTCTGAACAAATTGAACATGCACCCAGTTTAATACTTTAGTCATTCTTATAAAATACAGCTAGGTACGTAGGTACAGTATTACCACGGTACATTTTAGTTATGTATACTGTAGTATTACCCAACTGATATGGCGCGTCGTGAATCTTCGTTCGCACAGAAAAGAAAGTATGGCCCCGAAGATTAACGAAAGAATGCTTAAAACTTACAATCAACCTTAGATCACTACTATAAGGTTCATAATACACTGCAGCTGTTAGTTCTTTCTCACTCGCAAGTCACGCCCCTCCGCACGGCGCACGCCAACATGGCGGCAGCTGCCGACCAATAGCGTTTCCCGCGACTCGAAAATGTATCTTCTGCGCAGGTACGCTGTACGTATTGTTATTCCGGGGGAATTCTTCACCATCGCCATCTGATCCCAAACGTAATCCGTAATCATTGCCCAAACTAAGCAGAGCTTTTCTACAAAAACCAGATATACAATTATTTTCAAACATACTAATGTCTGTCCTAGGTGGGAATCGAACCCTCAACTAATGGGGTGACAGGTCTTAGCACCCACGCTAATTGGCTCGACAAGTATTATTATATTACTAAATACTTATTAATCCTTACTTATAATTCTTACAAATACATTGCCCATGGTTGCCTCCTAGTAATTTAAAGCGCCTGCTATTTTACAACGAGATCAAAGTTACACCTACTGTTTAGATAACATCCATCATATTGTAGGCGTTTAAATGTGCATACCCGTACCTACAGGTTTTGTGCAAAGAGAACTGACAGGTATTTCAAGCTACGAGCAGGTAGATGCTGCTACGAAACCTCTACGATGGCATAAATCACTGAAACTTAATAATAATATCATCAAGATTCAGACATTTGAATTAATAGTGGTCCCCTGAAGCAATCCCCTGGAGTAAGTTCACTCATATTCTCATACATACATAGTGCAGTAGTGTTTACTAACATAGGCTTAAGTGTTTTTATACTAACAAACATTGTTTTATTATAATATTTATGTTAGTTTGTAAGGTATTTATCTATGGGTCTCAAGATGCCTGAAAATAAAGATTTATTATTATTATTATTTATATATCTTTTTCAAAATAACCAATTAATTTTCAATGAAAATCGAACAATAGAAATATTTCTTATACACTTATACAACTGTGGAAAACTTCTTAAAATGCAATCGATACTTACTTAAAAAAATATGCTTTTTATGATAGCCTTAGTCTTTATGACAGATAGCCTTTTAGGAGTGAATGCTGATACGATAGATAAAAAGGTCGAATGGAAGGTACATATTGCGCTGTACCCGAATAATTTAAACTTCTATACATGACGATTACGATGCCACCAAGAGCATACATCAAATTGATGCTGCAGAAATACGACGTCATGATTTATTGATTAATACAAACCTTCATATAAACTAGTCTATTATTATGCTTATCTATCTAACTATCGTTTAAATAATACAATGTGCGATACAACTAGCTTTCCCCGTGGTTTTACCCGTGATCCCTATTGTGGAGGTTTCATACCTACATTAAAAAAAACTAATTTTATTTGACAAAGCATAATTTTTGTCACTCTATCGTTTTTTGTTCAGAATTTTTGTAATTGTGATTTAAGGCGGCCCTCTGTGGCCGGCGCAACTTCAACGCGAGCATAGTCTAAAAGCTTGTTGTATCATCCAACGTAATGTTTGACTGCGAAAAAAGAGAGATAGCATCAGCGTCGTCGGTTATAAGTCGGTAAATTCCGCTGATCACTCGCGGCCGCTTCGCTAGGTCGTCATTTATGATTTCGCGTTCATAAAACTTGTTCCAGGAGTATACTTCTTGTGAAAAAATCTTACAAGTTTGTGAAAAAAAAGTTAGTTATTTAGAATCTCCAATACATTTGCAAGCCTGGTATCTAAATGTTTTCTTTACTTTTACAATTTATAGGTACATTAGATATGGCCAAAGTTCAGGCAAAAACGCTGTTTTTCGGAGGCTTTTACTGAATTTGTTTCACACTTTTTTTAAATTACGCCTAGATACAAGGCTAAATATAGTGCACAAGATACTAATTTGTTCAAAACATCTAACGAAAAATGTTTAACAACGCCATAATAAGTACAGGGGTTTTGTATGAAAAGTATGACGAATTGAGTCCTCTTAATAAGTCAACTTCGACCTATCTATGCGTTTTCTTTAAACTATTATAAGATGAGGCCATAGTCCGCACGCTAAGCAAGAACCCCTCCATTCTACCTGTTTAGGTGTTGAATTGTGTGTCATATCTGTCCCAAAAAATATGTTAATTACCTGAAGTTATGGACATCGATGCTTCAGATCGACGAGTCAAAGAATATTAAAGAAAATAATTATAATAAGTGAGAGAGACTCAGCGTTTTTTCGCTCATGGCTGTGGTAGTAGAGTCCTGAGGTCCAACCATAATTACTAGCGTTACGTCTTTCTTTGATATCCGACGTCAAAACAGGACAAAAGACAAGTAAGGTTATAATAAGAAATGGTGGTTGGCGGTTGGGCTGGGTGGGAATGAAACCCATGACCGCAGCGTGATAGGTCGGGGTCTAATACAGAACTTGACTACAGCGTGTACTACTGGGGCATATAGCTACTAATTATCAGTGATAAGACAAATATATTATGTGCATATGACCTCAGTGGGTCAAGTCATTCAGTATAAACAAGAGCACTAACAGCAGAAGCATCAACAATTGCTATCAGTATATTTAAAGATTCATACTAAGACACGTCTTAATATTAACCAAAAAATAAACCAGCGAACAACTTTGCAAAGATTATCGAGAGTTATATAAAAAAAAATTCGCTTGTGCAAAACAACTTATAATATTGTGCGTGGTCCCTTGAAGGCTTGTGTCTAGTATATTATATTTCCGTATTTATTGACAGAGAAATAATTGTCTATAAAAAATTACGATTTCAATTATTCATACAGGTGAGTTAAGAGATCTTTATCGTAATAATAATTACACAAATAAATACGTATACGTGTCAGTTTTAATGACACTTTCTTACTCTTTTATAACTTTAACTTAACATTATCGAAAGTTACCCTCATTTTTGTTAATACTAAGTTGGGAAACAAGCTATGGCCTGGCTGGTGGTAATCGGTTACCGTAATCTCTGCACACCCAAAAAGGGTTTAATGAAGGGTCGAGAGGAGTTGCAGTACCAATACTCTAAGGCGCCGATCCCACAGAGAGAGTTCTAGAGTTCCGAGTTCCGAGTTCTGCATTCCGTGTTGACTATTGTGCACACAACAAGCAGTCTAGAGTTCTAGAGTTCTGCAATATTCGCTACTGATCGCACATCATACACTTTTTTTACTTTCAATTACCATAGCATACAGTCAACGCGGAATGCAGAACTCGGAACGAGGAACTCTAGAACTCTTTTCTGTGGGATCGGTGTCTCAGAGGACATAGCGCCGTGTAATATTGGCAGTATACCAAATAAATAATAGTATTAACGTAACTATACCATTACATCGCCCACACTGCCAGCCCAGCGCTTCCTGGAGCTCTGGCGACTATACTCTTCACAGTAACATAATACCACAAATGTTCTTCGGCTGCAATCTTCTGTTAAACTAACGTCTATTTCAAATCTCAAGACAAGAACATTGCTAACATTCGGTATGACGATCCAATATCCGTATAGGAAGTAGGTACCTACATGTTTGTACGTACATATAATTAAATATAATACCGTTGAGTCACAAATGAATCAGTCCAATAGCTTGGTAGCAAGAAAACAACACTTATCTACTGATAAAATGAACTGTATGTTCATCTACGCACAGGTATGAAGCCGGAACTACTTAGTTAAAGAATTACCTATCCGAATCGATAGAAGTCTTTTTAGAGTTAGTTGGAACTAGAGATTACAGCATTAATAAATACTTGAATGAACTATATAGCTATGCATACATCAATGATATTGTGTATACCTACTATAAAAGAAGCTACTCATAGAGTTTTTAGACTAAAAATATTAACATTAGTAAACCCAACAATATATGCCGACTTTTAATAATTATTATAACTTTCATAATCAACCAACATTGCATATAAATTCATGGTGTAGGTACCATAGAGCCATAATTGAGGAGGGCTACGATTAGGTAGGACAAAGAATTTGGCACACCTAACGTTCCTATTTGCTATCTTATCATATCTTTTACAGATAACGCAATATCATTGAGCTCACAATGTACCAACACTTTAGTCGTCCAGCACAATAGTTAGCCACCTGTCGCTGTGAACAAAAATATTGATAACGATATCAAATAATGTGATGATAATAAAAGTGTTGCAATTACCTACAATGGGTGTGAATAAACTAGCTTTTATATTACTTTTAGCTTTATGTGCTAGTGTTATAGGAGAGGACACTATTATAAATGAGAATGAAAGAACTGCAAGTGATATTATAGTTCAACCAGAAGTTGAAAATATAGAAGTAGAAGATAACACACAAAGTGCTGTAGATGATGCGTCACCGATAGAAGTATTAGGTGATGTACCACTGGAAGTGAAAAGTGGGAAGTATCAAGCTCTAAATGATGGACTAGTAGGTGAAGAGCCGGTTAATTTAGAAGCTGTTGATTTCAACTCGGATGTTGGTCAAAGTGAGAAGCAACTGTTGTTGCCTGGTGGTACGGAGACTACACTTAATGAATACGGTAAGTTTATAAAAGTTCTATACACTAAGGTAATGGTCTGAGAGTGTAGTGGTGGTGAGTGTAGTGGAAGCTCAACAGTTAAAAGAGTGAGTATGGTTGTAGTATGGAAAAGCTTCTTAGTTCCAAAAGTTATAGATTATCAAGATGATGATACTATAGAGCTTACACCATTATTAAGCTTTGTGACTGGCTACCAATAAGTCAAACATTAGCTTTATTAAATCCAAATTATTAGCTTAGTATTTTAATTACTTACTAAACCTTTGTGAATCCAACTTTTAGGAATTTTGAATAATGACAGGTAATTATTATTATTGCATCGCCACGCGGGTTCCACAATTATATGAAAGTAACTCATGCGCATCCTGAATGTGTGCTTCCAATACAGCTACATTTATTTATGAATGTTGTGACATGATTCATAATATCCAAACTTTTAATATGGATGGAACATGCTGTTTCCAAAATGAACTGAGAATAACTGTCTTACTGAAAATAACTCTGCGACAAAGGATCAAAATGATTCACCTTCCCAAATATTTGGATGAAGCTGTAACCAAGCCAACGTATCATTATATATATACTATAATATTATAGATACGTTGTTCTGTAGAGATAAATAACGCGGTCATGTTGTCTAAGCACTTGAATAGCTTGTATTTAGAGTGAATCATGCCATGAACTAATCTATGTACATAAACGATTACGTTGTTTTATATTAATAAACGTAATAAAGCTAAAACACGTTGGTTTCTGAAACATCTTAATATATAATGGACAGAATAAAATCTGAGGGTACCTGGTTATTAAAAGCTACTATATCTGAAGCCTTACTAAATGTAACAGCTTCAACTGAATGACGACCAAGATTAAAAGTAAACAATTGGTCTAATAATCGATAAAGACCTACACATTCTGCAGAAAGAAATATGATATGATCAAAATTCATGTAAAAAAAGGTTAAAAAGCTAATGCAATAACTATTGAGGTTATAATAAATGTAATAATTGTAATGTATAAAACAATGCAGAATATAAATTGTAACAAACCGCTACCAACATACCAATATCATTTAGTAATCTACGATAAGAGCCGCACCTTAGAGCCAATTAATCAACAAATTAAAGAACCTCCCAGCACTAACACCACGTTTCATACGTACAACTTCTTGAATCAGTGGGTTAATACACTTTAGTTACCAATTAGGTTCAGATAAGGGCTACGCACCTTTATCATGGCTGATAAACAATGACTCTTTCAAAATGTAAGTGAGGAATGATTTTATGGTAGCGTCGGTTGAAGGATCAACTGTTTTTAGGTCAGAATATGACAATGAGGTCGAATAAATATTCGCTGTGCTTATCTCTTTGATTGGAAGTTGCTACTTTTGAATCTTTGGAGGTCACATTAATTTTTGAAGAACAAGATTGTAAAAAGTAACAGAAGATTTAGAAAATGTTGTAAATTGAATTAATCAAATCATAATGTATAGTTGCCGGCACGTAACTTGGCTAGACTCGTTAGATTTTTTTTGTCTTCAGTTAGTTCTAAACAGACAAGTACAAGCAATTAGAGTGAAAGAACAACTGAAAGCCAGCACATATAGCAAAAAAGTGAAAATTGAAAGCCAAAACGTGACCAAGCTACCAAGCAAGGGTGTATCAACGAGTAAATTGGTTTAAATTTAAGTAAAGGAGAGAATAAGGATAGGAGAATCATTGAGCTATTATTAACGTAGTAATAATAGCTCAATGAGGAGAATAGGATGAAGACGACGAGAACTGAAATCCACTATATGTGAGACCACATGTAAGAAATTTAAAAACATCTCAATTCAATAAAAAATTCAATATAGGCCATAATAAAGCACTTACAAACGTTACAATTGATTCTAAACTTGAACGTAGAGTAGACTTCCGGCATGAAACTCAGTAATTGTCTCTTCCCATTTTATCCCCTCACACGCTCACACATACACACACACACCACCACACGCGCACTCACATACTCACGCACACAAATATACATTACTATTTAGATGCTTTTAATTATTTTTCTCTTCCACTCTGGGAATGCATGTATAAATCCATAAAAAGTAAATCCGTAATTGGCAGTATGTAACAACTATATGATTTATTTTAATATTGTAAAGTGCTGTGGATTTTGTATCATTTATAAAATAAAAATAAATAAAATTATCTGCTGCCGAGCTAGGCAAAAGCCTGTATTACAGCATACAGCGCCAAATTCCCATGGATATTTACTATTTTTATGCCCTTTTTATAACATGCCATAGATTGTGGATTTGAGTTCTACCCTGCACAAACATTCGTGCACAAGAACATGTCTGTTTGCTTTAGGTGTAGTTGTAAATTTCAAAACTTATTATCAGTTTTCTGTTTTCCATAGCATGCTCTGCTATGTTTGAAATGGGATAGTTTGATTTAATGGCCCATGACATTATGGCATTTCGTTAGCATTTTACACTTTATTAATACGAGTAGAAGTTGATAGACAAAAATTATTATTGACTTATTTCAGAATACTCTATTATTTTAGCTATAAACCTATAAATTAAGCTAGCATGAGAAACTAGATAGATCCTTGCAATTTTCTGTAATCAATATAAATCTCCAATTAAAAGTATACCTGTCACTATCAATGACGTATTGAATGACAAAGATGGCAATAGTATTGATCACAAATTCAAATTAACTTTGTGATAGGGCATCAGGAACTGTCGGACGGCTAGATATATTGAAAATCTCAACTACTTTTACAGCATCAGAGCCAACAATTTCAGTATCTGCTTCAAAAATTCATTTTTCATTAATCATATTATGTTCTTGGTATGTTTCATTAATCACGCCCTTATCTAAATCAAACACAGCCTTGTCGAGTACTACGCACAGGTTTTGACTCATGAAGCTTTCATAGTGTTAGAAATATTGTTTCGAAATCGTACACCAAGTGACACTTAGTTCATAAGTAGAATTAACAGTTTTGTATTTGTCAATGAGAAAATGTTTAAAGAAACTTGTACTCATAAGTTTTCTCTTTACGATGAATATACAAATCAATATCTTTAGAATTAAAAGTCGCTCAGCTGGTGACCTCCTTGTGTATCTCACGCACCGTTGGTCACTCGCTATCGAGAGTCAAGGTGAGGCTTTGGCAGTGAGCCTAGATGTGGCGAAGGCGTTCGATCGGGTCTGGCACAGGGGTCTTCTTACGAAGTTACCAGCATACGGGCTTCCCGAGGGATTATGCAAGTGGATCGCCAGCTTTCTGTCCAGCAGATGCATAAGAGCCGTCGTCGATGGTAGCTGCTCCGATAGCATGGACATAAATGCTGGCGTCCCGCAAGGCTCTGTGTTGTCACCAACACTGTTCCTACTGCATATCAATGATATGCTGTCTATTGACGGCATTCATTGCTATGCGGACGACAGTACAGGGGACGCTCAATACACGGGCCGTGCAAATATCCCTCGTTCCGAGGTGGAGGAAAGTCGCGAACGGCTGATGTCTGAAATCGAGAGTACACTAACTAGTGTCTCCGATTGGGGTCGACTAAACCTAGTCCATTTCAACCCCACCAAGACTCAAGCCTGCGCGTTCACCGCTAAGAAAACCCCATGGTCTGTGGCTCCACAATTCCAGAACACCTCCTTGAACATCAGTCAAAGCATCGGGATCCTTGGTGTCGACATTTCTAGCGACGTTTTGTTCCGAAGTCACTTGGAAGACAAGGTTAAGCTGGCATCCAAAAAGCTTGGAGTACTCAATAGAGCGAGGCAGTACTTCACATCGGGGCAAAGGCTGCAACTTTATAAGTCGCAGGTCCGGCCTCATATGGAGTACTGTTGTCATCTATGGGCGGGAGCACCTGGATACCAGCTTGGGCCTTTAGACTCGGTTCAGCGACGTGCCATCAGAATTGTTGACGATCCCGAGCTTACAAGCGGTTTAGAGCCCCTTAGTCTGAGGAGAGACTTTGCCTCCTTATGTGTGTTCTACCGCTTGTATAACGGAGAGTGTTCTAAGGAATTGTTCGACTTGATGCCCACAGCTACTTTCTACCATCGCAACTCTCGCCATCGACGGGGAGTCCATCCTCACATTTTGAAACCAGAATTGTTTCGAACTGTGCGGGCTCAAAGGAGTTTTCTTCCGCGGACGCTCAGATTGTGGAATGAGCTCCCCGCCGTGGTTTTCCCATTGGAGTACAGCATGGGGTTCTTCAAAAAGGGTCTGAAGAGATTTCTTCAGGGTCGGCAACGCGCGAGTGATGCCCCTGGTGTTGCAAGCGTCCATAGGCTACGGTAACTGCTTACCATCAGGCGGGCCGTATGCTTGTTTGCCACCTTAGTGGTATAAAAAAAAAAAAAAAAAAAAGTAGTGTTCGCATTTTCTTCTAAATAACAGTCGGTCTTTGGAAAAGTAATATAGTGTTCCAAAGTTTAAATGAGATCATTTATAGTGAAGATCAATGTATCGTTATCAAAAATTACTAAATTTATACCACACCTACCAATATTGAATGTTACAAAATTAAAACTTAGATTTTGATTACAGACACTGAATGGGTTACAGTATTTCCCCTTTGTCAAAGGTTTTTGGCTAACTACATCAAAATTGTATGTAGTACTAAATCACATACTTATGTACCTTAGTGGCATTGTTACTTAGTTTGGAATTCTATTGTGATCGAGGAGACAAATGAATGACTATTAAGTTTAGATAAATGAATAGGTACATAAGATTTTAGCTTAGCTATATTCAATGAAAACTGTTTGCATCCCTACATGTACTCAAAGGGTCAAATCTCCAGCTACTGCTATTATTCCTGATAAAGACATGTTAGCATCTTTAGAATAGGGCTGGTATGTAAAAGCATACGGGATGCAGTTATAAATCAAACATGAAGAAAAAACTGTGCACTTAAGTAAGATTATAAAATTCCTAGCTAAATTTCATGACCCATTTTTATGCATTAAGAAGTAGATGGAGAAGTGGATAATGAAATAAATTGTAGTAAACAAGTTCTTAACGAAAATTGAAACAAACAATTTGAATAGTAGAAACAAAGAGGCGATAAAGGTGATTGAAATGACATCAGCGCCAGCGGCGCGTATGTACGAGGAATCGCCTCCAAAGTATCCGATATAATACTGATAAGCTTTTATTATCTCAGGATAACGTCGATACTAGTTGTGTATGAGTCTAAACTGAACGCATTGATAAATTACTTGTTTTATCAATTCAACATTACAATATACTGTAGTAAATGCGAATCAAATATCAATAAGAAAGTATATTTAAAACGTAACATAACATAAGAAGTACAAAATCGATGCAATGTAACTAGATACGGTATTTAATTCAACAGTTCAAAATATAAGCAAGAAAATAAAAGAAACCAAAGATGAGCACAAATATTTTCGTTATAATAAATCATCAATATGATCATCATCAGAACATGAGCACTGTCTAATATTAACAATATTACTTGCACCTTGTGTATGATGATGTATTGGACCGGAACAAGTTTCATGAATTTGAGTCACCGTCTTATTTTATAAACTTTCAGGACACATCGATGGCAGAGTACTTCCCGCCACTACATACCAGAATAATGGCCAGCCATACGTCATTACCACCCAACGGCTAACCCAAATCCGATCGAACTTCATGTACTGGTTCTACGATCAGGGAGGAAATGATAACATCGGTGACTACCAGAGGGATATACACACGTCTACCCCGCAGATTCACAAGAACTTCAACTTTCAGCTTCCGTTCTTTGGATTCAGATTCAATTATACCAGGGTAAGGTACAGAAGATTATGAAAACAAGAAATTAGATGATCACAAATACCTTAATATTGATTTGATAATGTTGCACAAATATTCAGGAAAAATAAATAAAGATCCAACTCTTGCTTTTTAAAATAATTTAACAGATACATTACTTTCCTTCAAATAATACTGCAGTACTTAAATTGCTTGCATTACTAAAACCTGCCATGGTCACATTTATCTGTGAGTTTGTTTTATTGTTTTCAGATTTCAATGAACGGCTACCTGTACTTTAGCGACCCTCCAGACCACTACACCTACCCTCTCTCTTTCCCCGTGCGGGATTGGCCCTCTGTCAACGATCCCTCCTTCATCGGCATCTTCTTCAGCAAGTGTCGTATCGGGAGCATGAGGCCTGAAGACCCTGATCAGAGAAGACCTGGTATTTACTTTAGAATGGACAGAGACTTACAGGTAAGAATGTTACCAAGCCTACGCCTATGAACCTACGATAATGTATTCAAGATTTATAAATTAATTGCCATATTTTTCTGTTCCTAATAATCATGCTCAATTTACTCATATCCTGAACAGCCGAATTCTATAATTTTCTAATCCATACATTATTTTTTCTCAATTTAGACTCGCACCGACCAGCTTGGAGTAGAGATGAGAGAACGAATCACATGGGACGTTCGCGAAGGAGTCATTGGCTCCGAAACCTTCAACCCGAAGCACGTTGCCACTATCACATGGAAGAACATGTCCTTTGCTGGTGGAATTGATAACTCTTTGTTTATGGTATGATTCAAACGATTTATCTTTTAGAACTTTATAATTAGATATTATGAGCCTATTCACTAAGTAACACATGAATCCTCAGATTTATTCTTCCTAAATATCGAATGTTTATATTTGCAGACAAACACGTTCCAAATGGTTCTAGCGACAGATGAAGTGTTCACATATGCGATATTCAACTACCTCGAAATCAACTGGAGCTCACACACCGAAGCTGGTGGTGATACTACTACTGGTGAAGGTGGTGTACCGGCTTACGTAAGTATACTATGACTTATTGAAGTTGTTTAGATAAATATAAAACTATATATAGCATATAGTGAGGAACTAGATTTGAAAGCAGATAAAAGATATTTTAAACACAATGTTTGTAACTAGGGCCGGAGACTAGGGCAGGAGATATCCCTCCAAAATATACCTTCTACTCTGTATTGTGTAACCTAAGTAACTATCCTAATTGCAGATTGGTTTCAATGCTGGTAATGGAACCCGAAGCTACGAATACAAGCCTTACTCCCAAGCATCTGTGCTGAGAGATCTGACGGGACGAGGGTGGGCCAACGGGTTCCCGGGACGACATATATTCAGGATAGACGAGAAAATACTCATGGGAACGTGTAATAAAGATATCGGTAAGGTTTTTATTTTTACTGATCAGTGTATAAATCATTAAGATACTGAAGCTAACTTTGATAATAAAGCATTTGATTAATTCAGCTGAGTACTTAATTAATTTCTTCTTCCAAACAGATGGTGCAAACCTTCCGCTAATGTTTGCTCCTGAAAGTGGTAACATGCTTGGAGGAACTATCGTCAATATCACGGGCCCTTGCTTCAATCCTGACGATAGGATCACGTGTCGTTTCGATACAGAGTCAGTTCTAGGTGCTGTAGTGGATGTGAACAGAGCTATTTGTGTACAGCCTAGGTTCTGGCATAATGGATATGCTAGGTTTGAAGTGGCAATTAATAATGAACCTTACAAATGGAAAGGAAAGTTCTTTGTTGGTAAGTATTTTTTATACAAAGGCTGTAAAAAAATATGAACAATATGCTAGAAAATTTAAAAATTCATGTCTTAATTTTACAGAAACACCAGCAACAGCAACAGAAAAGATCTTCTTCCCCGATAACGCAGTACACGAAAGATATCCACCAGAAATAAGAATAACATGGGACCGATTCAATTTAACCACGAACTTGAATGTTCAACTGCAGATTAGCGTATGGGGGTATAAAGAGGTGACGATAAGACCTCAACTAGAGTACATCGACATGATTGAAATTGGAGTGGCAAATACTGGAGAGTATGTCATCAACCCTCAGAATTTCCGTAACAGGGAGAATATAATGCACAACGACATGCAGTTCGGTTTCCTCCAGATCAATTTGACAACTCCTGAAGTTTTCAAAGGTGTATCAATATCTCCGTAAGTATTTTTTGGTATTTATGTTGCAACTCAATTTACTATTTGAAACTGGTTTAAAATCAATACATTTTTTTTAGTTAAAAAGACACGAATTAGTCAAAAATATTGATGATTTATATGATTTCTCTCCATAGAGTTCTATGGAGTCGTCCAATTCCTCTCGGCTGGTACTTCGCTCCTCAATGGGAGAGGCTCCACGGCCAGCGCTGGTCACAAACAATGTGCAACAACTGGCTGCGAACTGATCGTTTCCTCAAGAACTTTGCTTCACAAGTCTGGGTGTGCCCTTGTACTCTGGAACATGCCCTCCTCGATAAGGGCAGGTTCATGCCTGATCTTGCTTGTGATAAGGATACGAATCCAACCTGTAGATACCATTGGGGCAGTGTGCATTGCGTCAGAAGTGGAAGTCCAAGGTAAATTAATTTATACCACAAATAATAGTTCAGTATTTTTGTAAGCAAAAGAAGGAAGATAAGTCAACTAGATCCGCCTTTAAGTATCCTTGACTACAAAACTAAAATAATGTATGTTTCCAGCGCGGAAGGTTCAGGCCAACAATGCTGCTACGACAAGAATGGATTCCTCATGATGTCTTACGATCAAATGTGGGGATCTCGACCCTCACGATCTCACGATTTCGGATTTACTCCTTACAACGAGGCTAATAAGGTTGAATACATTCTATTAAATCTGGCATTTCAAATAAAGAGTAAAAAACCTATTAAGATACTTATTAAGGTTATTTTGTGAACAGGTCCCATCATTATCCAGCTGGTTCCACGATATGATTCCATTCTATCAGTGTTGCTTATGGCAAGAAGAACAGGCTGTTGGTTGCGAAACATTTAGGTGAGAAAACTTTGTACCCTACAATACCTTAGTTACTTTCTATTGGAGCCCTAATAACACAATTTCTCATAAAAATAATATTAACGAGTTTATCGTTTGTACAGGTTTGAGCGACGTCCGTCTCAAGATTGCGTCGCCTACCAATCTCCTGGAGTGGCAGGCATATTTGGAGACCCTCACATTGTTACGTTCGATGATCTTCAGTATACTTTCAATGGCAAAGGTAAGCTTAAAAAAATCTTTCGCTACAATTACTAAAAGGTATCGTCTATATTTTGTTCTCAAACTATTGTTTATTTGGTTAGGTGAATACGTCTTGGTAAGAGTGGACCATCCGCAGCTGAAACTGGACGTGCAAGGAAGATTTGAGCAAGTTTCAAGGAATATATACGGCCCAGTCAATGCTACTCATCTGACTTCCGTTGTTGCTGCCTCCAACAATTCTGCTACTATTGAGGTAACTTCATCAGTTAGGATCAGGTTATATTTGGAGCCATGAGAGTATTAGATAGGGCTTTGTGTAGAAGAGTATTTTATCTACTTGTTACACCTTTTAATCTTCTGTTTTTAGTATAAGGAGTTTTACTTGTAGGAACCAACCCACATGTATTATTATCATAATATTTTTGTCGTTCGTAGGTTCGTCTGCGACCTCAGCACTCTCAATGGAGATACAGGCTCGACGTGTTTGCTGATCAGAAACGAATATACTTCGATAGATCTGCTCTTAGAGTACAATATTTCCCAGGTAAGGCAATCTAATACAGATCTACTTGATCTACTATTGAGTAATCACAATCATCTCACTGTGTCAAATCATCAGTAGACTTCAACTAGATAAATCTGTGTAATAAATTAATTAGAAATATTATGTAAACAGGTGTAACAGTATACCAGCCCATGTACCTCCTGAATCAGTCGGAGATTGTGATCATGTTCGCGTCGGGAGCTGGTATCGAGGTCGTGGAGAATGGTGGCTTCATGACTGCGAGGGTTTATCTACCTTGGAATTATATGGTGAGCTAGTTTTCTTACTTCTATTGCTAGCCGTACAGACTTATCTTGCGGTTTCACTCGCAATTAATAGTCTTCCCTTTCCATATCATAGGTGATCTGCGAGCCAAATTGCGTTGCGATCCGTTCAGTCAGAGGTTTAGTCATGATGATCTATAAAGCAGACAGATAGAGCTACTTTTACATTTATAATATTATCTATCTCCTGCGGTTTTACTCGTGTTTCCGGAATACTAAGAATCCTATATCCTATACCAGGCCATTTACGTGCATTGCCTTCGGTAGAGAGGTTTACTTAGTCGTGAAAAAGAGAAAGAATTTAAAATCATACTGCAAATTTTCAGAATCAAACAAGAGGCTTATTCGGAAATTGGTCGCTGGATATAAACGATGACTTCACTAGACCAGACGGGACCAGAGCGACTGTGGATCTGAACAACTTCCAATCTGCTCATAGAGACTTCGCACAGTATTGTAAGTATTATTAAAATCTCATCGTAATATTGACAAAGTAACTGAAGGTTAAGATTACCCAAAGGAAATCTAAAATAAATTATATTGTAATTCATTCATATTCTTTGGTAGAGTCAATTCGTCTTATTACATGAAGTATAAGCAAACGGGTTTTAATATAGTCCCGGCTCTTTTTGTTATACGACGATAGAAAGTGACGGATATATTTTAAACCTGGGTTTTGCTAGATTTGCTTTAAACCATGTCATACTTGACATGGTTGAATTAATACTTTAAGCCCCGTATTTAAACGAAACAACGTTTAAATAAAAAAAAACATTAAAGATGCAATAGAAAACTGCTGCTATACAATTTAATTCAAAGGCATGTGATGGCAATTAGTTGCATTTTGTTGCTACATTCAGGCTAGGTAGAGCAAATTAGACTTTTCACAGAAATCTTGAAGTTACTAAAATTTCTAATAAACAATTCAAAGTTTAAATAAAACAGAGGTCAATGAACAAAGGACTTATCTGAAAGTCGTATATAGTAGCTTCATTGTGGACTTGTTGAATCCTACAGATAAAGTATCAAATTAATTATGAGAAAAGAAAGAAATGAAACGAAAATGCATTTTGTTAGAGAAGATTCACAAAAAATTTAGTGTCTATTTTCTTGCCGAACTCTTCTCAGTTTAAGTGTGTTATGGACTAGTGGTAGAGACAATTTGTAGCATTCTCAGTGTTTTGATTTCTTACTCCAACTGCAATTTCCAGGGCAACTAACTGATCGAGAACAAAGGGACATAGGAGTAGCTATGTTCGTTCGGGAATATGGACGAACAGCAGCTTATTACAACGATAACCTCTTCATACCGAACTTCATACGAGAACCAGCTGATTTTCTACCGACGAACAGATCACACGACGTCGATCGAGCGATAGAAATATGCCAAGATTCATACCAGTGTCGATACGACTATGGTATGACGTTGAATCGGGATATGGCTGAATTTACGAAGAACTATTTGGCTTCTATTGTGAGTATGGTTTAAAGTTTTTGGATTATTTTGTAGGAAGCGCTCGTGGTATAGCATAATTAGCCGTTCTTAATCGATCGGGAAAGTTTAGCTACCAGCGTCGTGGTCGCTAATTGGTTGGGTGACCGCCTAGCGGTATTTCAAATCGAGCGTATCCGCGTGTTTCGAATGGGACATAAAGCCGTTGATCCCGGTTATCACTTAATTATGATAGTCGTTAAGCTAGTTGGAGGCCTACTAGGCGGCTTGAAATCTCCAATAGTAAGTTGACCACTAGCCTACCTCCACCTGTCCGCTGTGGGCACGCGTGGTGGAGTATCTGCCCATTCCATTTCACCCTAATTTGTGAAAGGAGGCCTGTGCTCAGCAGTGGTACATTATAGGCTGATGATGATGATGTCGATGATGAAGGAGGGATATATGTCTTCTAGTATATCCTGGTAATCTATGCTAGATACAAAACTCTCATGGTGCTTTTACAGTCTATGCGGGAAACGATGGTGACGATTTCCATAATAACTGAAGATCTAGCTTGTCTATAACATATTTAAGTCACAAAATGAGATTACAGTAAAACATGAAACTTCATACAATTCCATATACTCAGCTTGATTATTTTGAATGGACTATTTAACGTACCTATATTTGATCTTATTTGCTCGATCGCAACATTGTATTGTACATTTAAATCCTTGTCAGTACCCCTAGACAAAGTACTTTTCGTTGCGTTTGCGCGAATAGAAACGCTACAAAATGTATGAGATTGACATTTGGTTACGCTAGGATCTAGTGAATCCTTATGTCAATTTTGTAGCGTTTCTATTCGCGCAAACGCAACGAAAAGTACTGTGTCTAGGGGTACAGGTGCATTTTTCGATTAGGATATTCCATCTACATAGATATGCAGTTTACTATGATTCATTCAAGCATGCGTCACATTTACTCTGCAATTATCTTAATGACATCCTCGCTTGTCAATCATACACACAATCAACATTTTCCCATGATTTTATACACATTTATTAGGGATGTTAAGAAAGATTTATGTGCGTAGCCGAACCATTCGGATATCCGCAGTGGCCATCTGTCTCGTATCCGAAAATTCCAGATTTATTTCAGTATGGATTCCAGTTGTATTCATGTTTTTTACTCTTTTCAAATGATAATATCTCTCATTGCATTTCTTGTACTTAGTTACTATGCAAAGAATGCCATAAGTACTTTCTTGCTTGTGCTTTCGTCAAAGATATTTTCTCATGCGTTGCACTCTTGACAGAGTGGTCATGACGTGTGATTTATGACACACTTTCTTCACTAACTGCTGCCCTTCTTGTCTTCTTTGATGAGACCGCCTATTGCGGCCTTAATTTGGTCGGTCCATCACATGGGTGATTGACCACGCGCTCTGGTGCCCTCTACCATCTTCCATTAGTGAGACAATATTTTAGCCACTTAATATTTTCCTTTTGCTCTCGTGAGTTCACTTTTAAGCTGACCTTACCACCATCTGCAACATTAGGAAGTTTGTAATGGAGCTCAATGCTGGATTCAGGTTACTTAATCTTACAAACGACCACTTGCGCAAGCGCTTCGACGCTCTCAAGTACGACGTGAAGAAGATAGAGGAGGTTGTATATGAACTCAGCATCCGGGGGCTCCTGCCACGACCAGAGACCGACGGCGGAGCGCCCGACGCATAGTCCAAATATAACTAACACTCGTTAACTTAAATATTTATGAAAATAAATAAATAATAAGCGTAATACATTAGCCCTAAATTGTGGTCAGCATGTAGACGTCCACTGCTAGACATAAACCTTCCCCAATGTCCATAGGACCTTCGATATTTGCTTCAAGCATTACTATTTAGATTATTTTAACTATCAATTAATAGTATCAAGACTTATTTATTAGATCAGTACAAATTTAGCTTTTTATTTAAAAAAAAACTCATCGATGAATGATCGCGTGCGCATCTCGGATGCGTCTTGTCGTCAGTTATCCATTGTTCTGTTAATTATAATGCAGCAGCCAAGGTCTTCTATAGGACCATTCGTAGTTAAATCACTCGCAGTTTCTCTTTACACACCACGAGGACGATTTCATAAACAACTCCTTTTATGACATTTTCTTAATTTCGTGAGATTTGAGTGAATTTTAGTTTTTTTCGATAAATTTACTTGGTAGTATTAGTTGTTCATCGTGCTAGTTAACTGTTCTTTAAATGTTAATATCAGTTGTTTTAATACAATGTTTAAATAAGTAAGGTACGTAATGAAACGGATACCTATAAAATTATCCATTATATATAATACGAATTTATTATATTTTATTAGTCATAGTAATTATTTCGTTAGTTGATTAAATCTATACGCACATAATTTCTCAATCCAAGTACCTACTTACTTATAACAATACAATTATTGTAGGTACCTATACAATTTAGCTTACATTTGAAATGTTTCATTTGAATTTTGTATATTATTCATGCAAGCTGGGTAAGTCGGTCAATCCTACAGGCATTTCCATGTTTAGTCCCATATCGTTTTTCTCTCGAACGACGTTGTTTATTCTGTCTGGTATTTAAATGCGTTGTTTGTTTCAAGACTAACATCAAGGAACAGAACGCCCGACGTGTCATCAGCTGCGGAATATTGGAGACCCCACGTTTCGGTAGAAAGAGTAATTTCTTCTTCACGCCTGGAACTAGAGTGAGTTTTAATTTTAATTCTTCATTAAGTATTCATATATCGATTGTTTCTAATTGAATCATCATCTAGCTTGATCTATTATTTTTTCATGACTTTAAATAGTATTTTAATATAGTATAATATTTGCTTCCTATTCCAATTGTTTTATTTTACCACTTGATAAGTGTGACATCACCTAAACTTAAATTCCTTATTTTGACTAATATTAGCAGATACCTACCTACCTATTGGGCATTTCATATTATTTCTAACCATCCTATGACAGTAGTTGTGGTTACTCTTTTTCCTCATTCGTCAATATAAACTGTAAAATTACTAATATTATTCGTAATAATAGGTGAATTTCGAGTGTAATCAGGACTTCATTTTGATTGGAGACAAGAGAAGAGTTTGTGAAGACGACGGTAGATGGAATCTACCTGATTATGGATACACCGAGTGTCTACGTGAGTACTTAGAATAATTATTAACTTACTAAAACGAATAATATGGATAGCTGACTTGAGCTGTCATCAGGCAATAAAGCTTTCGGCTTTGTCTGTGCCGTTTATAGAAAATGTTTCTTGACATCATGGGGAAACCAAAACGCTTTAGTAGGGTACTTTGCAGGTTACACTAGTTAGGGTTTGTAGGTGGCACTAGCTGGCTAGAACCATCAAGTTGAAAATCTATCACCAAGCACCTGACCGGTATCTGAACTTGAGAGTCAGTTCTCGTATGCTTCCCGTCTTCGACCACATTATCACTTACCATAGTGAGATTGTAGTCAGAAACATGGATATCCATAATAAAAACTATTTCTCAGCATTATTTATATCTCAAAATGAAAGTTTTATTAATGGAAAATTTTAAAGCAGTTCTACGATAGTTTGGTTCTACATTAATTAATGCCCGATTTCAATAATTTACGGACCGGATTTATTAAAATGAAGACTCTTATATCTTTACTAATAATGAAGCAAAGACCTCAAAGCTTTGCATATCAGACCCTCCCATATGGAAGTACCTATCACAGGTAAAATTAGCTTACGAAATTATCTATATGCCCAGTTTGGCAATAAAAAAACCTACCATTGGTAAGCAAAACGATTCGTTTTTGTTTATTGAAATCGGGCATAAGGCACTCTAAGATGTATTCATCGAAAGCTGACATAAATTTCTCTAACATCCAGGTAATCAAGAGTACTCACAACGCGCTCTGTTCTTGACGTGGGGTGTCATAGTGGCAGTTATTCTACCATTAGGACTATTGATTTGTCTCCTTTGGTTCTGGTGCTGGTACAAGCCAAAGTCCGAGGGCAAAGAAGGATTCCGTTTTGAAGATATACCGCGATCAAAATCCGCATCTAGACTTAATCTCAGATCAGCATCAATGGGAAATATCACGGACACATTGAAATCCTCAACAATGAATAGCCAGGACTCTGACGATAAACCCAAATTGCCTGATACTCCCACAGAGGAAACCCCTATTACTAGGTCTGTTGTAACTCGGTCAGCTCCTATTCCACCAAGGGAACCCCAGGATGGTGATAGTTCAGGCATAGGTTACCCAGATTCGAGCAAAAGTGACTCTGGAAAATCAGATAAATCCAGTTTACCGAAAAAACGTAGGGCGTACGACAAAACATACCGAACTAATGAGCCTCTTCCTAATGCTCCTGAGGTTGAATTTCCTGAGAAGCTTTGGGATCTATCCGAAGAAGATTTGCTGTCTCTCACAAGTCCTTCCGATTCTGAATCCAATCGTGATTCCACCCTTACCCGACCTGCAAAGGATATACAATATGTGAGCAAACCGCGTCAAACTGGGCGTCATGCTCTCCCCAGTGAATCAGGCTATTCCACTAAAGATGGTTCCGAGGACCCTTACCCAAAATACGAAGGACAATATAGTCCTATTTCTTCTCACTACTCTCCAACTTACTCTGAAATTTATTCACCTCCTATAAGTCCCACTTCGGACATCAGTCCAAGAAATACATATAATAATCCTGGGTTGCCTGAAGCGCCTAAAAGTGCTCCAGCTGATGCAATAAAGACCTTCACACTTCCTCCTAAGAAGGGTAAATCAGTGGAGACGTTGATAGATCCACCTACTGCTTCTGAGGTCCCCACGCTAAGTAGTCGTAGCACTATGGTTTAATCTTTGCCTCTCTTAATTCCTCTATGGAATTGGGATCTTTCAACCACCGTTTATATTTATAGACCGAAATTAGACTAAGTTATTTACGACTTCACTGCCCGAGTTAACGACAAAGTCTGTGGGAGGATCCGTATGACGTTTTTGAATAAGAATTCTGTGTAATTAAGATTTTAAGTTGCACAATATTGTTAGTATTATTGCACATACGTTACTAGATGTATTTTAAGTTTTCGATAGGCTTTCTTGTAGGGTTATGTGAGATTTTCCCATTGTTGTTGAATGTTATTTCTTTTGCTATACGTTTTATTTAAATTAATAAATATATTTTACAACCAACACGGTACTCACATTAGAGGAAATTTCTGTTCCCATACGGTAGAATAACTTCCACGTGTATTTTGTACTTTATTTTATTTATTGAATGAGAAAGCAAGGAATAAGCTACCACTTTTTGTGGAATAGAAATTTTCTCTACATTGTGATGTTTCTTTATTTTTTCTCTTACCAAAATTGTGAGTTTATTACTTGCTTTCTTATCTTATGCAAACAAGGAATTGAGGTCACTCGAACAGGTGAGTGTTATTTTTTATTTGCGGCGAGATAAACTGTTGGGGCGTTGCGTATAGATAGATAGTGCCTACCTCTTCATAACCATGTTACACCTACCTGATATGATAATATTGCGTATATGTTTGTTAATAAATTGCGATGTTAAGTCTAGTTTTAATTTTTTTGTAAACGTTGACTCATGAAAATTAATGTCCAAATTGCAGAATCCAGATTAGGATCTATCTAAAATAATCTAAAAAAAAGATACCCATAGGTCAAAAGAGCCGATATTCTATCTATTCTTAATTTGTAGTACTAATAAAACCCTTCACATAACTCAATTTCAAATGTCCAGGCAAGCAAGAGTACTCGTCCCGTACCTTGGGGGCGACATGGGGCATCATCAGTGCAATCATGGTGCCTATTGTGGTCGTACTCATCTGCATCGGCTGGAGGATACTGCAGAGACGGCAGGCCGAGGAGAAGGATGAAAATGAATTCTTGGCTATTACGTAAGAAAACCTATTATATTATTATTAAACTAGCTGACCCTAAAGACATCCTTTCAAAAAAATTATGAAGCACTTCCAGTTCTTCCGAATTTCCCAATGTACTTATCGGGCAACTTTTTCAATTTTTATTTCCGTAAAAAGCCTTTTATAGGACTGTCACGCTTCTCCGTGCGTGACATTATTACACGGAAATACTTTATAGCACGTGTGACATAAACCCGCACTTAGACCCTATCCAGAAATGACGAATTAGCCACAAGTCTCTCGCGCGAATGCATTACGCGCGTACGGCGAGGTACACACGACTACATATCAAGCTATACTTTTTCAGTATAAGCTGACCTCTCATTGTACGGAAATCCTTTACTTATACTGGAAATGTATAGCTTGATATGTAGCCGTGTGTACTGTTCACCAATACATTAAAAATACTTTGCGTGTTTTTATACGCGCGATGCTTGTGGATGCAATGTCGGTCGCAAAGGACTACCTCGCCGTACGCGCGTAATGAATTCGCGCAAGAGATTCGCGACGAATTCGTCTTTTTTGGACAGGTTCTAAGTGCGGGTTTATGTCACACGTAACATAGTATATGCGATAATAAGATACTTATGACTCTACTGTGTATATCCTAGGTATGTGTATTAAATAATCTACAAATCATTTTAAAGGTCTCGACCAATCGATCCGGATGAGTCAATGAAAATCAATTCAGATGACGAAAGCATTCCTTACAAGAAGGACATAACGGAAGACAGTCCTGAAACGCCAGAGCCTATTAAAGTGGTGGATAACGAAGCTCCAGGCTACGGGGTTCCGTACGGGCAAACTTACGATCAAACCCAACCTCAGAGGAAATGGGAAGGAGAAACGGAGATTAATTAAGTCTTTTTCTTATTTTCGGTACTATTAGAGTTATGGCTTTTTTGGAACAAATAAAAAATATTGACGGTTAAATTTTAGATAATTTTTACAGTAATTAAATGAACTTAAGTAGACAAAAGTACTAAGGATATCTTCATTGAGTACACCTAATGGCGCGTCTATTCTACGTGAACCGAGCACGAGCCGAGCCTCTATTCGTTCGTTCCTCACGATGTCAAGTGTGGACATACGACGAACACAGCCTACAACACGAGCGCGATGCGAATCCCTGTGTTCGTCAAAAACTGACGATCGGTGGTGTACAGTCGAGCGCGAGCCGAACGCTCGTTCGAGGCTCGTAGGTCCGTCCACACTACGCGAATCCATGCTCCACGTGTGGCTCGTGCTCAGTACACGGCAACACATCAAGCTATACATTTCCAGTATAAGCTGAACTCTCATTGTACGGAAATCCTATACAATGCGAGATCAGCTTATACTGGAAATGTATAGCTTGATGTGTAGCCGTGTGTACGTAGCATGGACAATGCATCGACAGTTGATTTATTCTTGTTTTACTTGTGTGCCAAGCTTTATAGTTTATATAAGATGCAGGTCCTAAGCTCTATTTGATTTATAAGAAGTTTAAAATACCTTATAACCGTTTCATGTAGTTGCAAATACCATGGAGCATTTATAACAAGACGATTTAGTATGTATGAATTACTTATATAAATGTTTTTTTTTTAGTTTTTAAGATAAGTTCATAGACATTTTTAACTCTTTTTGACATGCTTGTTCTTATTTTTATAATTTCTTATAGAACCTAAGTATTTTACTTTCGCATTTTTATTTATGTGAGCAGTTGAAATTATATTTTTAAATTTTAAACAATCCCACCATTTTGAAATAGAAATAAAATAAAAAGTATATGAATTGTTTTATTTAACTCCTATATAGGTACTTAGTTTTCTAATACAATATACTTTCAAATAACTTACTACCTACTTATCATAAGTAGCTAGGAAATCCTTGGAGGATCTTGTTTGGATTTTATGAAAAGGCTGTATGCTTACTATTCTGTAATCTGTGGCTGTATGATTAAAAAGCACTTGCCTATCCTTTTACGGATGAAAAAACTACCTACAAGGTACTTCTATATTTTGTGTACGATTGTGTGACTGTGTGTGGTTATCGATAAAATGAGTTATTTTGAACCTTTACGGAGAAGTAGTAGCTTGTCTACCGACTGCGTCGTATAAAAAATGTATGATGTGAAGGATACATTTTTGAAATAAATAATGATATTACAATTTTAGTACCATTTTCCTTAAAATACGGCAATCCGGACTGTGATATACGGTAGATTAGATTTTTTTTAATCTACCGTGTTGTTATCGTAAAAAAAAACATTTTTACGGTGAAGTAAAGAGAAATGAATTATGTGAATCGTCACTTTACAAGTTGTCTCAAAAAGTCCGTGAAAAGGACAATGACCACCATTTTACTACATGACTGGACGGTGACTGAAAGTGAAATTATAAATAAAATGTATGCGACTGAAGGACTTTATCCATGGTCATGAACGAATTAACAAAAAAAAAAGTACTGACTGACAGCTGACAGCTGTGACAGCTCATTGCTGACAGACAGCTGATGAAAAAATAACAAAAAAGGAAATATATTCAAATTACAAACAAACCTCACATAAAGCAATTGATAATATTATAAGAAATAAGATAAAATAAGCATTTACATACCCATACACCAAAACCTATAAAACATACTAAAATGGTATTTTAAGTGGAAATGGTATGACGATTTTAATTATTAATTTTGATTGATACAGTGGATACGTGATACAATTTGCTAGCTTTAAATTTAACTTTATCAATTCCACAGGAAGACAGGATTTAAAATTGGAACTGCAGCTATGTTTCGTAAATATGTAACTAATAAACCATCTATGTACTTGCTATCGTTCAGCCTAGTGCTTCAAAGAGTTCTTATTTAAAAAACATGAACATCAGATACAAAAATGTGCTATCCTGTTTATTTCTTCGACCCTGGTTAGGGGTCCCGTTTGGAATTTGGATAGCTGTGTCAGTAGTGTACTACTGGTGGTTGATATCAAGGATAAGTGTCCTAGAAACCCAAAACAAAATATTCAAAACACAGCTAAAGATGTCCCAAAGTGTTATGAGGCAGATTTCAGTGGAATCTGGAACATATCAAGTTCCTGTTGTAAGTATAAAATACTTATTGAAATCTAGTACATATATTCTAGAAAGATAAAATTAATTTGCCTTTCTCCCTCTAAAATTGGCTTTTACTAAACAGGTTGTACTTTTAGAGCTTTCACAAACTAATTCATTGTAATGTTAATGTATCGGGTCTATTAGCATACAGATTATAATTAAAATATGTTTTTTTACAATGTTACAACCAAGTTGCATTGATTGTGGTAACGAGTGAACTGGAAACAGAGGGCATCGGCGTCTCGGTGAACGGGAGTTGTTTCCAACTACCCCCATTTGGTCTTGCAAAACATTATAGTCACAATCTCGGTACACGGTATCATCACCCATACTTGATTGAAAGTCACTGCGCGAACATTTTCTTATCACTGGATTCCACGCAGCAGATAACCTTAAACCATCTTCACTATTAAAATAAGGATATTTTAAAATTTCAAAGGCTTCTCGTTATATCTATAAATTGACGTGTCAAAGCTGTAACAAGCTGTTTTCAGTGTGGTACTTCCTGCCAGGCTACCATCAAAGATTAAAATTCCGAGTCTGTCACTATTTGGTGGTCTTTACCCAACTACCCCAGAATTAGGGAAATAATTTTAAATTTTTGTTTTTATTTCTTGTTACTCCATAACTTGCTGTAATTTTTCAGATCCCAGACACAGTAGGCACCCTATGTGAAACTGTACATATAGCACTAGTATGCATGGGTAAATGCACACGGCTGATCACTCCCATGCTAAAGTCACTGATGGATCATCGTCAAAACCCACTACATTTCCATCTCATTGTAGATGGAACTTCACAACATACAATAAGTAAACTCTTTGATACGTGGGATTTACCTGATGGTAAGTTATGTTGATTATAGGTTAGAAAAATGGACCGTATTTAGTTTACATCCTAGTTTCATGAGTATTCTGCTATTAGTGCTATTCTTAATTCAGTTCCATTTTATTCTGGTTAATATTAAAAACAGATCTAGTGTTGATTAACAATTTAATATAGAATTTTGAAGGTAATTCTTACTATCTATTTAAAATAGTAAAAAAAAAAAAATGTGTAAGCCAATATATCTTCTTTTCAGGGGCTCTCGTGAGTGTGAGGGTCCTGGGCCCAGGCCCTGTACGTCCTTATGGTAAAGACAGAACTTGAATGTTTAAATGCCCCAAATATTGTTCTAGGGTAGAATCCATGCTAAGTTAGATCCAAAGCTGTTTATGCTTAAATTAGTCACTATCTATACCGATCCTTACAAATACAAATTATTTATTTCCAGTCAAATACACATGTTACAATGCACAAAACCGTCTGTCTCAAGTGCAATGGATACCAAACAGTCACTACTCCGGAGTGTATGCGCTTGTTAAACTACTATTTCCTGATATATTACCAAAGACATTGAATCAAGTTGTTGTACTGGACTCCGATTTGACTTTTCTATGTGATATAGCTGAAGTGTGGGGTATTTTCAGAAATATGACTCGTCATCAGGTAAACTATTTTTTTTTTATTAAAAAAGCAATATTTTATTTTTGCTTTGTGCAATGTGGTAGGGTTAAAACAGAAGTTAAAACCTGTAGCCAAGCACATTTTGGTGTATTCCTGCAAGCACTTAGTCCTGTATTGTAGAACGAAATTTTGGATCAAGTATCAAGAATAGATTGTGTTAATCGAAAATAAACCTTATATCATTGGTGCAGGTTCCAAATTCAATTGTTTTAATCTACACTGAACACTTGAATGTATTCTTAACAGTTTTGGCCACATTATTACTTACTATGGCGAGATTGAATTGGTAGAAGCGCTCGTGGTGTATCATGATTAGCCATTCTTAATCGATCGGCAAAGTTAAGCTACGCCTTTCGTGGTCGGTACCTGGAAGGGTGACCGCCTAGTGGTATTTCAAATCGAGCGTTTCCGTGCTTCGGAAGGCACGTAAAGCCGTTGGTCCCGGTTATCACATAATTGTGATAGTCGTTAAGCTAGTTGGATGCCTCCTAGGCGGCTTGAAAAATTACAACAGTAGGTTGACCACTAGCCTACCTCCACCGATCCGCAGTGGGCACGCGTGGTGGAGTATTGCCCATTCCCTTTCACCTTCATTTGTGAAAGGACGCCTGTGCTCAGCAGTGGAATATTATAGGCTGATGATGATGATGATGATGGTGAGATTGTGGCCAAGCTAACGGCTTGAAAGAAAAATGGGTTTCGCCTAATGGACAAAATATCTTTTAGCTTATAGGTTTAGTAGAAAACGAGAGTAACTGGTACATAGACACAACCAAGCGCTGGCCAGCACTCGGCCGAGGTTACAACACTGGCGTAATGTTGCTAGACCTAAAAAAAATACGCACAAACATAGACTGGACATCTCTATGGCATGATACTGTGAATGAAAATATCGATAGTTTGAAGCAGACAACACTGGCAGATCAGGACGTGATTAATGCTATAATTAAGAGTAATCCCAAGTTTGTTTATAATATCAGCTGTCAGTATAATGTTCAAATGTCAATGAGGACGCTGGCGAAGAATTGTTATGGAGAAGATGTGAATAATGTTAAGGTTTGTTGTTTTAATTGTTAATTTTGTTTGGATACAAAAGTTGTATCTCGCAATAACTATAACATACCCGTACTGAAAAATATGAGTAGGCAAGGGCGGATCCAGCCTTCGGGTCAGGGGGGGTCACACACTTATATCCAGCTTGGATAGGTTCAGTTTCAAAATACACTATACTATAGCTGTTACCCGCAGATTCACTGAAACGGCCGAGCCCCAGGGGGTGTCATGACCCCCATGACCCCCCCCCTGGATCCGCCCTTGTGAGTAGGTATTAGGGCATGTAATATCGGAAGGATTTTCAATTCCGATATTGATTTCCGATATTGGATCTCAATATCGGAATTCCGATATTAATATCGGATTTAGAATTTTTTATTATAAATTGCACATATTCCTTATAAATTGCATATATTCCTTATAAACTGCACTAATTATCTATCTATACTAATATTATAAAGTACAAGAGTTTTTTTGTTTCGTTAAACTGGCTAATCTGTGGAACAACCGGTCCGATTCGTTTTTTTTTTTTTTCACTTATAGGCAGTTACGTTATCCCCGAGTATTATAGGCTACTTTTGATCCCGGGAACGCGGGTGAAACCTCGGGGAGAACTAGTTCGTTATAAAGTTGGATTGAAAACATCTTCTGCTCAGTCAGGCACTCTTGTGGGGTGTCTTGAGGGGTCGTGGTTGCGATAGATAGTGTATATGGTGAGTCTTCAACGCCAATGTTCTCCTTGACTAGGGTTACAGCTTTCGCAATGCTTTTCCATTTTTTGTGGTTCGTAGCGTTGCGAGTACTCCCTCCCACCCTGGACAACAAGTCTCTTCATCGAGTGTTCGTTTCTGCAGATGTATCCAAAGAACTTGAGAATTCGAAGCTGCACAGTCGACGAAAGCCTATCTGATTCAAATCTCCTTCAGGATCGCGTTATTGGTGCGAAAGGCTGATTGATGACAACGGAATTTACAGGAAGCGTCTTCAGCAACACATTTCCAGTGCGTCAATTTTCCGGCGATCTTGTAGGCTTAAGGACCAATTTTCAGCTCCTTAGAGAAAAATCGGAAAGACCAGGCATCTCATAAGTCGAATCTTTGTTTTCCTAGTTATTCTTCTGTCTTTTCCAAATCTTCCTACTACTGATCTTGTGACTACACATCGTCTTCTGTCGGATCTTATCATCACAGTTTCTGTGTTGGAATTGGTAGAGCCGAGGTGGAAAGGACTGCGTTTGGCGGTGAAAAGAGACGCCTGCGTCTTGGTGGCATTAAAAGTGACCAGACCAAAGCATTGCCCCAATCGGAGACTACCTGTAAGGTCACGTTCAAACGCTCTACCATGGCCTTTCGCAACAATTGGATCTAATCATTGGTGGCTCGCGTGCTGGAAATATAGCAACGGTGCTATCGTCTAGGTACCCAAAAATACCAGGCTTCACTAGATCGTTAATATGCACTAGTTATAATGTTGCAGAGAGAACTGAACCCTGACGCATTGATTGCCAAAAGGTCCGGCGAACGGGTCTATGACCACATGAATAAACCGTTCGCTCAGGAAATTGGAAACCCAAACGCACAGACCACCAGAGACTCCATATCAAGGAAGCTTACTTAGAAGGCTGGTGTGCCAGACTCGAAAGTAAAAAAAAACTGAGATCAGCCGATGTACAAAATGCTTTCAGCGGTAACCCATCTAGAACTATAATTCTTGATATTACGTTGTACAAAGAGTTGTTACTCGCGCCGCGCGCGCGTCGCCTCCATCTAAGACTCACTGGCCGAGTTAGCTACTAGCTAGATGGATATGCGGGAGCAGCTAGCAGCGTGTGAGCCGAGCGGTTTATAAATTTTATTATAAACCTTATAGGCACCGTTAACAGACACGGCAACGCAATCGCACGAACTAAAGCGCAGGAGTTTTAAATATTGTGTGGATTTGTGCTTCAGAGTTATACTGACCTACATCTACTGGATATTCAATGATGAAAATTGAAATTAACCATCAACTATTATCAATTATGATTTAAATTCGAAAAAACCGGATTTGATTCTGATTATTCGGATTTATAATAGGCCCAAAAATAGTCCCTAATTCTAGGGGATTATGTAGTTTCTATTAGTGAAAAAAAAACGAATCCGACTCGAATGCATTTAAACAAATAAACAAAAAACTCTTCATCTTTATTATATTAAAACTAGCTGTCCCCCGCAGTTTCACCATTTAAACAAACACAAAAATAACAAAAAAACCTTTATTTTATTAGCATAGACATTAATATATTAAGTATAATTAATAATATATAAGTGTGTATGAAGATAATGGTGCCGATTCTGTTGGAAATCGCACTAAATTAATTTTAATCAGATCACATTCTTTCAAACATTATTAAAGGATAGAACATATTTAAAGCTGTCAAATTAGTCTTTGCAGTCTTCATTTGCGTGTATTTACAATTAACCGCAATAGATGGCGACTAAATTTGTGTTGAAAACAAGCATTGGATTAATTTGACAGGACTAAATTTCATACATCCTTTTCTTATGTTCTTTGAATGAAAGTGATATAGTGAGACTAAATTAATTTAGTTGTAAACAACAGAATCAGCACCATTGTATATTTATTTTTTAAACGTTCTTTTTTCTTGCTAATATTTTCTTAAAAACAAAGCGTCAAGCATTTTTATGGATAAAAACTTCGTATTTAGTTGAAAAAATACGCTCATTTTGAACATTGGTTGGCAAAATTGATGTACGATACGTTAATTTTATAGCTCTAGGCGACCATACCATGTGGCGCGCTTAAAAGCTTTATTTAAACACTCAAATAGATAAAAATATCTGATTCCGATATTACGATATTGGATCACTCAATTCCGATATTGTAATATCGGAAAAAAAGGTCCGAGATTCCGATATTACGAGATTCCGAGATTCCGAGATTCATGCCCTAGTAGGTATCCTTTTCCATCCTTTCAGCTATACCTGTTCCAAACAGAAATCTGTTCCTTTGCATCGTTACGACGAAGGAAGAGCAAATATCCTCTTTCAAACCAATTACAACTTATTTAGTCGAATTATGTAAGGATATTTATATAAATATCCTGGGACATTCCTCACATACGGTTATCTGATCCCAAACTAAGCAGAGCTTCTACTATGGAAACCAGATAACTGATATAATACATATACTACTTTTTGTTTGTAAATACATACTTAATATACATAATTACACCCAGACTCAAGACATACAGACATGTTCATGCACACAAATGCATGTCCCGTGCGGGAATCGGACCCACGACCTGCGGCGCTTATATCATATTTTTCAATTAACTTTCTTTATATCAGACACCATTATTGATACAAAAGTCCAATCAAAATGTATTTAAAGCTTCAATTTGCAAACCAAAAGCAGAAATTCTTGGAATAATATATTCTTTTTTTTTTTTTTTTTTTAATGGGGAAATCCTCATAGGATACCCGACCGCCCCGGGGGAAGGGGCCAGGTTATGCCGGACTTGTACCGGCTAAAACCCCACGGTGGTCGCCATCTGCGCTGTAGAGGGGGGCGGGCTCTCGTGTTGAACGCGTACCTGCTCACCCCTCCACGCGCGGCACTAAGATAGCTCGTCCCGGGGGAAGTGTGATACCTCCCCCAGCACCCTCGCTGTGCTATCGCACGATGAGTCATGACCACATCGACCCATCGTCCTCCTTGGGGTCGCTTCTGGGCGCACAGAGCCCCCGCCCTGATTGCCCACGACCCCAAAAGCCCCGTTTAGTCGCCTTTTACGACAGGCAGGGGGACACCGTAGCTGTTATTCTAAGCCCCAGCTACAGGGCAGGAGGGCCGCCACGAGACACGTCTGCGCCTCGGCGGCGCCGTCTCCGAGCGGGATCGGCCCTCTCCCGATCCCACTCAGCAGCCTCCTTCTGGACCATTACGGTCTCACAGAAGGAGGCTACGGCCCTCCACGCTGTATCCCCGCTCAGCATCGCCGAAACGACTGCTGGCAGGGAGAGATTCCGCCCGATCAGGCCGACCAGGATTCGCCGCTCAGGTTCCCACGCAGGGCACACTGCAAGCGTGTGCGATGCGGAATCCTGGTCGCTCCCACCGCAGTGGAAGCAGACCGCCGTCGCCTCACGTCCGATCTTACACAGATAATCACCGAAGCACCCGTGCCCGGTGAGTATCTGTGTGAGTCTGTAGGTGAGTCGTCCACCTTGTCGCTGCATCCAGGCCTCAAAGACCGGCAGGACTGCACCGACGACGCGTTTGCGCGCATAACGCTCCTCCCGGAGCCTCGCGCGCCACATCGCAAACGCGATAATTCGTTCCTGCCGTTTGATCGCCTCTTCTGGGTCGCCTCCACCGCTCTGACGGACGATGCGAATCCGGTCATAGACCCTCGCATCCATGTCCGCCAGAATATCAAGTGGCGGAAAGCGAGCCAGAATTGTCGCCGCCTCAAAGGATACTGTGCGGTATCCTCGTACGATCCGTAGCGCCATCCTTCGCTGGACGCTGTAGATTTTCGTCCTACAGCGTCGGATGGCAAGCCTCTTTGCCCATACGGGCGCCCCGTACAGGGCTACGGATCGTATAACCCCCGCATAGAGGCGGCGTACTTCCTCCCTCGGTCCCCCGAGATTGGGCAGCAGTCTGTGCATGGCACCCGCTACCCTCTCAATCCGGGGGACGAGGCGATCAAAATGCTCTTCGAAGCCCCAGCGACTGTCTAAGGTGAGGCCCAGGTACTTCATGTACCGCCCCACCCTGACTTCCGACCCACCTACTTGGACGTGCGAGTCAGGTGGTTCCCTGCTCCTAGGCAGTTTGTGGAACCATAGCGCCTCGGTCTTGTGAGGCGCTATCTCCAGGCCCAACTCGCGGATTTTGGCGTCGACGACTTCTACCCCAAGCTCGGCGAGCTCCTTGGTCCTCTCGAAGGTATCCCCACTGGCGACCACCAACGTGTCATCTGCATAGCAAACAACATTTATGCCAGTGGGGAGGTCGACACGCAGAACCGCATCATACGCAAGGTTCCACAGCAACGGGCCCAACTTCGACCCCTGTGGAACCCCACATGTAATCTCCCTCCGGATTCTCGTACCATCTTGGTCCCTGTACAGGATGTACCTGTCGCGCAAGTAGTCACCGACCACGCCTTGCAGGTAGGAGGGCACCTGATGATGTGCTAGTGCCCCCCTGATTGCGTCCCAAGGCAGAGAGTTAAAGGCGTTGACGATATCAAGACTTATCGCCAACGCCACTCCACCCCGAGACACAGCCTGCTCCGACAGGAAAGAATAATATAATCTACACTAATATAATAAACCGGAAGAGATTTTTGTTTATTTAAACGAGCTAATCTCTGGAACTATCAGTCGTATTCGAAAAATTATTTCACTATTAGAAAGCTACCCCGAGTATTATAGGCTACTTTTAACCCCGAGAACCAGCTAGTTAAAGATATTGTTATATTTCAGATAATCCACTGGAACTCTCCTAGCAAGTATAACGTAAGAGTAAGAGACGCTGATTTCTTCAGGAACATACACCAGTCATATGTCAATTTGGACGGCAATTTGTTGAGGGAGAAATTGCATAGATGTTCACAGAGTGAAGTGGTCACTTATAAGGTATACTTAGCTAGACCTAGACGTGTATTAGCCACTGTTAAGTTTATAGTATCAATATCAGATTTAAAATGGAATTATTGACTAACAGGCTTATGGCTTATCTTATAATTAATCGACCATTATTGGTTAAAATTAAGACTCTAAGACCTCATAGCTTTGCATAATAGACCCTCCCATATGGAAGTAGCTATCAGAAGTAAAATTAGCTTACAAATCTATTTCTATGCCCAGGGTACTAAAAATGGGTTGGTAAGCAAAATGAGCATTAGTGACCTTAATCATTATTCACTGCATGCTGTGGTAACCTATAATTGAGATAGTCAGCACTTGGAATTAATGTGTGACTTGTTGATTGACCTAATAAAATAAAAAAACCGGCCAAGTGCGAGTCGGACTCGCACACGGAAGGTTCCCTACAATATTAAATAACTTAACTTTGCTATGAAAAACAAAACGCCAAATAAAGACGTTTCTTATATGGGCGCCCCCTTTAATTTTTAATTATATTTAACTTTTATTATTTGTTGTTTTAGTAGCAATAGAAATACACATTCTCTGCTCTCCAAATTTCAGCTGTCTAGCTATTACCGTTCATGAGATACAGCCCACTGTCAGACAGACGGACGGACAGCGGAGTCTTAGTAATAGGATCCCGTTTGGCACCCTTCGGGTACGGAACCCCAAAAAACGAATTCACAGACAACTTTTTAATTTCACCTGAAATCGTCAATTTGAACTTTATACTGTAAATCATAAAGATCAATACAAGAAAATATTTATAGTATTTTATGATCGTTTAAGGACGCGTTTACAAAATTGATAGGTAGAAAATCGCACTAATACATTTGCAAGGCCCACACGCACACACGTGCATGGAGAAGCTGCGTTAAAAGTAGTGAATCAACCTAATTTGATACTTTAACATTATATTATATTTTTTTCATCTATTTTTGTTATCATTTCGCTTTTATTAAATTTCACGTATATGTAACTAACTTTGCTAGTGTATGTATTTCGGATGACAATACAATAATTTGGTACCATCGAGCTGATGTGATAATAGATCCGAAATGTAGGCACTGGAACTAACGTATGTTAGCCGTGTTTCGACTTGTTAAAAAGTCATGAGATGCACTTTTGAAATATTATGTGGTTTTTAGAGTCTGATGATGAAGTAGGAGAGTAGGCACTGGAACTCCAAAGTGGAGCAACGTATCATAGCCGTGATAAGGGTTGTTGGAATTGTCATGAGACGAACTTTAATCATATATGGTGTTCAGGGTCTGATGATGGAGTAGGAGGGTAGGCAATGGAACTTCATAGCGGAGCAACATATCCTAGCTGTGTTTGGGGTTGTTGGTTTTGACTACTTTTGACAATATATAGTTTTCAAGGTCTGATGATAGAGTAGGAGGGTAGGCAGGCACTGGAACTCCTTAGTGGAATATATTTGTGATTATAAATGTGGGTGTGAGATTGATTGAAAACATTTTATAGTAGAGTATATAATGTTTGTTTATTTCATCTCCACAAATTACATTGTACATATATGCAGTTGACAATAGAAAAATGGCAAAAAAAGTAATTTGTGGGAGATCTGGAGTCTAAACTAAGCCTAAGCCTGTATTTTAGAGCATATTTAGCATTATATTAGAGAGTATAGCATAGCACAGTACAGTATAGTATGATAAGGGTGTGAAGAGATTTTGGCAGGGTCGGCAACGCACTAGTGATTCCCCTGGACTGGAGTTGCAAGCGTCCATGGGCTACGGAAACCGCTTACCATCAGGGCCATATGCTTGTCTGACACTTTAGTGGTATAAAAAAAAGTATGAATTCATGACATACTATCTATCCCAATCTATCACGGAAATCTAGTTGCAGTCTCCAAGAACCATCATCAGGTCAGTTCAGACTGTCTTGTTGTAAGCACTCATCACTGCTAACAATAGGAGCCCAAACACGACATATCTATCCCAATCCATCAAGGAGTTCCAGTAGCAGTCTCCAAGAACCATCATCAGGTCGGTTCAGTATGTCTTGTTGTAAGCTCTCATCACTACTAACAAAAGGAGCCCAAACACGACATATCGGCCTTACTCGGGTAATTCTGTATACAAAACTGACGTAATATAAAATAAAATTTCATTTTTGCACACAAATATCAAGTATCGACGATAAAATTGTTTGTGTCTGCACAGCGATCTATTTTTTGTGAACGGCTGCTGGCTAGCGACATAGAGGTAGTCTCACGACGGCGCACGGGCGCTGACTGAGAGATCATTTGAAATGTTCATTACTTTATACATCAAAACTCAGACGGAGCAAAGGAAACAAACCCTTATTTCATAGACGTCAAGTTTGACGTGAATTAGCAAAATTTTGGATAAATGGTGAAAAATATACAAAAATGTTTTATTTATTTTTTAGGTTTGGTCGATATTTATGCTTATTTCCTTTTTAGGGATTAATCTTGATTATTTCTATTTTATTAGAGTATTTTTTTAGTCATTAAAATCTCCAAATTATTGAGATATTTGGATCGTAACTCGGCCTGTTTTCGTAGTTTTCACGGGAGGAGGGTACGGAAAACCAATTTTATTGTATGAAAAGTATGATAATTGAAAAAACTGTTTATACCAGCTACAGGCAAAGGTATATTGAAGCATTAGGTACCCGCAAAATTTGGCAAATTTCAATGGATTAATCGGTAAATGGATCGGAAAACAGCTAATTTCTCAATATTTTGTAAATACGCCCTTAAAGGAAATGCCCAAACAATAATCATTATCATGTCCTAATTTAAGATGAACCACTCGGACCTGTGTCAAAGTTTCCGCGCCGCGCAACGAATCAAACTGCGAACGCATTTGTATTACATGGAGTACAGTTACTCACACGTGGACAACTTTGACGTCACACTTGTACTGCAGTTGTCTATGGACCGGCTTCAGTTCTTGGAGAGACTCGTCAAGTTTTGGGAAGGTAAGACTAACGAAAACGATGAATGTAGGGCTCTATTTCTCAATGAAAAACCTGTAGCGAACCACTACATAATGAAGTTCACACGCCGAAAGATAGATGGCGTGGCGCCACATTATCCTGCATCGCGCCTATTAAGCCACTACATCCTGCATCGCGCTTACGAAGTTTTCTCGAGATTCTGCATATATACAACTGCCCGACATGTACAGTTGGATCGCGGTCCCTGCGGCACGATGACCCAGCCTGGCGGAAGATCTTCCTTTTTAAATGGAGGTGTCATCCACCTTGCACCTTCATAAACCTAATAATATGTAAAAATCATACATTATCTTGATATTGGATGCGCAAACGAACAACGATTTCATTATGGATCATCTAATAGTAAAGAAGTTTTTCATGTCTGTGGGTAACAATACACTCAGTTCAATAAAAACCATAAATTCAAACCGTAAAATTACATCAAAGAAGCATCAAATACAAGATTTAAAAATCAGAAGTACCCATAAAAATATAATATCGGATGTATCTTAACTCTTTGTTCAATTTACTATATCCTTAGGTCCTCTAAGTGCAGCGATATACTTGTCAGACTGCGAAGTGTCCAAGTTGGAGAGTTTTATTCGCGACTGGTCGGATACGCTCAGTGCTCGAAGGAATATCGGATATCATCTAGTTTTTAAACATGATTCGGTAAGTTGAATTACCTCTGTACTTATTTAATTTCGTGCTATTATTGGGAGTTTACATATTTTGAAGAATTTACTTACAAAAACCTTATTTTACTTATTTACCCAATTTTATTGTTAAGCCTAAGACGTGTCTTTCACTGAGCTAATACTCATAACCAGATTACCACGCCCCCCATTATGAATTAAAATCTATTTTATTAAAAATAATAAAAAAATACAACTCATGATCCACGGGTGACCCTTTACAAGAACCTCGAATCATCAACATCAACATCGGATATTTTTGAAACTTTTCTTATATAAACAAACATACACCTTATTCACTCCGTGAAAACGTATAAATTAGCTTGACTCCAATATGAATATCTCTTGCGAGAACTAACCAATCTTAACACAAGCAAAACTAAACCTTATTTCATCCATAAAAGGTGCATTACCCAGTGAACTACCTCCGCAACGTGGCGTTAGAGAACGTGAACACTCCATACGTATTTCTGATGGACGTAGACTTCGTGCCGATGGGGGGACTGTACGAACATTTACGAACCGCCACGAGGTTGATTAACCCGTATGCGCAAAAAAAGGTAATAAACCACTCTTTTATCTATGTATACATATAAAATGCCTTGTCCTGAATGACTGACTGATGTATCAGCACAGCCTAAACCGCTGATCATAGAAACTTGAAACTTGGAGGGTCTGTTTTTTGTTTGACGTATGCATCTGATAAGAAAGGATTTTCCGTAATTCTACCCCTAAGGAGGACAAAGTTTGTATGGGACAACATGATTCCTTGGTCCAATCTATTTAAAATATTGCATAAACATTCTTAACAGAATTGGTGGAAGACGTGTTTCGTATTTTATTGAAACTCATCGCCTAACGGGGTTAAAAACGATGTCGCGACACTGTATACGCATCGTGAAAACTCAACATACTATATCTTCACGATACTTGCAAATGTGTGAGTACTGTGAACGTGCCAGCTTTAGTTAATCGACTTGTATCGGTTATCTGGTATACTAAAAATAGTGTAATATTGTAGTGCCTAGTAGTAGCAGCGTTTGAAACGCAGCGATACCGCGCGTCCCCGCCGCGCAGCAAGTCGGCGTTAGTCGCGCGACTGTCGCCCGGAGTGGGGGTGGGGGTGGGGGCCACACGGGGCAGTCACGCGCCGGACGTGGCCCCATTTAGGGCGCGCGAGTGGCCCCGCGGACACAGGGCCACTAACTACACCCGGTGGACTACTGCAACTGCACCTTATGAGGTAACTATTTAGCTTTAAACACGGATATAATGTTTTTTCTTAGGCGGCTTGAAAACTCCCAACAGTAAATTAACCACTAACCTACCTCCACCGATCCGCAGTGGGCACGTGGAGTATCTGCCCATTCCCTTTCACTCGCATTTGTGAAAGGAGGCATGTTTTGCAGAGGGACATTATAGGCTGATGATGTTTTCTCGGGAAAATGTGTTTCTTTTTATATGCCAAAGGAGGTCCTCCTTGAGGGCCAAAATGTATAGGAGCTACTCCCTGCTGCAATAGTAACAATTACACTACATAAAAATAGCTTTCCAATGCACATAGCTGATTGTTATTGGTGGCTGGGACATTTTGTTCGGTCCTCTCATTAAGCCATTGCATCATGATTTTGTAATAAACATAATACATACATACTTTTACGTTTATAATATTCTTCAGTTCAATGACGATTATTAAGAAGACGGAGGTTATATAGAAAAATATACGGAAGATATTCTTCTATATATCCTTCATTGTACAGTAATTCCCGTTTTATTTCTGATATTTCCCTAGTTTCCATTTACTCAACACAATTTTAGACTACAAAAGTTCAAAATCTATCGCCTAGCACCTACTGGTGTGTCACAGCAGTTCCATTTGAGAGCCAGTTGCCTCTAGACTTGAGAATAATAATAATAATATTTATTAATTTCTCTACATAGAGGTTCTTAAAATCTAGTTAGGGACTTACAATGAACATTTGACAGTTTATTGAGTCTATGTACTCCTTTATGAGAGACTGGTGTCTGTACTAGGATATCCTGTTTTACAGGTCACCAGGCCCTCGACCCTCGAACATTTGTACTGCTTATCAGGTTACGAAATAAAACATACTAGTCTAAATATAAAAAAATAAATAAATGAAAGAAAATTATGAAGGTAAGTTCAATAACACACACATTAAGAATCTGGAAATCCTAATGTCCATGGGCAAACGGTGACCACTTGCCATCAGGTGGACTGACTTGTCAGTCTAACATACAAATATATTTGCAGGTGGAATGGCAGTCTGACTACGAACCATACTTGGTGGTGCATCGCACTGTTCCGAAATACGACACCAGGTTCTCTGGATTTGGTTGGAATAAGGTACAGTACATCAACAATATCTTTATTAGTTTGTTATACAGATTTTTGTAAACTGATGGACAAATCCGTCAATATAAGATTTTTAACGGGCTTAAAAAAGAATTTGTATGCAGTTAGCGAAAGAGTAACAATGATAAAAACTTGAATGAAAAGATCAAAATGTACTTGTGTTTAGTGACTTTACTGATCCATCAGACGAGGGCCATGAGCTCGTGTCCTTATGGAATGAAACAGCTTACCATAATAAGATTGTAAAAAAACCTTTTCAACACACTCGCTCGTAAAGTGACATTTATTGCACCATTTTTAGTATCTTAATGCAGCTTTTTACGTTACATTACTGCATAGTTTTATGATAGTTATAATCTGAATAATGATAAGCTTGTACCTCACTGCAAGTGATATGTGTGTAGACCAAGCATTCTTTCAAGCAATTTAAACGGGTAACAAAACGGGTCAAAAAAAAAACTTGCGCGCCATATTTGTTAACGTTATCATTGTATGGTAGATTATTATCAAAAAATGTACTTAATAAAATACATGTATGTGTTTTCCTCGCAAGTTTGTTGAAAAACGTATGACACGCGTGTGCATTGATTATTACTTTGCACACATGTATCATAATACTATTAAGGCCGGGTCTAAGCTCAAATCTCAAAAATGGGTTTTTTTGAGAGTCGAGTATGACGTAACGCAATGAAATACCTAACACAAAAAAATACTGTGGATAGAAGAGGGTTTTGAGAAAAATGTTAACCGAATAGAATATTAAAAAGTGCTTTGATATTCCCAATAAAAAAATCCTAAGTTACGTCTAAAAAAATCTTTCGCGTCGAAATTCTCCGTATTTTCAGCGATGACAACAATTTTATTTTTAAGAATATATAAGATACAGGATTATATTAGAATGTTAACCGGACACTTATTCAATTTAATGCGTATATTCTGTATAATCTAAAGAAAACCCGTAAATAACAGTCCATTTCATAGAGTCGACACATTTATGATTTACCATTTTCAACCCTATTCCAGTGAAGAACGAGTCCTGTCAAAATCGTAGTCAGTCCGCGCCTTAACTTCAATTTTCGGCTATCAACTTTCGACATCGATACAACGGACCTCATCGAGGATGTAATGTGGGAGATGAATCAAACGTCCATTTCTAGAGACAGTTCGTTTATTACTGAATCACACGTATTAATACATCCACTACACCATGGGGGTGCAGAAAAAAAAAAACTTAAGTTCTAAAGTTTTTTCTTTTATGTTATACATTTATAAAAAGAAAATAAAATATATTTATGTTCCATTAAACATTATTAAAAAGTAAAAGTAAACATAAGTAAAAGTAAACAAACACATATGTAGAAGTAAATAAAAACATATGTAGAACCATGGCTCGATTACATTCTACTACTAACAAAATGAAACTTGTAAAACTATAGACTTAAGATGAAAGGATGGCTGCAAGAAATTTGAAAGATAGGTATTTAACAAATCTATTGCCGTCGCGCTGTGGCCCGGATATCAATGTGTGAGTGAACAGACTGTGCATGGTGCAAGTGTGCGTGCCGTAGGCCGTAGCTCGCACCGCTCCCACCGACCGCCCGCCCCTCGATTTTACTATACTTGTAATATTATATTTCTGTGATTCGGCCGGCGACTGGCAAGTTGATATACCTTTCAGCGCTTGCAGTTCTGTTGTTCCAAGTGACATTAGGGATTTTGAAATTAGAACAAATGCCTAACCATACGTTATTTTATTTGTATTTTGAGTCGATATAAAAAAATAGATTATATATTCGACATTTATGTATGTAATATTATTGGAACTGCATTATATTCACATAATGATAATCTATTAGGGCTTCCAAACAAATACCTATACAACATTTTATAGATTTATATTTGTCCACAGTCCACGCATTTCTTCGAAACTATTTATCGAATTGTGAACATTCTTTTTTTAATGCCTTATATTTACTTCAACTTAGGGAACAGTGCGAAAGTAAAAAATAACTCTAATCTGACACTGTCTTGATGTCAGCTATAATATTTTTAATTGAATATATACGACGTGCTCTTTCGTGACTAAGATATTTTCAGTTTACAGTTATTTCATATTTTTTTGTGTATTATGAAGTAGTTTTTTTTTACTAGTGAAAGAGCTTATTTATACGTATAAAACAAGCCCTTGAAATAATATTATAGAATCATAATAAAACGTAGCTCGTATCAAGCCAGGCCTTCACGCGTATTACTCCATATCTTGAAAAAAACTGAACCGATTTTGATGAAACTTCTTCACAAAATATTAAAAATAACTCTAATCTGACACTGTCTTAAAGTCAGCGAAATATTTTTACTGGAATACGTCGTGCTCTTTCGCTGACTTCAAATCAGCGTTAGATTAGAGTTATTTCATTCTTTTTAGTGTATTTGGAAGTCGATAAAAAAAAAAATATTACTTTTTTTTTGTGTATTTTGAAGTCGATTTAGTTTTTTAAATTACTTTTTTATTTCAATTACCAACTTTTTTATTTCGTATTATTTAGAATTTGACCAAGCTCAAGCCAAGCCGCCGCACGTATTACTTATTCCATATCTTGAAAACAACTGAACCGATTTTAATAAAACTCTCACTGAGTTGAAGTAAATGTAAACCAATAAAAAAAATGTCACAATCCGATTAATAGTTTCAGAGAAATGCGTGGACAAACATACACCTATGAAATTTTGTATATTAGTTTGGAAGCCTGAAATTTTGTGAGGAAGTTTCATCAAAATCAGTTCAATAGTTTTTAAGATATGGAATAATAAGTGTGTCGGGCTGGCTTATTGATACGAGCTATGGGCGTTGGTTGTGTCAAAGGGAAAATATCTGAAAACTTTGGTCAAGTCCTCGTAAATGTAAGAAAAAAAAATTACAAGTCGATTTTAAATAAATATACCAGCCAAGTGAGAGTCAGACTCACACACAGAGGGATCCGTACAATATTAAATAACTTATCGTTGCTATGACAAAAAAAAAGAAGTTTCTTGTATGAGCGGCCCCTTTAATTTTTCTTTTTCATTTTTATTATTTTTTGTTATAGCGGTCATAGAAATACATATTCTCTGAAAATTTCAGCTGTCTACCTATTACCGTTCATGAGATACAGCCCACTGACAGACAGACGCACGGACGGACAGCGGAGTCTTGTTTGGCACCCTTCGGGTACGAAACTAAAAAGTATAGTCACAATCCGATTAATAGTTTCCAAGAAATGCGTGGATAAATATACATACTTACAACCATACATACACCTATAAAATGTTGTATATTTGTTTGGAAGTCCTAATAGATTATCATTTGAATATATAATATTGTTTGGCAGTCCAATAATACATACATACGTGTCGAATTGATAATCTCCTTTTTTTAAGTCAATTAAAAATAGATATTTTGTCCTGTTATTTTGAAAAAGGTTACTAAATATAGATATTATGATAACCTTTGAACGATCACATTTCTTGTTCTTTAATCCTTCATCACTCAAAAGTATAAAAAAGATCAATCTTGGTTAGGGCACACTATACCTTACATGTAGGTTACCAAAGACGTAATACTATATCGATATCGATGAACAACACTAGAGCAGGTATCGATAATATATTATCGACTACTACGCGACACTTCTTTGACTGTATATGTATTTGTCCAAGCCTCTCCTCCCTCAACCCTGCCCGAATACAGGCGATAGAGACAACTGCAGCTTGGATCGATTATACCTATTTAAAATTGACGAAATCGCTATTTCGTAATCCCCAGTTTCCTCCTCCAATACTGAATCGATTTTAATTATTTTTCAAGAATAGTAATAAGAAGGGCTTTGGCTATGTCGGTCGGTTTTCCTTTTATTATTTATATTCGTCATATTTGTTTTCTGGACGTCTGATAAGGGCAGTTAAAAATGATGAGTTTTTGTGATTTTAGAAGATTTTTAGTTTTTATAATAATTAATTTATGGAGAAAAACGAAACCGAGGGACATACAGTGGCACCTACAGATTGCATGGTAAAATAATCATTGCTCTAGTGTCATTATCCAGAGAGGAAACTGAGGATTACGTTTGTATGGAAAAAACACCACCAGTGTATCCTCTTAAGAACATTTTATGAAATAAACTTTTTAGATCTATTTTTATGTATTAATTCAATCTTTCCATTCTTAATAACCTTTACATTTGGTTCACAATCTTCTAACACTTCAAATGGTCCATGATACAATTTATCCATTTTTGATCCACTTTCATTCTTTATCAAAATTAAATCTCCTTTTACATAACTAATTGGCTTAACATTCTTATCATATACAATTTTTCTTTTAATCTTATTATCTAACAAATTTTTACGTGCATCCTTATGTGCTAACTGTAATCTATACTTTAATTCTAACATATAATTTTCTGGATTATACAGTGGGTCTAATCTTTCTATCAAATTACTAGGAAGATTACAATTCTTACCAAATACAAGTTCGAAAGGTGTATATTTCGTTTCACAATGCACATTGGTATTAAAAGCAAAACACCAAAATTGCAACCAATCGCTCCAAGTGTCTGGATGTTCATCACACTGGGTACGTAGAAAAGCACGCAAGTGTTTATGTGTATTTTCTAACGCTCCAATAGATTGATGGTGATAAGCGGTTGAATTTTGTTTATCTATAGCTAAAAGCTTACATACCTCTGTAAATATCGTTGACATGAACTCGGTACCTCTATCTGTTGCGACGACCTTTGGAAACCGTAACGTAGTATAAAATTACTTACGAATGCTCTGGCGACAGATACTGTGTCCTTGGCCTTGAGTGGATAAGCTTCAACATACTTACTGAGTTCGCATTGCAGAGAAAGAATGTACACGTTTCCATTGCTATCTCTATCTAATGGACCTACAATGTCGAGATAAATCTTTTCAAAAGCCGAATTAGCCGTACTTGTAATTACCATAGGTTCTTTAACATTTTTCGAATGTTTCATTGTTTAACATTTCTTACACTTTTTGACGAAATTTCTCACGTCACTATCTAAACTAGACCAGTAGTATTTCTTTTTAATACTATTTATCATCCTACGAATACCTGAATGACCACTTGTTGGAAGTAAGTGATAATCTTGTAATATAAAAGTTTTTTCGTCGTTATCAGTTATTCTTCTTATCTTACTTAAAATATGTATTTTCGGTCCTAACCATTCTTTTCTACTATTTATCTCTTTTATTAATTCTTTGATAAATAACTCATTATTTTCGTCTTTCAATACGCATAATTCTTTTACTTTTATTTTTTCACAAAAACATCTCAATTCGTCAGCAAATACGTCTCGCGTGAAATGCATTTTATAATTGAGATTAATTAGTAATGTCAATTGACTTTCAATAAATGAAAAACATTTTTGTTCGTACGTGACTTTCTTGTCAATTCTTATTTTGTCAAGTTCATGGCCATGAATAAGTCGTAATTCAATAGAGTCACTAGGTTTCTGCAATATCTCCACGACTCTTGGGTGATCGGTCCAATCATCGGTGGGTATATTACTAGAAATGTGTCCATTGTCAGTATTTGTCATTTCTATTTGTCTTCTCCTTTGTCCTCTAGTCATAACATTTATAACTTTTTCATTTAACGATTTCAATTCATCGGAATTGATAACGATTCTAGACAAAGCGTCTGCTACTACATTATTTTTTCCTTTAACGTAAACTACCTCGAAATCGTATTCTTCTAGTGTTAACCGAAATTTTAATAGTCTACTGGATGGATCCTTCATTCCAAATAAATAAACCAACGGTTTATGGTCTGTCATTATAACGAATTTTTTACCATAAAGATAAGGTCTATAGTACTTTACACTCCAGACAATCGCTAATAATTCTTTTTCAATAGTAGGATAATTTAATTCAGCTTTATTTAACGGTCGACTAGTATAAGCTATTGGTCTCAAATCTTGATTACATAGTACTGCTCCTAGTGCTTTCCCGGAAGCGTCTGTTTGTAATACAAATTTTTTATTCTCTGAAAAATCTGGATATTGTAAAATAGGTGGGGTAGATAGGGAATTTTTCAAAAACTGAAATGATGCTTCGCATTGTTCTGTCCATAAAAATGGTTCATTCTTTCTTCCTAATTTATTTAATGGTATAGTTATTTCTCCAAAGTTAGGTATAAATTTTCTATAGTAGTTACAAAATGCTACGAAACGTCTTACTTCATCAGCATTTTGTGGGACAGGATAATTACGTAAAATTTGAGTTTTTTCCGGATCTGGTAAAACTCCTTCAGATGTTACTAAATGTCCTAAATACAAGATCTCTTTCTTTAGAAATTCACATTTGGCAGGATTTAATTTCAAATTAACAACACGAAATCGTTGTAAAACATCAATTAAATTTTTATTATGCGTTTCCAAATTTCTCCCAAAAACAATTACGTCATCACAGTATACAAAACATTTATCAAAAGTGAGACCAGAAAGCGCTACTGACATAATTCTTGAAAATGCATTCGGGCAAATTTTTAATCCCATGGGCAAACGTTTTAACTGGTATTGCCCCGTATCAGTAGTGAATGCTGTAACCTTACGACTGTCGGGTTTCAAGGTCACTTGGTAAAATCCCTGATTTAAATCGAGATGAGTAAAGTAAATTGAGTTCGAAAGAGAGTCTAAAATTTCCGTTATGTTAGGTAAAGGAAATTTATCATTTTGAATTTTTTCGTTAACTTTACGAAAATCTATCACTAAACGCCACTTCTTTTTTCCACTAGCGTCAACTTTTTTTGGAACTAAAAGAATTGGACTTGACCAATCAGAATTAGTTTTTTCTATTATGTCATCATCAATCAATTTATCAATTTGTTTTTTAATTTCTGACTTCATAGTTACAGGTAAACGATAGGGCTTAGTGTAAACAGGAGTAGAATTTGGTATTAATGTAATATATTGCTCCATAATATTAGTTGTAGATAGTTTATCATTTTGTAAATGAAAAACATCAGCGTATTTCGCACAAATAATTTCAATAGATTTCCGCTCATCTAAATTTAAATGATTCAATCTTAGTAATGGTAACAATTCTTTAACGCGTTCAACATTGTTCGTTGTATGATTAAAATTACACATGTCATAATCTTGTAATAAATAAATTTCTGGTTCAAAAATTGGTAATTTAATTAACTTTTCACTTGTGTTTAAAATTTGAATAGGAATTTTCCCATTTATAGGTTTAACAATTCCTCCAGCTAAAAATAAATCATCTGAAATTTGTTTTGAACAAATGACCAAATCTCCGTCTAAGTTTGAATTTAGTTGTAAATAGTGAATAGATTCACTTCTTGATGGAATATAAAAATATTGTTCAAAATCGCTCCGCTTATGGAGTGGAACCACATACTCATTACTATCATTGTTCAGTGTTAAAGTATTACATTGTAAGTTTATATTTGCTGAATAAGTTTGTAAGAAATCTAGTCCGATAATACCATTAGCTTCACACGGTAAGGTATCAAATACGTAGAACTTATGATGAAACTTAATATCATAATTCTCAGATAGTAAATTCAAGTAAGCATAACTGTTCGTATGTACTTGTCCTCCTATACCTTTGATTACTGTGCAGTCTTTGTGTAATGTTATGTTACTAGGTATCGCGTTACTTTGAATAATAGATAAGCTAGCTCCGGTGTCGACTAAAAATGAAAGTCTTTGGTTATTTAAATACAAGTTAATGAAAGTAAATCCATGATTATAAGTTAATACTTTAGGAACGAAAAAACTGCATGTTTTCGCTTTTTTCACAAGAAGTTGTTGGACAAACTGGCTCTGATTCTACTGTATGTGTAGGTTGAGTAGAATACACATTACCATAATTCCTACGATTCCCACGATTGCCTCTATAATAACGAGTACCTCTTTCTGATGTCTGATAAAACTGTCTGCGTGGAAAATTTTGATTAGTTCTATTACTATTGTAATTCATGTTATTACCACGGTTACTATTAGAAAAATATCTATTACCTCTATAATTCCGTTGAAAATTGTTGCCTCTGGTTCCTTGGAATCCTCGCGAGCCTCTATTTGACCTACCTCTCATGTTCAGAACGACATCGCGTGTAGGCTGCTCCAACTCTTCATCCTCAGCTGCTCGTACTGCATCCTTCAAGTTGGTATAATTACGTGCAGATATTATTGTACTAAGGCGTCGATTGCGTAAACCATCTGCAAATTTCTTAATAGCAAGCGTTTCATTAATGGGCCTTAAAACCTCAAAAGCCTTTTCATTAGAATCTGCTTGTGAGATTGTAAGGTCGGCAAATAATTCCTCAATTTTATTTCCAAACTCTGGAATAGACATGTCCTTCTGTGCAATATTATTCAATTGAGATAGTAGAGAGTTAGACGATTTTTTGGTAAGTAAAAATCGTTTAATGTCAATAATTAATTGCTCAATGTTTTCGTATTTCTGTTTAAGTTTCAATTTTGCCAATTTATTAAAACGCGTTTTTAGAACAAAAGATATTAGTAACTTTCTACTGTTCTCGTCACCCAAACAACTAGCGTACATTTCTATTCCATCAATAATCCTTTCTACCGTCTCTTCTTTCCCATCCATAATAGGAATTAAGGATGTTGCCGTTTTTATTTCGAACTTGTCCATGGTAGTCATATTACAGTTATAGCTCAATATTCTTTCATAAGCCTCTTCAATTTGTTCACAAAGAACCTCTGTACGAGTATTTGCTAGACGCACATAATTACCTTCATCAATAAGTTTACGATATTTCGTATATAAAACTTCTGCTTCAACAATTTTTTCTCTTACATTACTAGTATATAATTGACGTCTCTGTGGACCTAATTTCCTTAAATTTAATTTTATATTATCCAATTTATCAAAAATAGACTGTAAACAACCTTCCATATATTATTAATCATGAATATATTTTATGTATAGAAATAACATACTCTAATTTTATGTAATATTAATATTTAAGTAAAACTTACTATATAATTATGTAACATAATTTTCATTTTAAATTTAAGGAAATTGTTATACCTTAATTAAACTTTAACTTATAAGATATACATTTTTTTTTTTTTTATATTTTTACCTTTTTTTTTTTTTTTCACTCACTAAAAAAAAACACTGGCACTGTGCACTTATTTTCGACGGGCGTGGACAGCGAGGTACCCTCAAACGGTGTCAGGATCTCGAGCTCTGCCTCGTCGTCCTGATAGCCGCTCCTGCATTCTTCTTAAAAAATCTCCTCGAACCTCTTCGTTCACCCAATTCTTATGGCACTTTTTATACTGTACATACGCCAATGCCAATATTATTGCACCGCACACTGCTAATATTGTAGAAAATAAAATGTTGTTTGTTTCAGCGTGCGCGTCATTGCTACCACCGTGTTGTGATATTATGGTTTCTGTGTTTTCGCACAGGCACTTTGAACACTCCTTGCCCATTGTTTTTATTGTTAACTTATAACTTCACTAATGTAATGTAATGTTCGCTGTGGCACTGTCTATCTGCGATTGCGTCATGCTCGGGCGCAAACTGCTGACCGGTAACTTTAGCGCGGCCGGCCGGCGCGGCGCGATTCGCGTATGGCAGGGTCGCCATGTAATGTGGGAGATGAATCAAACGTCCATTTCTAGAGACAGTTCGTTTATTACTGAATCACACGTATTAATACATCCACTACAAGGAAGACAACAAGTGAAATGCGTTCCATCTTGGCGTTAACATTTTTTTTTATTTATCTAGGTGTCTCATAGCGTGGAGCTCCGCGCCCAAGGCTACAGGCCCGTGGTGCTCCCGGACGCGTTCGTAGTTCACACTCCACACGCGCCCTCTCCCGATATTACTGCCTTCCGCGCCAACCCACACTATCGCATGTAAGTTACATTACTATACTCTCTCTTACTTCCCCACTCGGCCTTTCAAAGGGAGAACCCGTTTTGAAATGAAATGGAATGGCATGGAATGGAATGGAATGGAATGGAGTGGAATGGAATGGAGTGGAGTGGAATGGAATGGAATGGAAATTATAATGTGTTTGAAATGGTAAGTAATACCTTTTACGTTTATAAATACAAAGAAAAGTAGTCCTTATTTCTTTACATTAAGGTCTATATTGTTATATAAATAACCATAGATTTAATGGATAAAACTTATTGTAATGCAATCAGGTTAAACTTAAAAATGTATTTTTTACACTTGTCATACTGTAGTATCCATAACTCCAAACTAAAAAAAAAAAAATTTAAGCAAAGGATTTTTTTTCTAAACTACCCAATGCTTTGCTATAACATCTGTTGTGGAATCGAACATATTTTATCAAATTGTATTTCGACAGCTGCCTCGCACTCCTAAAACAGGAGTTCATGGATGATTTAAAAAGAAAATACAACATCACATTCGACGAACCATCCAAACCTGAATCTATATACTTGGGACAAGCTAAGAGTCTCATCCTCAACCAAGCAAAGGATATAGATTAATCGTGATAACTATTATGGGTTCTATTGCAAACGATATTGAGATTATTATTGCTTAGTTTTAGTATTAACATTTTATTTTGTACAATTACTACAATAGTATTACTCATTGCTAAGTACATATTTGTGTAAGATAAGTCGTAGCAAACCCCAAGCCAGAACGTTAAGAGTAACGAGAACGCACGAAATGTTCTCAAATATGAACCGTTTCTTGGCACTTCAACGATAATATTCAGTAACAAGTCCCAATGAAAACTTGTCCTTCTAAAGTTGGAGAGGCCCGTATGATCCCAATCAGGGGTCATAAGGGGTAATTTGGCCGCAAATAACCTCTCCTTCGTCCTCTTAATGGATTGCCAATATATTACCAATAACCTCTATACATTATGTATTTTGTAAGCTAAACTACAGTTACTAAATCTTGCCAATTCAATCTTGCGATAAATTTTCTAAGAATCCATGTATTCACTGAGAAACATGTTTCAGATACAAAGTTTCTGTAACAACATGTAGATGTTTACAGAAACAATGTTTCAGGGTCTTGGCCGTCTACAACTAAGTTTCAATTATGTCGTTCGTTTGAAATAATTCTAAATTTAAAAATTCTAATGTCGTCCCACACTACCGCCATGTTTATAAACAACTGAAACACACGTCCACACTTGTATACAGCTGTTACGAAACTGATTTGTTTCGGTGCTCTCCAATTCCATCGGGGAGCACAGAAACACTTACCTAGTATTTACCGCAATAGTTTCACGTATTACGCCTTCTATAATCTACGTGTTTCAGAAACATAATAATATGTTTCCGAAACACGTAGATTTTGTTTCTGAAACAGTGTTTATAAACAATTGTTTCTTAGTGAATACATGGCTTTAAAAGAACGTCCCATCTTACTCCGGGTCGATCAGTCTCAATTAAACGGTACTCCTATATCTCAAATAATGTACTGCTGTCAGTAAATTGTATCTAAGCATAGTATTATGTTGTATTATTACATAAGTATTGTTCCTTATAGGACCAAAGAATCGATGAAACATTTACCTATAAAGAAAATTTATTATTTAATAATTGTATGAAACTCTATAAAATTAATCTAATCCCAATAAAAAAGAATTTAAAAATCAACGCAGTATAATTAACATATTAGAAAATCTTTATATTTTATTACACTATGTGATAATTTTATAGATAATGTATTCAATATGTATTGACAATGCATTAATTTTATAAATATAATGCATTTTTATATGTTGCTTTTGCATTATTTCTAAGCATAATATTTTAGTTTGACCAAAGATTTTAACATTTTGTATTATTGTCATTCCTATTATATTTAAATGAAATTATTTATAGTTTTAAGTTTGAAAGTTCATGTTATAAATTCCCTTACATAAATGATCGCAAAATGCACATGATTTTTAAGCACTTATTTTTATTTGTTTGTATTTATTTAGTAAGTACGAAAATAAAAGTTGATGAATTAAAAACTGTAGTTTATTTTTCTATATTACATTTCCCTTGGCGTTAGCACTTAAACAAAATTCTAGAACATTAGAACTCCGATTAAATTGTTGATGCGAAAATTGATAAATACTGACATTGGACGCGACTCTACTGGCCTATCGTTCCCTCGACATTGTGTGCTGATGAAATGAAAACATCAACCAAAATAAGATCAGGTATGCTAATAAGCCTCAGCACTGATCATCCTAGACTCTGCATTAAACAGATTATTACTATTAGGATTTTCCTTCGTAGTCAATAACCAAAGGAGAACAATAATTTGGAAATCCATCTCTTGAATATCTTTTTTCAAGTTTCCAACAGCTTTCTTAGCCGTCACTAATGGAGAATTATCATTCATAGATGAACCTTTAGATTCTGTCCTCTGTTTTATAGTATCAACTTTAGCTGTTAATTCGTTCAATATTTCTTGTCTTTCAGTCACTCCTACACTCACTTCCTTATATTCATTTGTTACTTTACTCAGTTCATCTAATAGAGAACCGTATTCTTTAACCAAAGGCTCAAATTGTTCGTTCAAAATATTCTCTCTTGCACCAATCTTGTCCATTACAGAACTTATGTTACTGTGAAGTTTATTCAACTGGCTTCCAGTCGTTTTGAATCTGTCGAATAACTCATCTCTGTAAGTCCTCATTTGTGAATGTCTCGCTCTCCAATCGCGACCATCAGCAGATATCTTCAACCTCAAAGCAGGCGCCACTCTTTCTAATTCCAATTTCCACGCTTCCCAATCATGGACCTTAATAGCAATGTTGTTTGGCTCTTTTTCCTCTGCATTATATTCGCCCTCAGATTCTTCTGAGTAAATAGCCATTTCTTCTTCTACCTTATCAAGTATGATTTCAGTTTCGTCTTCGACTTGATCGACATCGTCTGCCGTTTCTTCCGGTTCCTGAGCATCAACTATAGGCTTCTGCCATTCGAATTGTTCATTCTTTAAAGCTTCATCAGCTAATACGTTTAGTATATAACAAACTTGGTCTCCAAAGCCCTGCTTAAGTTTATGAGATGAAAAATCGACAGTTATGTCCTTTTCTCTTAATATATCGAGGATTGTGGCGATAATGGAGTTTGGATCGTCTTCTTCGTTAGGTTGTTCGAACTCCTTGCCTGTTTTCCGTATGAGCCAAGCGGAAATTGACGCGAAGACGTAAAATTGCTCACCAGGATTCGTAGAAGTGACGAAGTAGTATCGACTCATAGGCTTCATCTTGATTTGAGGACGGAGTTCTGTGTCCATTTTCAGCAGGCGTAACTTGTCTAGTAGTTTCAAGTCCATGGCTTCTGAAACAGAATTATTTCATTACATACCTGCGAAACATGAAATATAATTTCGGGCTTCATATATCTAGCAGCTGTAGCAAAACAGTATGCCAATAAAACAAAATATGATTTGACTACCAAGAGCACTACCAAAACATCATTAGTCGAAGCTAATGGGTCTTTTAAAATTGTCGCACAACTATCTAGTAGTTTTAATACCTAATGACCACTTACCGTGAAAGCTCGATGTCAATGTTAAATTGCTAAATTATCTTTATTTGCACTTTCCGCTTACTTTCCTTCGAAATGACACTGCTTTGTTTGTTATGAGTGTTGTCATGGCAACGCGAGGAACAGAAAATAAAATAGTAAGTAAATGATAAAAATGTCTGTGGCTTCATTATATTTTAGATACGTATAGATTTGTTAATAAGTCAAACAATTTCAGTGAACCATTAAGTATTTTCTACTGATAGCTATAATATGATCGCCAATCGCCAACTTATCTTTACCAAACGTCCCGGGTTCGAATCCTACATTGAGCTTGAGCTTACGGTGAAGGAAAACGTGAGGAATCCATTTAGGTAGGGTACTTTTTAGAACCCACCTGTCTGGCTACCACCCTCAAGTTGAAAAACTGTCGCCAAGCACCTATCGGTGTGTTCACAGCTGCACTTGAAAGCCAGTTCCTTCTAGGCTTTGTGTGCTTACCACTTACGGCCACATCATCAATTACCATGGTGAGATTGCATTCAAAAACAAGCCTATACACAGTAAATAAATAATTTAAAGAACGAGCTCTAAATAACAATAAATGTACTTAGGCAGAGTCACGTCACATCTCATTCATATCACGTTTTACAATCCAAGTTTTACTGTGACCATATAGCTTTGTCAGACCGAATCCTGTCAACAAACGAGAATGTATTTGGTGACAATGCTCAATGGAAAACCCCCATTCATACTTAGGAAGATACCTAATAGGTAAGGTAAGTTTGTACATACTTCCAGCGTTACTCATATTTACGTAACAGGGGGAAGCGTCTTTGTATTGTTGTCAAACACAATGTTTTAATAATAAACCCGTGCCTAGCTACTCTTACGCATTAATTTGTCGAATACGTTGCCAAATAACGCTAATGACTTCCCGGGACCTTGAATTTAAAATCTACATAGGGTAGGTATTAAATTTGTTGCTAATTAGCCTAATTAATATTGGCTTCTGAGCAGAAAGTGCTCATTAAGACTGAAAATAATCTACAATTAAATCGCAGTATGAATAATTGAACGAAGCCCTCGTGGTGTAGCATGATTAGTCGTTCTTAATCGATCGGCAAAGTTAAGCTACCACTGTCGTGGTCGGTACCTGGATGGGAGACCGCCTAGTGGTATTTTAAATCGAGCGTTTCCGTGCATCGGAAGGCACGTAAAGCTTGCTCCCGGTTATCACTTAATTATGATAGTCGTTAAGCTAGTTGGAGGCCTATTAGGCGGCTTGAAAACTCCAACAGTAGGTTGACCACTAGCCTACCTCTACCGATCCGCAGTGGGCACGCTTGGTCGAGTATCTACTATCTGCCCATTCCCTTTCACCCTAATTGGTGAAAGGAGGCCTGTGCTCAGCAGTGGGATGACGATGATGTTGAATAACTAATTTCGGAGTTCTTTATATAGGTAAGAACGTTTTCTCTGCGTGACATTTCTCAGAGTTTTATCCATAGTACGGATGGGTCTTATCCGGCACGAAGGACCAATATCTATTTAAGTCCTATAAAACCTTTAACACCTACGTTAATCATGTTTAACAAAGAAACAATGGAAACTAGGAAATAAAATAAACCTGAAACCATAGTAACAGTAGGTATGTCTGAAACTGATTGACACTTTCCTTAAACTAAAGGAAACTCATCAAATATTATGTCGGTTCCTTTTGATTAATTAGTCCACTGCTCTGCAGTTCTGCACTTATCTCTTACGGTGAAGGTTGGGTGACTAATAAGTTTGATATTGACATACCTACGGGCTGGTATTGCGTCGAGGAAGATTCCTGACAATTATCACAAAAATAATAATAATGATGATTCTACTATTATTACTAAAATGACTAATAGAACTATTAATGCTCATTTTTCAGTTAGATGAATAATAAGGAATATTACACACTAACAAATAGGTACATGTTATTTATAAAATGTTGTTTTTTGATTTTTATTGGTGGGTAATGGGTTTTACTAGTGACTGTACACGTCATGTAGAATTAAATTATATACAGGATGAATTTCGGAGATATGGAAATTTAATATTTTTTTTCAAAATTCTTATTCTACCTCACAATACGAACATAATTTTGTATGATAATCTTGCTCACAAGTTGCTAGAAGTTATTCAAAATATTATTTTATATTTTCCTTGACCATGGTTTTATCCTGCGAAAAGTTTGACGAAGTGGAGCAAATCTCGAAGGGACCTCGACCTCGCTATGTTTAGCCATAAATAATTAGCTCTTAGCATTCTGACAAACAATTAGTAGTCAATTTTGATAACTTCTAGTAACTTGTGACCAAGATTGTCATACATGATTTTGTTCTTTTTGTGACGTAGAAGCAGAAAAAGAAAAAAACGAAATAACATTTTTTTTCTTTTTTTTAATGGCATATTTATTTTCTTCAAAATCCAGCTCGGGGTTCCTTTCAGCGTTTTGCTCTAAGACCTGTAGTTCAGAATTCGCCCACACTGGCTGGAAAAAAAATTCACCTGTAAGTATACTATATTTGTTTTATCAAAGATGATACTTATTCCTGTATACGCATGCAATTGCATCTCTAAAAATGTTGTATAATAGTTTGTTATACAAATATTACATGGCGTATCCATGGAATAAACGTCCTTAAACAAAGTAGGATTTCAGAACTAATTGTAGTGGCACGGGTGGATAGCGATACATCCATTCTGATAATGATATAAATAATACCATAATAATATAATGATAGGAAAATTGCTGTCGTTCGGGAAATTGTATGGCTCGACATTTTCTATCGACGTGTGTCGACTAATTACGTGTCATCGTGCGACTCCCCAAGTTCACCTTGTAATAGTACGATGATTTATTTTTAGGATATTGTTACGAAAAAAAATAACAAAATATCGATATTACACTTTCACGCAACTGCATTTTCATATTTGATGTGTCTATACGGTTTTTCCAAATCAATCGCGCGCTTTGTTACCTAATTGCTTCCTTCCCTTTCTTTTCTAAAAATGATTCATCAATACAAATGCTTTTGGATAACGGGTTGCAATCACTAGTAACTTTAATGTGTTACGTGTTGTCCACACTCAACATTATAAATGTGTGTCTTATTAATCTGTACGAATTGATTTTCATTTTGTATAAAAAGTTCCTCAATAAACTGGCTTTATCTCGTGTTACTGGCACGACAAAATTAGAAACGCGTGCGACTACCTCAGTCGCGATCGAGCGCTCGCGACGCGCGCATTCAAATTTCAAATTAATTCCAAACATAAATTGTTTTTTTTCTTTCGGTGCGTTCAGTGAGTTACGAAACTGTTTGAATTTTATTTTGTGCATAACTGGTGGATGTGTTTACTGTGGTTACTTGTAACAGAACGCGTTTTTTTTTTGGATGCTAGTGATGTTCATGTGCTGAAGTTTACAAAGGTAAGTGTTTTGACAAATATTTGGTATATTTATAAATAACTTCATATGGGTTGTATTTCCGTAATCGGGTTTTAACTGACGGGCACAATTTTATATCATCCGACAACGACTTAACTTTAATTTAACATCCTGTTACAAAAAAAACTTGCATATCAAACACACCTAGATCATATTCTAATAAACATAGTATCTGCTCTACATTATTATACATCTCTATGTAACATCTCAATGCTATACACAGACTAAAAAACAGTCATTTAAATAAAAGTTCCTTTTCGATAGCACCAAATCAATCAGAAAGTTTATCTACTGTGATTTCTCACTTACAAACATAGTCTTCACGACTTTCTCGACGGAGTAGGACAAAGCTGTAAACATTAGTTGCCATAAAGTCTCTAGGTACATACCTACTTACCTACATAAGTAAGCCAACGTACCGATTTGAGATTATGTCTTATGGGAATAAACTGTGCATTATAGGCACTTATTAATATGTTAATAATGATTAGGGTTGTAAGGCAACCAAATTTAAGTAATTCATAGAATTGATGCCTCTGGAAAGTCTTAACTATTGCTGTTACCTAACTTATAGGTATAATGTAAACTCTACCAGCTTTCTTTGAATAGGTACAGGAAAAAAATACCGAAGCTACCTTTCAGGTAATAAAATTTCCTCTATTTGCATTATTTATAAATGCAAATAGGCGAAATTTGCTCATTACAGTATGTATTTAAAATAATACCGGCCTACTGATATACTTAATTACCGAAATATTATCTGGATATAAATAAAGATCTATCAAGAGCATTGTCTTAAACCTTTTTGTGTAAAACCACTACATGTACCATTGTCCATCTTTTTTTTACAAAAAATTGCACATCCCTATCAAATCCAAAAGCGACTTGCTCAGCATTGCATGTAATCTGTTATTAATTTCTACAGTGTGATTATGAACAAAAATTGATTAGATAATGTTTATTAGAACAACAAAGTGTGCCTGTGTATGTACATGCACAGATAAAACTGATAAATGAATAAGTGTTTATGTTGAGAGGTGCTTGTTGTAGGATCAGAATTTCTGAACGATTCCTAAAAGATTAGATTTTTAAATATGGAACATCCGGTAAGAAAAAAAACTTATTATAAAATTTACTTTTGAAACATTATTTTCAAACTCTGCTCATATAGGTAAAGTTTCTATTTTTTATGCAAATTGAAATCATTATATTAAATTATAAAGATTATTAATCGACTTAAATAAGAATGTATTGCAAGTATTGCATTATTAATGTCACCAACATCCTTTCCCTAGCACCAACACTAGCGCAAAACCTCCATAGACAATCGTATTGTTTTTACAAAACAAAAGATGATTGACAGATGCCACGCACGGAGCATGACTATTGTTTAGAAAGTTATTCTTTTAGACAATGGTTCTAGGATGTATATGTATATAATAGATACTGAGGTTGAGACCTAAGATATAAAACTCATGAATATGCACGAATATTGGTTATAATATTTATGAGAAACAATAAATAAACCATGGCCGTTGTGTCGACTGTTGTTTCTTTTTGTACTTATAAATTTTACATCATCATCACAAACCCAGAAAACAGCTCTAAAGAAAAATAAAAACGTTGCAGATACATAGTTTAGCTTGTATTCAAACGATGTTTGAAATCGAACAAAAGTGTTCCTGATTATAAGTTTTGCGTTTTTTTTATCAGAGGAATAACTATTCTAAGGAGAAAGCCTCAGAAAACTTTTTCTGTCATTTAAAAGTCACAATTAAAAATGCCGACGTTTTCTATTCACTTACGGTTGATGTCTTTTACTATTTTTATCGACCATCAGAACAAGATTACTGATGACTTTAATAATTTAAATTATATTATTGATCGAAACATACATTAAAAATATTAAGTCGATTAATAAACCAATCAGAATGCAGTTAAACTGTGACTTATAGAAATCAACCGCAGGCGCAGTTTGATCTTAGTTTCACGATATTTGAGCTTGCGTATCACAGAAGTTACCGAGAGAGTACACAAATGTTTGTGTAACCTACTTAACTCCAACCAAAGTCATTGGAAATGAGGAGTTTTCTTTCCATAGGGTTTTATAAAGTTTGGTTGAAAATACCTGTCAAACTGTTGATAATTCGAACTAATTTGAACCTTAAGTACACGATTTGACAGGTATTTTCAACCAACTCTATGTAAATAAAACTCCTCATACTGCTACTACATTTGTTTTTTTGCACAAAAATCTGTTTGCGCTACAATCTCAAATATGCAAATTCAAGTTATCCGTCTGAATTTGAAAGTGTTAATAAGTCATCAATAAAACAAACTGGCTTTGGCTGAAAGTCAACGAGATAAAAGATTTTAAAGTGGTTTTTTAATTCAGCACTTAGATCTCGGGCGATACTGAGTTGGTCCAGATAATTTCAAGTCCAAGATACAAGCTTCTGCATAAACAACTTTAGGTAGAGCCTGTAGAGTTAGTCTTTAAACCTGTTCACAGAACAGCCTTCAATGAGGAGTTTTCTTATGATACCTCTATGGTCCAAATACCTGTCAAACTATTGATAATTCGAACCAATTTGAACCTTACACGATTTGTCAGGTATTTTGACCATAGATCTAAGAAAACTCCTCATTGAGAAAAATTGGCAAGAAATGCCGGCATTATTCTACTTCAGGTTTTGTCTGCATACTTAATATTGGTTTCTTTTTGATTTTAGTAACCTTTTGATTTTCTCTAAATAAAAATAAAATGTAATGATCTGCTTGAGGACACAGCTGCCGATAATTTAGCGCAGATTAGATTTAAAACATATGACTAAGACTAAATTTACAGCATATTGTACATTTTATAATTTTACGTAAATACTACTTCTACTGTTTTAACTTTTATTTTGACTTTTGTTAATTCCTGTTTCAAAAAATATTGCCGCAAATCCCCAATTATACTATTGGATGGAAACAGCATTATAAAGAATCTGTCAAATCGGTCATCTAGCACCGGATTATCAGAAAACGATCTTTGGTCCTGTAAACTGTTACTATCTGCTGTCTGCACACTCTTGACACTAAATATTAGTGGTTTTTTGCGACACTCGGATAGTTCGTACAAACCGATATGTACCTATGTTCGGAAATAACCCGTCTGGCCGGCGGTCTGGCCTCGCCTCGCATACCGATTGACACAAGAAAGAATATAACACGTGTACAGTTAGACTGTACGTGTGTACATTGCTTGTATGCCATTTTGAAAGCGACAAAAATACCAGACTAAAAATGAATGACACTCTCACATTTTAGTGTTAATAATTTATGTCTACTTTTTAATTTGACGGTCAATGTCATCAGAGAGATATGTTATTTCGGGATGCTGTCGCTGTTTGAGCTCTATTCTCTTGAGCGTTTTTTGTAATGCTTCTTCAAGCTGCAAGCAATAAGATCCAATGCTCCAACTAACTTCTTCGCCACAGATAAACCTGTAGTAACCGCCATACTAAACGTGTTTCTTTTTTTTTTCTTCTGGCATGTTTCGTCGTATCTGCCATATATGGCACACGCCCGATGCCATATCTGACCACCTATTGTTGTAAACACTGAGGACAATAAAAAAAACGTCTCTAGGTAGATATGTGTAACATGACCGTTCCGTGGTAAGCCTTTTTATCGAGAAACGAGTTTCGAAAGCGTATTCAGGTCGATGAACCCGTAAACATTCTCCTATCAGAAGCTGGTTTGTCACAACACCCATTTTTTGGGTTCTTAATTTGAAATTTAAAAATAAAAAGATGTTATTTCAACTTTTAATTAAAACTATATTACGATGGATTTCTTAGTAGGTACTATCGAGCGGTTGTTACGGTTGCCGATAAGTGCATAGGTAATTAGAACAAACCTTAACCTTAGGTAGGTGCATAGTATTTCATATTAAACGCGCTAAGGCAAGATGCTACTCTATTTTTGATCAAGAAAATGAACACTAAAATTAATATTCAACACCACATAACAAAGAACCAAGAATCAAGACGTCATCGAACCAATGTACAATATACAGACGGCTATACAAACAATAGTAAACCGTGTACAAGTATTTGCATACCTACATATGGGTGGCATGACGCGGTTCCAGAGTGTAGCTGATGGCTCCGTACGATTGACCACGCGTTCCATATACGAGCCAATTGATACATCTACGACAATCCTCAATCAATTCAGTTCACTTGTATTACTTCCTCGATGACCCATTCACTAAATTGCTTAACAGTTTCGAAAAGAGAACATGGTTTTCAAATTTCGAAATTAACGCGTTGATAGTTCAAAGTGCCAAAAAGTTATAGAATTGTATGGCTTGTTTTACTATTTGGCTCGCAGTCAAAGTGCAGTGATTTTGTGCGTGTTTTAGTATTTGGGAAAGTTTGTGTTTTGTCTCTCCAAATCTCTATCGGATTTTATTATGTATATGTATAACTAATGAAGCTAGGAACCAAAGTTCAATTTATGGAGTAAAATCAGTCAAAGACAACAAGGCATTGGCAATATATATTACTGGTTACATATCACTGCAACAAGGACTACAATTGTGTGGAAACAAGAGTGAGACACTATTGCCAATTGCAAGTATCTAAATTTTCGAAAACAAAATGTAGAAATTGACAAACTTTTGAAACTAAAGCTGACCGGCAACTTCGTATTTAGGCGACTTTTTACAAAACGATTGGCCGGTTTTTTTTTTCCGTTGGCATTCTAATTTTTTTTTTTAAATAATTATTGTATTTAAAGTGTTCCGATTTCAAATTCATGGAAAGCATTTAAATCCGGTGCGTTTTCGATTACGTGCCCGGTTCACTGACGCGTGGAATTTATAGGACAGTGTTTATGTTAGGTTTTGATGTCAGGATTGATTTCATTCCAGTGATGCCAACTATTTAAAGCTAACTATAGAAGTACGAAGAGTAAAAAGGAAATTAGTCCATTAGTTGTGTATAAGAAAACAAATCGACAGACGTAAGTAATCTTGCATGGAGGCATGGGATTTAATTACACAAAGTAAACCGTTCATTCTCAGAAGGATATAACCGGATATTCCTTGACCATAAGGCTGAAATTTTATAAATAAAATCTTCTTGTGACTCTTGGACTTTAAGGCCAAGACTTTTCAAGAGTTTACTCTCCAGATAAAGCAATTTAGTTTAAAATCGAAGTTCATCATCATCATCAGCCTATAATGTCCCACTGCTGAGCACAGGTGACCTTTCATAAATGAAGGTGAAGGGGAATGGGCAGATATTCCACCACGTAACGCCCACTGCGGATCGGTGGAGGTAGGCTAGTGGTCAACCTACTGTTGGAGTTTTCAAACCGCCTAGGAGGCCTCCATCTAGTTCAACGACGATCACAATTAATTGATAGGTAACCGGTACCAACAGCTTTACGTGCCTTCCGAAACACGGAAAACGCTTGAGTTGAAATAAGTACCACTGGTCACCCATCCAGGTAGGTACTAGCCTCACTCGTGGTAGCTCAACTTTGCCGATCGATTAAGAACGGCTAATCAGTAATCATGATGAACCATGAGCGCTTGAAAAAAACTTGAAATATTAAGTTAAGTACCGAAGAAATGACCGTTTGCTCATCACCGGCCAGATCTTTACTTACTTTGAGATTATGATCAAACAAGCCTTTTCACAATGCAATAAGTTTCTCCACCTACTTAATAGGTAACTAAGTTCTCATAAATTCTCCTAAAAGCTTCGTCCATATCACATTTTGCATTATCGTCGAACATTCTAAATAGTGTTTGTTAACAATCAGCTACTGACCTTGTTACTCCTAGCCTTTGAAAGCTCATTTTTTTAAGCGCGCTAGGAAATTAAGAATGTTCACGACATGCTCGATTCAGCGACCTTGTGATCGCAATCTCTATCCACAGTTGCTGCACTAAGGACTTTAAGACAATGGACGAAATATAGATTCAGGTTTCTTTAATATTGACTCTGTCTCAGGAATTCAGGACCTTTTCGGCAAACAATTGATAAGACAGTATCCGTCGGGAATTGGATGATGATGAATGAAGTAAAGAAGGGATAATGGTTAAAATGAAGATACCCAGTAGAGCAGGTGTGTTCCGATATTTGTAATCAAGAGTCATTGGTTTTTAGGCTTTGTTGGCTATTCTCCTGAGTCCCCCTGATACTGCTCATCAAGTAGACCCTCAGTTGGTTGGTTATCTGCTGTCGGATATTAATAAGACAATTCTTCATCGAAAAATTTAGACAATTATGTAAATGAAAAAAAAATAGGGAAGGATGAACCAAAATAACATGACGTCAACATCAAATCATTTACGTAATTCAGCCATTGACTCTTTATTTACACAGCAGTGTTTACAGCCACCAACACGAATTGTCACACTAAAATTGCACAGTCGAAGGTAACTTTCGAGACTCTTGCGTCGCCACATGTACGGTTGTGTAAACAACCCGAGCCGAACACCTACAAATGCAAAAATATTCCTCTTGCCGTTTTTAATATTCGGTTATTTCGCAACTTAATAACTCGATATAATTTCACTCGATACAAAACACGTTACGTAAGGCTCGTGTCTCGTATACCACAGACAGAAAGAATTTCACCTTGAGTCGCGAAAGCTGCATAATGCAGAATCGGGACTTTGTCGAGAGAGTGACCTTTGTTATCGATTTTGAACTCTATATCAATGCCATAAGAACGGTAGGAACCATATAGAGCTGTGATGTTTTATGTATGTAAACAAACGTGTTTTGATACGATTTTTCTAACTGACACACACACACACACACACTGAAACATTACCGAACTTTTTAACTGAAAGGTAGTGATGTAGTGAATGCCAGTCAATATTAACATAGAGTTGAGTGTTCATTGGTTCTGTTTAGGTATGACTGTTGCAAGAATTATCCACTTAGAATAAATGACTTCGCTAAAATAGTTATAATAACTCCAGAGTTACCTTGTTGAGACAGTGGCAGCATATGGTGGCGCCAATATATAATTATCATTATAAATTACAATTAATTTAAATATACATGGGCATTATGAATATTAACAGTGGTCTATGGCCGTGGATGTACCAATAACAAAGTTGTGATATTTCTATGGAGGGAAACGAAAGCTAACGCGTTGAATAATAATTACTGAGATTAGCATCTAATCATAGGTTTTAAGAGGAAGTAACCTTTTGTCTATGGCTTGGTCAACTTGTTTCGTTTATAAAATAAAAAGCCTGACGAATACAATCTGCCTATTCAGCCTTATTTCAACTATAGGACAGTTTAGAACCTACGCGCTACGTCGCGTTTTCTTGCATTTGACATTTGGCAAACAATATGGCTGATATCTATAAAATTAAAAAAATTGGTCCTCTGAAATCAATATTTAGACACAAACCAAACAAACATAAATTACATATAAAGATACGTTAAAATTACCCCTCGTTACTAACCTTGGCCTATTTAAAACTTTTCATACTTTTTTTTTCATTTGTGTCAATGTTTTTTTTGCTTTGTTGTGGAATATTTTTTATTGACATTCTAAAATCAAATTAACTCTTTTATGTTCGGAACTTCGGAATACTTTTTGCTAATAATAAATAGTAGGTACGTGGATTACGTAACTTTATTGCAATGAAATTCAGATTGAAATCTTTGAATCGGTGGAAATATTGCAAAATCGGAAATGGTTCCATTTCTAATGAACCACTGTTTGTATTTGCAGTTATCAGAACGTAAAATTGAACCAATTTCAATTCGAAAATGAATGAAATTTAGTTACGTAATCGCCCCACAGAGGATGTTCCTTATTTGAAATCTTCAACTTGTGTAGTTGTTTTATTTATTGACGATCGAAGCAATATAATAATGGCCGTCGTATCGTATGTTTGTTCGTAAATAGACGTCCCACATAGCGCATGCAAGTTGCAGTCGGTCTGTACGTACATTGCAATATTTACTATTAGGTTAGGTTAGCTACAATAGCTGTGCCTCGCGGTTTCACTCACGAAAACCTTTAGTCTACCTAACCTATACTTATCTCAATAACTAACCGGTTTTCGTAGCTATTTCATAGTTATTTGTTAAGTGTGTGTAGTGATAACCTAACAGATCAATAAAATAAATTAATGAGCTATCTAACGCAAAACAAATAGGACTGCTAGTTCCTAAGATTAGCGTGTTCAAACCTACAAACTCTTTTTAGCTTTATAATATTAGTATAGTAGATATTCCATCACTCACAAATCAGACAATCCGGACTTAATCGAATAACGATTAAAATTCAAACTGCATTCCCGTTAAAACAAAATTAGTGTTGTAATCGTCTCACTTAATTTAAGAGGATATAGTTGAAATAAATCGTTCCTTGAAAGGCGTGGCCTAGGCGGCCGCGCGGGGGGCACTGCCCCTAGAGAACTATCAAAGTTTTAAAAAATCGCGCCACAGCAAGATACGTTCGGGCGGACTCGGGCGACGCCGGCAGAAACACGAAGGCCGAACCGCCATCGTTTAAATCACAGAGTATATTTTATTGGAGAGCAGTATAAGTTTATTTTTTTTATTAGACTTGCAATTAACGATTTTTTACCAAAAGCTATAATAATGAACATGAATGAAATGTACTCGTATTGACATACAAATATGAGTATATTTGTATGTCTGCCTTTTTATCCGTCATAACAGCATTCGCTCCTTTCTTATTTACATTATCTTTCTCACGATCTATCCATCTCTTTTTCCATATTCATAACTCCACCCACTTCCAAATTCAACTTTTTTACTCACGTGGCTTTCATTCCTCCTGATAACATGTCCGATGTCCATACCGCTACTTTCAAGCTTCCTCTGTATGTACTCATTATTAATCATATCCATTATTGTCACTCCATACATCCATCTCAACATTATCATCTCAACTGCATGTCTTTTATCCATTTTCTTTACCTAATGCCCAATTTTTTTTTGTTTTTTATAAACATTTATTAAACCCAAACATCACCAAAATTACAAAGTTCAAAATCGCCAAACTGCTAATGCAGTTTGTAGGCGTAACGCTTTGGACACATATATGACCTAAACATATATCAGCATGTCCTTGCAACACAATCACTACAATGACATGATCATATACATAAGTAGGTACATTTACTCACTACCTTTCTCATTAACCATAACACAGTTTATCCTTTATTTTACACATGAATTCAAACAATTTTTGACAACAACAGTTCCCTTGTTTTCCGTTTCAATAGAAGTTTACTTTTAATATTCGCATCAATCCACGGTACTTATTGTATAATCGTGGAACTACATATTGACGGGTTCTCTCACCATAACCATATATTAAGACGTATCATCACGGACTATATATTTTCCCCTTTAGCTTCAGAGATCCCATGGATCACATGTTTGTCTTTTGACCTGTCATCATTTCATCCAACCTGAGATGATACACTACTTTATATCACGGTTAGTATTACCATCGTTCTGCATTATGTGAACCGAGGTACGCACGGCTACAGATCAAGCTATAGTTTCCAATATAAGCTGACCTCTCATTGTAGGGAAATCCTATACAATGCGAGATCAGCTTATACTGGAAATGTATAGCTTGATGTGTGGTCATGTGTACCAGAAGTAGTAGAAGACTGGTACTGAAACTCCTCAATTAAAATAGGCACGAAAGTAGAGAGACCGCCAAAATCGCAGAACATGTGTTCAGTTTTAGTTCAGCTAATTTTCAAGCTCTCTCCAGTTCTTGTTGCCATTTCATCATCCTACTATGGACATTAAATCCATTTTCACGGACGAGAACAATGTTATCGGTTAAAACCATGTACCAGGGTACCTCCTTCTTATTTCCAACGTCAAAGCATCCATTACCAGCAGGAAGAGATAAGGCATCATAGCAGACCCTTAGTGTAAGCCGACACCTAAATTGAACGTATCGGTATCTATAAGTAATTTGTTATGTTAGGTATATTTTTATTTAAAGGAACTAATAAAATCTTTTTGATGATAAATAATTAAAAAGAGCAAAAGTTTATATTGAATTAATAATGGAACCTAAAGAACCGGGTACCCAGTTCTGGATTAGATCTGGAACCGAAAAACCGGTTCACAAAATATGGCCGGTTCTCGATGCCCTAACTCGAGTATATATTATTATATTATGTGGTATCTATTAATAAAAAACGAGAGGAAGTTTTTTTTCATTATTATTATAATATGGATATCAAATAGGGGAAAGTGGGGGGGATTCGTACACCGGGCAATTAGCATATAGCATTCGTGCAATGGCCATAATTCGAATACGCAACATAGTGGCGCCTTCGTATCTGTGTGTGTAATGCCCACTCACACACATAATCTAACCGCGGAGTGGCTTGCCAATGCGGCCGCCGGCTTCGATGTGACAGGATGTTACGAGTTTTCGCTTCGCGAAAGTAATTTTTGGATGCAACTTTAAACGTGTTTATTATACAAACAAATTTAGTATACAAACTTTGTGCTGTTTGGGTACATATTTAAGTTTATTATTTCGACATTTACTTGAAGATAATGTCAGCAGTTATTTTTATTTTCAATATATTAGTTGAATTATGGTCAATATCGAAGTTTATGTTAAATTTAAATTACTTATTAGCCTAATATTAAGGCTAGATTGTAGTATGAATAGGGAACACTAAAGAAGGTGTAACCTAGGATAAATAAAAAAAATATAAGTTGAATTTCTTGGTTGGGGTAGCTTCGTACAGGTTCGAACGGGGTGGATTCGTACTGTACGAATATACCTATAATGTACGTTAAATTTTGGTTAAGAAGCAAAGTACAGATACTGAAAGTGAAGATGAGACTGACATGAGTTTAAGAGAAATTTCCTGTCCTCCCATTGAAGAGATTGCTGAAGGATCTGATGTGGAGAACGAAACTCTAGTTATAATATTACTGAATTCGTGAAAGAGAAAGGCTTTATTCTAGTGAAGTTCGAGAAGAAAAAGTCTGTCAAACACTATGTTGGTCATGTGATTACCAAATATAATCCTACTGAGTACAAAGTAACATTTTTGTGGTACCCCTTATACACACATTTACGAAGCTACCCCGTGGGGGTACATACGTACGATTTTTTTTAAATCGTCATAGCTTGGCCACACTTCTTTCTATGAGCTAGTCGTCTAAGGGAATATTGTAGGCAAATATACAAGCAATCTAGCAATGCTCAAATTGTTTTCAAATAGCGTTTACTTTTTCTGCTATAGGGCTCGAAGTGGAAAGTGTACGAATCCCCCCCACTTTCCCATAAAAGCTTGTAGTCATTTCCATATAGATATATACATATATATAATAACACGTCCCCGCCTGCAATACCTTATAAAACTCAAGAATATTCATAATTCTATAGGTTACAATGCTTGTTCTTCTCTTTTCAGTTAATTTTTCAATTGGTGTGAATGCTACCTAAATACCTAACTACCTGATGTAATTATCCCTTTTCGGAGAGTTATATATACCCTTTTTGTTACACGTTATATAGATTTATGAAATAAACTATTTAGGTAAAATCTGTTAGAGGTAAATGCTATACTATAAATTTTAAATATTCAATAAATTAGCTTTCACCCTGTTCCCGAAGTTATTACTTATTGAAATAAAAGCAAATACTAGTGCAATCATCAGTGTCTGTGTCGTAGATAGGTTCCTTTGGATAGGATAGGAGAAAAACGAATTATGTATTTTAATTATCTTTATTTATCATCTTGGGCTGCTTTATAATTCAGTTCTGACATTAGTGTTAGATCAAGAGCAGCTGAAAATTGGTTTAATTTTACAGCTCCACAACCTGCAGCGACTACACCAGCAACTGCCATTTTATCTAAGTTGTTGGAGGTATTTCGTATCTTAAGTCTTTTTACATAGTGAGCAACATAACGTAAAAATCGATGTAAGGCCTGATGTTTATTCTGAAATAATCACATTAGTACTGAAGCCACAATGAAGCATTGACTCATGCCTAATAATTTTCAACAGTTCGTTGAAAAAAATTGTATTTCAACAAATCTGTGACTGAACTTACTGAAGTTTTCAATGTACTCTGAAACAAGGTTACAATATTCATTACAAATTTAACACGAAGGCTAACTAGTCTATTAAAAATGGCGTTAAGTTCTATGTAAGGAGAAGTTCAAACCTCAGCAATGAGGATATAATATATGAGCTGTGAGGACTGGGGACATAATTAATTTATTTTTCCACACTTGCTCGTAAAGTGACATTTATTGAACTGTTTTTAGTAACTGAATGCAGCTTATTACGCACTAGCTAGTGCTTTTTACTTTACATTACCGCACAGTTTTATGATAGGTATAATCCCAATTAAATAAGAAAAATTGTAAACAATTATTTTGGTAATACGTATTATTTTTTTACTTTCCTTTAAATTTCTCCTACTTACTGGTAGGGTATTTACATTTTATCGCGGGCTTTTGGCCAAAAGAAAAAAATGGGTATGTGTTCATGAGTGTGTGTTTGTTTGTTGTGTGATATTATTGGTCTATTGTCAAGAATTTGCGGACTATCCTACATGTGTTCAAGGTAACGGCTTTTTGTAGTTGGATGTATGTCATTTTATGGATTCCGAGTATTTTTAGCCTGGTGTGAAAAGTATGAGGTACAATATTTATATTATATTATTCACTTTATTTATTTTGATTCTTAAAATATATTTTTTATAACATTAGTATAAAATATCAAAAATATTATAAAAAATCTAATCTAATCTAAAAATATTATAAAGAATATCTTTACAAAATCTAACAATGTTATAAAAAAACCTAATCTTAGTGTGCCGCCGGCAGCGGGGTAGAGCCCAAGCTACCGGTGCGGTGGTTAGGGCTGCAGAGAGAGGAATCTCCTGACGATGCGCGCCGTGTCCAGGAGTGCCGCCTTCTGTATCTGACCCTTAACCCAGCCATCTAGCGAAAGCCTCTTAAGATGTTGGTCGAGACTCTTCGCTATGAGACCGTTCGCCGAAACAACTATCGGAACAATGATCGTCGAATCAACATCCCACATGGCGGTTACCTCGTGAGCCAAGTCAAGGTACTTGCTGAGCTTGTCCTTCTCGGCCTTCACGAGATTCTCGTCATGGGGGATGGTGATGTCGACGAGCACTGCCCGGCGCTTCGATCGATCTGTCAGCACGATATGAGGCTAATAAGCCTCATATCGTGCTCTCTCATCACGGACAGTACTATTATAGATTGATCCCAATAGAGCGTGACATGACAATTTTCGAGAACTGGCGCAGGTGCGTACTTATAGTACGGTATTCGGACTATACAAGGCCGTATCGAAGAGCAAGTTGCTGGTGAATTATTCTGGCTACTAGGTTATGTCCGTGCATGTACTCACCGTTAGCAAGATGAGAACAGCCGGAGATAATATGCCTGAGTGAATCTCTGGGACGGCGTCCAGGAGCGGCATGCGGCATGCTCGACAGATGTCGACCGTACCGTCCTTCAGGATATATCTTCGGTAGTTATTCGTCTTGATAACTTCATCCGCAATTGCACAGACAAAACCTTCGGTTTCCCCAAATAGGTCACCAAAGCATAGCCAGTTCACTGACGCGAGCAAATCTACATCGGGCACTATTAAGGCCCTGTAGAACCGCCCGTGTAGCTCCTTACTCTTCCATACGTCCCTGCGGTCCTCGATACTTAGCACCTTTGGTTTGCGCCAGTTCTCGTTTGCCAAGGATAATGGGGTGAGGCTCCTATTCACTGCCACCACATCGCGATGCATCCCACACTCGTTGTCAAGGAAATACTTCCTAAGACTGCACACCTCGCGGTTGTGGAGGTCCTTGGCGTTTAAATAGCCACGGCCTCCACATTTACGCGGGATGTACAATCTCTTAACAGATGAGCGTGGGTGTAGCATGCGATGAGTTGTGAGCAGAAGACGGGCCCTTCTATCCAGGGCGTCTAGCTCACTTTGAGTTCACCTTAGTATGCCAAAGGAGTATGTGAGCAGGGGCGTTGAAGGCGCGCACCTTGTTGCCACCCGATAATATACTGTTCAGTACTTTTGTCAGGTGACAGAAGAAGCGCTCCTTCACCGCCCGCTTTATGTCCCCGTCCACAATACCCAACGACTGTGACATACCAAGGTACTTATGGGTTTCTGTTTCGGAGAGAGATCTGAGAGACATTATCTCAGAAACCTGTAAATTTTTCGAATTTACGACTTTCCCCCGCTGTACATGCATGACCGCATACTTATCTATACCAAATTCCATCTTGATGGCGCTACTAAACACTTCTGTAATCTTCAGTAGCTCCAACAAGTTCTGACGTTTTGGTGCAAACAGTTTAAGGTCATCCATACGTACAACAGGTGAGAAATGCTCTCACCACCTCTCCGAAGCCGGCAGCCTAGTCCTGAATCCTTCAGCAGAGTACTGAGTGGATTCAAAGCTAGGCAGAACCACAGATGACTCAAACTATCACCCTGGAAAATATCTCGCTGAATCCTTATAAAGTCCTGCGGGCCAGAGGTGCCATCACCACCACCTGGTTGATGAAGGACTGTGATCCACTGCCTCATACATGCGCTTAAGAAGGATCTTAAAGCTGTATCAACTTTATACAGTTCCAAGATCCTCTCCAGCCATGAGTGAGGCACCGAATCAAATGCCTTCTTGTAGTCAATCCAGGCAGCCGAGACGGCTCACCTGTCCCGCGGACCTGTTGGCAAATTGTCATGTCAATGAGGAGGAGCTCTTTGGTACCACGGGACCCAACCCTACATCCATTTTGAGAGGAGGCCAAAACGTTGTTCGAAACAATGTGCGTATTAATTTTTGTTCTCAAAATGGATGTAAGGAGCTTGTATAGTGTAGGCAAGCACGTGATGGGTCGATAGTTTTTCGCTTCCGTGGTACTATCACAAGGAGGTAACACCGGTTGTAAGGAAAGTTGGCAGGGAACCAAACTCAAGAGCTTGTTGGAATTGCGTTGCCAACCGTTCGTGTGAGCATCGAAACCACTTTATTCAAAAGTTGTGCAATCCATCCGGCCCAGGACTTTTCCATTTCTGGGTCGTGCGGATTGCACAACTTATGTCATTGGGGCTGATGGTAATGGCCTCCATTGGTTCGATGGACTCACACTCACGTTTGACAACACTCATCCAATCACCCTCGGTGTGTTGGACAGGCATTGACCAGATACTACGCCAGAAATTAATCATGGCAGTAGCACTTGGCAGCTGTCCATCCAACACACGTTGGTCGGTTCCCTCCCACTTTCGGTATACCTTCATCTGGTCACTCTGGAAGAAGTGATTCTGTTGGAATCGATCCACACGCTCTCTGTAGCGGCGAATACGGCGTACCCACGCATAAACTTTTTGCTTCAAGAAGTCAATGCGCTCTGTGACACAGGCAATGTAGTATTATTATTATTAATTATGTTAAGATTGTACCTAGGGCATCGAGAACCGGCCATATTTTGAGAACCGGTTTTTTCGGTTCTGGTTCTAATCCAGAACCGGGTACCCGGTTCTTTCGGTTCTTTTGGTTCCATTAATTATTCGATATAAACTTTTGTTCTTTTAATTAATTTATGATCAAAAACATTATAGGTAGTATAATAATAACAATAAAATAGTTTTCTATGTTCGAATATGTCGTAGAATGACAATCAAACAGTGATTTCTGAATCACAGCTTTTGATTAAAATAACATAAATGTAATCAAGTCTTTTAACAAACCAGTTTTTTTATTTATATTAGATTTTTTTAAATAAAAATGTACCTAACATAACAAATTACAGTATTACCCAACTGATATGTCGCGTCGTGAACCTCGTTCGCACAGAAAAGAAAGTATGGCCCCGAAGATTAACGAAAGAATGCTTAAAACTTACAATCAACCTTAGATCTCTACTATCCTTATAGTAGAGATCTAAGGTTCACAATACACTGCAGCTGTTAGTTCCGTTTCCGTTTCTCGCAAGTCACGCCTCTCCACACGGCGCGCGCTAACATAGCGGCAGCTGCTGACCAATAGCGTTTCCCGCGCTTTGAAAATGTATCTTCGGCGCATGTACATCGGTAAGCCATATTAATTGGGTACTACTGTACTTATAGATAACGATACGTTAAATTTAGGTGGCGGCTTACACTAAGGGTCTGCTATGATGCCTTATCTTTTCCTGGTGGTAATGGATGATTTGTCGTTGAAAGAGTAGATGTTGAAATGGCTACAAGAGCTGGAGAGAGCTTGAAAATTAGCTGAACTTAAACTGAACATATGTTCTGCGATCATGAAGCAATATTGCTTCATGTCTGCGATTTTGGCAGTATTTCTATTTTCGCGTCTATTTTACTTGATGGAGTTTCAGTACCAGTCTTCTACGACTTCTGGTACCTCGGTTCACAAATGCAGAACGATGTAGATTGGATGAAATGACGACAGGTCACAAAGTAAACATGTGATCCAAGGTCAAACAAATATATAGTCCGTGATGACAGGTCTTAGTCTTAATATATGGTACAGAATGTTGGGCATTAGGTATAGAAAATGAATGAAAGACATGCAGCTGAGATGATTATGTTGAGATGGATGTATGGAGTGACAAGAATGGATATGATAAATAATGAGTACATAAGAGGAAGCTTGAAAGTAGCGGTATGGACATGTTATGAGGAGGAATGAAAGCCACGTGAGTAATAGAGTTATGAATATGGAAGTGGTTGGATACACGGGAAGTGTAAATAAGAAAGGAGTGAATGCTATTATGTCGGATAGAAAGGCAAAATGGAAGAAGCAAACATATTGCATCGATCACAAATAGCTGGGAACAGGATATGTAGATGATGAACAATAAATTACTTATAGGTATTATTAAATTTTAGGAACATAATAGGAATTTCAATGATACATAATAATTCACATAATCAATTAATAATAGTTAATAATTATACACATAATCAATTAAAAATCGTTAAATGGCTCTTCACAAGCTGCCGTTTTGCTTTATTAACATTATTTAATCGCTACAAGTAGCTTCATGCTGCGACACTAACCACCTATAGTGTGTTTTGATTGTTCTACGAAATTTACTGATCCATCCTAAACGACCTTTTAAAATTAATCGAAAGAAACCGAAAGACCCGAAATAACCGGTTCTTTATATTTAAGAACCGGATCTTATTGCAACCCTCAGAACCGGGAATTCCCGGTTCCGATGCCCTAGTTGTACCTCAATGTAATTGATATGTGTGTAGACGAATCATTCTTAATTTAAACGGGTAAAATAGTTTGACAGAGCTTAGCTGTAAAAAAAAAAAAACAAAAGCTGCGCGCCATATTTGTTAACGTTTTCATTGTGTGGTTGATTATTATCAAAAATTTACTCCAAGAAATACAAGTCTGTTTTTTCCTCTCAAGTGTGTTGAAAAACGTCGTATGATACGCGTGTGTATTGATCGTTACACTTTCGGTTCTGTTATCGCGTTCGCCTTAATACCGCCTCGTCTGTAATTACCAACATTCCACACATTAGGGAATGCAAACCGGTTTCACCGAAAATCGAAAACCGGTTATTAGGTATGGTTTTGAACAACAAAAAAAAACGGTTTCGATTTTTTTCGGTTTCTTTCTTTGTTTGGAAAAAGGAAGATTAGCCGCCGTTTTTTAAACTGACTCCAATGCAGTGAAGATTTTTGTGATGAATTGAAGTGTGTTGATGCGTATAGTGTTGAGCTGGTAAGAAAATAACTTATAATTTTTTTTTTTATGATAGGTATAAAAAATGTTAAAAAAAATATACTACTTAGGCAGCAAACAAGCGTACGGCCCGCCTGATAGAGAGTATATCATTGATATGCTGGAAGGACAGTGTAAAGGATAATTCAGAGCCTTGTGGAACGCCAGCATTAATGTCATGCTGTCGGAGCAACTACTGTCAACGAAGGCTCTTATGTATCGGCCAGACAGCAAGCTGACTGATTGGTGTTATTTTTTAACCGGCTGCACGACAACAAAGACTGAGTAATGTTTTTTTTATCTAAGGAAAGTCAAAGTCAAAGCCATTTATTCAATTTAGGCCCTGGTAGGGCACTTATGAAGGTCAAAGCTACTGAAGTTACCACCAGTTCGTAAGTCGGCCTTCAACTGAGAAGAACAGGCAAGAAAACATTCGTATAATAATAATCACGTGTTTGTGTACACGCAAGTTATTGTGCTGCTACAATATGCTATGTAAAATAATATTACGTGTGAAATGATTATTATAACGTACGAAACATAATTTAATAAATGTTTAAATAAATATAATTTAATAAATGTTTCTTCATTACTGATCTAATTTTTATTTAACATTTTAGTTTTTATGATGTCATTCAAAATAAAATCAAAAGCAACGAACCGCGTAGTCTATATAAAGAGAGTTAAATAAACCATGGAAATAATAGTTTATTTAACTCTGTAGATTTATCTTTATTATCAATTTGATGAAAAAGAGATGGATGGATATTGTGAAAGATGACATGAGTAAGAAAGGAGTGAATTTTGGTATAACGGATAGAAGAAACGAATGGAAAAAACATAGATATTGCGCCGACCCCAAATGATTGGGAACAGGGCAGCCAGATGATAATGTTGATGATAAACCATAGCACGGTGGTAGGGTACTTTGTAGTACCCGCCTGGCTGGCTACCACCCTCAAGTTGAAAATCTGTCGCCAAGCACCTTTCGGTGTGTTCCGATAGCTGCACTTGAGAGCCAGTTCCTTCTAGGCTTTGTGTGCTTACCACCTTCGGCCGTATCATCACTTACCATGGTGAGATTGCAGTCAAACACAAGCCTATAAACAGTAAAAAAAAATAAAAAATTTGATGTTTATTTTATACCCACTCTATTAACTTTAACTGACAATAATTCCTATTTACGATTTTTTAATCTTTGGCACGGTTATTATCTATAATTCGAGCTATAGAAATAACGTGGAAAAAAAACGAGTGAACATTTAAATAACCGGTTAACCGGTATTAAAACCGGTTAATCGGTTTTACCTCTAAAAAAATAATATTTGTTTTATCCGGATACTAAAAACTAACGGATAATGCTAGACCTAAGTAGGTGTACATACATACATACTCACTTACTTCCAAATTCACTTTGGAGGACTGCTGCTTATCCAAATTTTCGAAAAACAACGTTGGTTCATTATCTGCGACAACATCATAAGTTGCCAGCGGCGCTACCAAGGAAGTCAAAAATTATTCTGTGGGTTCTACCATGATCTTTTCACGACTGTAACTTTTTTGTGGAGATTGTTCCCTGTGAATCATAAATATTTTATTTCATTTATAGCACCTACAAATATTATTAATAAAAAGATAAGACATAAAAAGAGATAGTTGTCCTAATATATTATAAGAAATACACTGTAAACTGTAGCCTATTTTAAATACTAATTTATAGTACCTACAAAATTTATTAATAAAACTTTTAGGCATTAAAATATATATTTGTCCATACACCATAATAAATAATTATAATAATCAAATCATGTTATATTTGGTAATAAAATGTAATGTAAAGTAAGAGAATAATAATCCGCAAATATAATAACAAATTAGTTGTTATAGTTTTCATGATCTCTCTGATCTCGGACTCGGACTCGAACTTATATATAAGTTCGTATAAATCTATCCGGTACGTGAACGATAAACTGATAATGATCTAACTGCAATATATAATTGCTAAAATAATTAAATAAGTTATCGTTAGTTATGTTTTTAACGATTAATAAAAAAATATTAATATGTATTGTTAATACTTACATTTTAATTTTTGTCACGTATCGAGCTTTTGGCTCTCATTTGCTCCAAATGCTGCTTTTTGTTTTTCCTTGGTCTTTATTCTATTACCCATGTCGTGAAATTATATTAAAATCAACTTTAACACTAAACTTGACACTATAAAAATAATAAAAACAAAACTACACAACTGACTTTATATTTACAAGCACTATTGTACTAGGTTATCACACTAAACTGAAATTAATACGATATTACAAACTATAATACTATCTTTGAAGACAATAAAGAATATGCTACGAAAATATTTAATGTTTAAAACTACGAGAGCCGGCCGCGAAAACTAGCGTAGGTCCGTCGTCGACAAAGGCTTCGGCCGAATGATCCTAGCGATGCAAGAGTAGTATAATAAATACGTTCACCGTGATTTCGTATGTGCTAAAAAGAGATGTGTATAGTGCTCTGCCCGGGCAAGCCGCAGGTTTTAATAAACGACGTAAGTACCAAACCAAATATAAATTGTTTATAAAATAACCATGCAATGTATAGAAAATCTGTTCTTCACAGTATAAGAAGAATGAATTACCAATTTTTTGCATTAAATTTCACTGTAAAATTCGCCTGTTTGACGGAGTTATAGTGTAAAAGAGTTTTATCTAGAGGCTACTTTGGAATTAAACTTTATCGAGAAAATTTCTATCAAACGTGTTTTCCTTCAAGGTAACACTCAATTAAGATCTCAAAAATCATATAATAAAATCTCGGATCCCCAACCCTTGTATTAATTAAAATACAGGCACACAAAGATATCATTTTTTCTGAATATAGCACCTTAACTCGATAGTCGATAAGTGTATATTAAATCGTAAAATCTTATTGAATGCTATGCTTTGCATCAAGCAGGACATAAAAAGTGCAATTATGGACATGCAAAATTTATATGCAACATAAATTTCTACACATTAAGTTTATAACATAGTAAACGATTCTGAAATCGATCGTAGCTGTATGCATAAAATTTATGAACCGATTTATGTGGTACTATTCATTGTTTCTACACTATTGAGAAATCAATAATTTTATACGTTTATGCATGAGAAAGTCTTCACTAGAGAGTGTTTTGGAAAAAAGATAAACATATTTATGTAGGTCATTGTGACTCTAAATTAAATTAAGACTTTTCTTTACTTTTATAGGCTTTGTTTTTATGTTTGACTACAATCTCAACATGGTACCTAAGTGATGATGTGGCGGAAGGTGGTAAGCACATAAAGCCTAGAAGAGAACTGGCTGTCAAGTGTAGTTGCAGCAAGTTGAGGGTGGTAGCCACATGCAACTTCTTTGTGGTATCTTGTATTAATTGAGATTTTACGTAACTCTAATTAAATTGAGGCAATAGACGAGAGAACGTACTTAGATTTTGTTGCCATAATTCTTTTTTATTATTTCAGATCGTCAGAGATGATCCACGTTGACGAAACAGATCCGGTCGGAGGTAAGTGAAAAAATATAAACACCTTTTAACTATATTTGATTAAGTAGTAGAAAAAAATCTAATGCCTATTTTACCTGGCAAAAAAATAGAAAAAAAATATTTATTGATCCACAAGTATATGTACGTGCAAGATGTACACATGTATCAACTAATACATTAAACATGATTGTACATGATCTGTGTACATAATTAATTAATGTATTGCGCAGGTTAAAAAGGTCCCTCAGCACAAACAATATAAAAATATAGCATACCTATGTATACTATCACTATCAATCAATGATATATACCATCAGCATCCATACGATAAGCCAACCACTTACCAGGTTATTAGTCCAGGGAAGCCATTCTACTCGGCGTCAACTACGGGTATTACCCTAAAACGGGTGACACCCGTAGAAAAAATAAAACTTAATTACACAACCTTTTTGATTATAAAAAGAAAATAATATATCTCGTGTGACGTCTTCGTAACGACGTTTTTATTACATCATAGTTTGCGTTTATACAATTTAAGTTTTCATTTTTGAGGTGACACCACGATTTCTGCACCGGATACCACCCATGCTCGCTACGCCACCGGCGCCAACCAAAATCCAATAAAACTTACACCAAGTAACGTCAGCGCCTGATTAAATAAAATAAAATAAACAAATAACAGTTTTTGGCAAAGCAGTGGAATTTTGTCTTTATTTTCGTTATGTCTCGGCCGAATTTTTTGAATTGCCGATGACGGCAAACGTCGCGGACGTTTACAGTCTTGGAATTGGTCACAATGTCATTTGTCTTATACGATAAAATCACTTTATACACATTATGCCTTAGCTGTGCTATTATTTTTTCTAAAATAATGTGGCTTATTTTTCTCTTAAAAATATAAACCAAACAAATCGTTATTTTAGTCTCTATTAAATTAAGACGCGAAAGTTATTAATGACGCGTAGCACGATAGTAATGTAGGTCTTACTTTTACTAAGGTAATACTTTCCAATACTCAGATTATATTCCATAATGGTTAATCTAGTGTTACAGACATTGATACTGAGTCTACATCTAATTAACCGCAATCCACGACGAGAAACATTATTTATACACGGTCATTTTTATCCTCTTTAAATAAAACTGTTTTAAATAACATTAAATCTGACATGCCATTTAAAATCTTAGTTACATACATAAATAATTGTATTGGGTCGCTAGGTCATATCGATATTAACAGTTATAACTGTTATTGTATATTGTGTGAAACTGTAAATAGAAAAAAAAAACTGCCTTTGTGAATCCGAGGAGAAGACAGGAGATTGCCTTATAAAACCCAGGTTTTGATAGTCCAGGTTTAGTTTGCTGTACTTCACTAAAAAGTGTAACATAAGTAGGAATCCGTAGTAACTCTAATTTGACACTGTTTTGAAGTCAGTGGAAAAATCTGGAAACCATACCTACATTTTGGTAGAAATGGTAATATTCTAAGGACATTTTTAATTTTGTCGTTCTCTTTCGCAAACTGAAAAACTTACATACGTTCCTACGTCGTGTCGCAGTGTTTAAATGCACTGTGAGAGTTGTATTTTTTTTATCTTTTTAAGTTATTCGTATATTCTATCAATTTATGACTCCATTCGTAAATTCTTTTTTTTTTTTTAATAAATTATCAAAATCAAAAGGTAATTTATTCAGTTTAGGCCCTGGTAAGGCACTTATGAACGTTGTTACATACAGTTGAATTTACCACCGGTTCGAAATCAAAATAATTTCTTAATATTAGTCTGTTATCCCATTTAGATAATCTTTTTATACAACACTTATTTATATAACAGTTATTTATTATGCTATAACACTTAAAGAGACGCAAATTAACCTAGTTTGGAGAAATGTCACGTCAAATGCATATTGCTTAGGTATAATAAATGTATCGTATACAAAAGATGTCTAGACCTAATTATTTAAGTGTCGGAATTTGCAATCCAAAGATTATTGTTTATGGCAACTGCAAGAACATAAATTGTCTTTGTTCGCATTCCTTGCAATGTTTTTATCCATTTTGAAGTATTGCCTACGTTTTCATAATTTATTTTCTGTTATTATTATACAAATAAAATATTTCACGTAATATTATCCTAATTTCACACACATTATAAAATTTTAGAGAGCTGTAAGTAATGAATTTACATAAAAATACAAAAACGTCTAAATATTTTTACACAGTGGTAGGCACTATTAAACATTCAGATTTTGGAATAAATTAGTCTAACCTGAACCATCAATTAAGCGATGAATCACAATTAGTCACAAGTTAGTCATGGTCTATCGCAGACTAAGTTTAAAACAATAAAACGTGTATACGTTCGTATTCGTACATACATGTTGTGAGAGTAATCGTCGAAACACGTGTTGTTCTGGGTTCAGTCGCCAAGAACACAATATTAGGAGCTATTAGTTCATAGCTAGAAGGTCGTATGATTTAGTGTTGGGATATAAGGGAATGTTGAAAAATCATCGAATAAATAAAAAGCTATTTAAATGATCGAGTGTAGATATCCTTCAATTTATAAACCAACTAGCTGTCCCCCGCGTTTTCACCCGCGTTCTCATAAAAATACGGATAAAAAGTCCTTCTCCATACTATAGGCTATCTGCATGTCAAATTTCATGATGATCCAATTGAAAAAAAAAGTTGAGGCGTGAAGGCGTAACAAACAGACAATGGTATGGAAAAGAACATAGGCTACTTTTTATCCCGGAAACACAGGTGAAACAGCGGGGGCAGTTAGTTTATAATATTAGTTAGGATAGTTCGGATTTATTTGATTTTTAGCCGTAACTATAGGCTAAAATATATATTCCACTCGATTTGATTACGAGTAAATACCTACGCCAGGGGCCTTAACTGAATAATTTGTGTTATTATATTCTAATGTTAAATTAATTTTTATGTTTGTCAATGTTAAGGAAATAAAAGGCTTTATTATTATTATTATTAAATACCTACTCATTATTAAAATAGCAGTAGCGTCAAACGAATGCGTCATAAATTCGCAATCATAACAAAACAATGTTTGTCTAACCAGATAATTTATTTTAAAAATAAAGATGCCATATCGCCGTCTATCACAGTCGAGCTCATGCGTGTCTTATCGACTAAAACAATATGGAATATAATTATGCCGATAAAAATATAGGTGTCACATCACTACGCAAGTCTTTGGCCGGACGACCGACCCATTCATCCGTCTTTATTTTTGAATCTCATAATTTCGTTCGGGTAACAACGCAAAACTATTCGATTGAATTATTTGGCATGAGTTACGATTACAAGTACTTTGGTGTTACAAAAGTCAATATGGCTTCAATAAATCGCATTCATTCGATTACGGAAGCAAATATTGATAGATGAGCATGGATTGTTTTGATAAAAACAGTCACTTTATTTCATGTTCAAAAACTCTACATTACATTTACGCGTAGTCAATGTGATAAGTACTATAATAGTACCAACCTCGAATAAACGTTCTTACAAAGATAAAAGTTCGATAATAATTTGGATTATTGCAGTACCTAGTTCATCCTATCGGGCGTTGCTACACTTCATACCATCTAAAACGTTAACAAAAAAAAACAACTAACGTACAAAAATAATTTAGAAATACCTATGTGGTGTGGTAGATTTAAAAGAACAACATAGGCTACGGTAACCGCTTACCATCAGGCGGGCCGTATGCTTGTTTGCTACCTAAGTAGTATAAAAAAAAAAAAAAAAACGTAATCTTGTCGTATCACAGCACACGGAAGTCCTTCATAGATTAAAAAAACGAACCTGTATCCATTATAACTTTGGAATTAATTCATGTTTGTTCAGGGCTTATATCACTAGGGTAAAAAGTATGTAAACTCTAATTTGTGGAATATATTATACCAAGAATGTATGACATAAACAAGATATCGCAACCCAGATTACAATCAACATTCCGTTTTCCGTGCATCATCAGAGTCCTACCACTATGTATTATAATAATATGTTATGGTAAAACTATGACTATGCCTACCACAGGCATGTTATACGACCTACAAAGGCCCTACCAAAATGTTTAAAGGTTTTTTACACAGATTACATATAACAAAATCAACATCAACATCAATTTGTCAAAAACATAGTGTGAAAAGAAGATACACCTTGTCAAAACGGTTTTCTTAGTTCTCAACAACTTTAGCTTTCGTATTAGACCTAACCAAACCTAATCTAAGAAGAAGCAAACTTTGTTAAACTATAAAATTTAACCTTTGATTTAAATTATTCAAGATCCTGCTCTGATCAATTATTAAATACCTTAATAGCAACGCGACGTCACAACTTAAATGCAGAACGACAGAACGTTTAACGCATCACACGCGGCGAACGTTCGGCATAGTCTTATTTCGACTTACAACTACGATATGTGATTTATGTGGATCTGCATATTTTAATCGATGTAGGTACCTTTTTTGGCAATAACTGATCTCATTTCTCGTAGATCTCGTAGATTGGTTCTCAAAGTGGGGTTATGTCAATTGGTTGTATAGGTACCTCGCTACAAAAATTGCTCCTATAATTTGACACCCCAATTTCTATAGGCCAAAACCGGGCTCCTCATCATATCAGCTCATGGATGTCCACTGCTGAACATATGCCTCCCCCATTGATTTACACTTCGAACGGTTCTGGGCCGCTTGCATCCAGCGGCGCCCAGCGACTCTGACCAGGTCGTCACTCCACCTGGTGGGAGGTCGTCCCGCTCGGCACTTTCCAGTACCAGGCCAAAACCGGGGCTCCTACCCTACATAAATTAAAACACTATTCTTTTTATATTTTAATAGTTCTTCTTATATTATTTTTTAAATATACCTAATTGGGGCAGGCAACCTATAAAATTGAGAGCCTCTAGCGTAGAGCATACATAGAGTAACATAAAACTAGAGAACGCCTAACGCGTCTAACCTTTCAATTCTCCACACATTCTTAGTGAACACTAAACATATTATCCTTCAGATTCCCTCAGGAATGCGGGATACTTATCAAATCATGCGTTGGCAATCTTGCCTCGATTTGATACATACAGCCGATGAGTAATCTCGAGGCAAAGGTGCACGAACGCTAGCGGTGCATTCAACTCGCGTCACTCGATGTTTGTAAGGTTAAACGTCTAAATTAAACGACTATTGTATTGTATGAGTGTTGCCAGGGTGAACACCTGAAATAGAAAACTATTTGGGAAATAGACGAGCTGTTAAGTGCTGGATAGCTAGCTTTTTAAAAATAGAGCATTATTATGTGACTGAAAAAATAAATAAAGATTTTATTTTTTTGACTTGCTTAGAGGAGTGGTTAGTAGAAATATATTTAACTAGCTGTCCCCCCGCGTTCCCGTGATAAAAAGCTCTATTAGTGAAATAATTTTTCAAAACCGATTGGTTGTTCCAGAGATAACCGCGTTTAAACAAACAAACATTAGTAGGTAGCCTCGGGTTTAATGTTGCTTCCTATTAGTAAAATAATTTTTCAAATCCGATTGGTCGTTCCAGAGATAGCGCGTTTAAACAAACAAACATTCTAACAAAAAACTCTTCAGCTTTATTATATTATGTATAGATAAAAAATGAACCAGGTTAATGAGACTAGACTAAGCTGATACGAAATAGAGCGCATAGTTAATTTTGTATGTTTTTTTAAATAATCAAATCGGCGAACAAACATACGGCCTGTCTGGTGGTAAGCGGTTATTGTACCCTATGGACTCTTGCAATACACGAGGCATCAATCACGCGTTACCGACCCTTCCCCAGCCCGATGAGCTCTTTACTCACGCGCAGGAACACAACATAAAGTTATTTGGCTGCGGTATTCTGTAAGGCGGAGGTACTTCCCCAGTCGAGCTGCTCTTTGAGCAAAATAACGCTATACTCTACCTCTCGTATTTTGTTTTCTAATTTCCATGTAACCTCCTCCAGACCTAGGGTCCTCGATCGAAAAGGGAACATCTTCCGCCAGGTTTCGTCATCGTAACTCCAGGCCCGCAATCTGCATATACCACTAAATTAACTTATTAAGTAATCGTCCAATATATGATAGAATACTATAGTAGATTTCAAATAACATGAGTTCGGTGACACATGGTATTTTATTAGATTTCTCAATGGTTAATGTTCATTTCGATATAATAAAGGAATACTATGATAGATCGAGGTTTTTCTTGAAATATTGTGAGTACTATTTCAGAGTAATCAAATGGAATTTCACTAGATATTGGTAAAAAACCCTTGACCTTGACGACTCATCCTATGTGAAATAGAGTATACCCCCCGCGGTTTCACCCGCATTTGTGGGATAAAATGTATGCCTAACCTAACCTAACCTTTGCTATCTACGTGCCAAACATCGCGATCGGTTCAGAGGTTTGCCGTGAAAAGGTAACAACAGACAGAGTTACATTTGCATTTATAATATTAGTAGTTTGGATAGCAACACTAACGATTGCCACAAATAACGTTAGGTACCTACCATTGTTATTCATGTACTGACATTTATGCAGTGACAAACTTAATTTAATTGCTTTATTTTTACTTTGAAAAGAAAGCCAACAGACTATAAGATAAAAGACCCGCGTTCTTCCTACAGAACGAGGCATCTTCTTTTATTTATCCGCAAACACAACTGGTTAAACGCAATCAATAAAAAAAACATCGACTATTTTGTTACGCAGTTTTTTTTTAATTCAATGGGCTTGCGTTTGGCCACTGATCCGCCCACAAGGGACGATGACGTAGCCTTAGATGGGACACGCTTACCCAGAAGAAACCTATTCACTCTGGCCTTGAAAGTCCCTAGGTTGTAAGAGTCGGGAAAAACTGACGCCGTAAGCAAGTTCCACTCCCGTGCTGTACGCATTATAAATGTGGATGCAAAACGCTGTGTCCGTATTTTCGGTATGTCTACAACGTACGGGTGAAAATTTTCCCGGCGTCTTGTGGTTCGGTGTAAAAAACTATTGATATAAATAACAAAAATTATTTCAGCTTATCAAAGTCATAAATGATGATGCGCCAGTAATAACATTTTTGATACAAAATAATGACATACTCATTATTTTGTTAGTCTCTATTACAGTCCCACAAACTTATCTGGCCTGGTCAAAAGAGGAACAAAAGACGCCATTTTGAAATGTCAATCGCCATAGGTCAAAGAGAATATAAACGCAAAGTTAATTGGCTGTTTGCTCCACCAAATGCCATAACAGCGACTCTCTCACCGGGCCAGATAAGTTTGTGGGACTATAGCTCTATGCAGCCTGCATTTACTACAAAAATTAAGTTTGCTCAAGATTATTTATGTGTTGGTTGGTACATTAATCTTACGTTTAGGACATATAAGACTAAACAATAGAACTTTGAAAACAAAAACGGTCATGCACTTGCACCGTGTTTTTTTCTGGCATTTGAGCTTTTGCCAAAAAATATTCGCGTTCTCTTCATGTTCGTAAAGTTTGCGTTTTTTTACAGATCTGTCACAGACAATTGTAAAATAATCTCGTAAAAAAATCATAACGTCAACGTGACATAATAAATCCAGGGATGTATTTGGGGTTAGGTACCCCTGGCATTTTTTATTATAGGTACTTATGCAAGCAATAAGTGTTATTTTTCGTCTACATTTCTTATTCATAGCAAATACCTATACGTGTATTACATTTACAAAATATTTTCAATACAGCACGGTGTATAAAACAAAAGAATGCAATTGTTACGAGGTACATGTTATTAACTGAAAAATAACAACGTATGCAATGCAATGAAATGTTGCAATAAGTAAAGGGGTGATGATATTTTATTGTTGCAGAAGTGGAGCCACCTTTCCCCTGTCGAGATGTCACCGTCAAGAGGAACACGGATGTCAACGATTTTTACGAAATGCTCTCGGAGATCGGCCGGTGAGTCAACTGCATTGTTATGTATAACTTGAAACAAAACATTGAATAAGTAGTTCTAGTTTACTACATTGTGGACTTAAGTAGGTCAAACTTACAAGTATAATTATTTTTTATTGTTATTAAAATGAAAAGCAATTTTTATTCAAAGAATTGTAAAACTTAAACTTTCCCCCAATTCAGTTCTGCGATTGGTACCGCCTGCCTCATTCTGAATGAACGTCTGAAATAAACAAAATAAGAGTTATATTCCATTCAGTAGACCCAATCTTCGTCATCCGAATCGGTACCGCAACCGAACAGCTCTGAAACCCCGATCGTCTGACGATAAAATATCGGTTTAAAATCTTTTACCGGTTAGCTTATCGTTCTATAATTACATTAGTTAGATAGATAATGAACTGATTATGATGGAGTACATTTAGAAATGAGATCACCTACATTTGATAGCATTCATCAAATTATGACTTATGAAGTCGACACGCCCAATTATTAATACACGTACGTCTGAAAGCGTAGTTACAAATCCCAAATATTTAAATAAGGCAACAACTAATATTGCTTCGTGTCTCACCACTATGTTATGATGTAAATTAAATCTGATCAGTGTGGGTAGTGCGGTAGTAATTGCTTTGCCAATGACTGTACTTTTATAAATAATCATTTCAGCTTTCTCTACGTTGGCGGCCATTAATATTATGATGTCCCCTGCGCTTGAGCTTTATCCAATAATACTTCCGAGAATTCTTATTATATTGTTATTGCGAATCCTAGATTTGAATCAGCATTGAGATACTTTATAGAAACTTTAGATCACGTTCTAGTTTCTAATTAAAAGGTATACAGGTCAAACTTTCTTGGAAACCTTTCGTATCTGTGTTTCGTATGCTATGTGTATTTTAAGTGATGATTGTAGACTGTAGTACAGTAAGCAAAATTAACTGACGATTGTGAATATTTCCAATAAATGCTGATTCACAAATATTCATAGTTCTACTTCGATTTTTCTTTTAGTCCCTGATTGTATTTTCGGCACGATGGCATTGTGAACATTATTTCACGCATCATGGTCGTCATCATTTAGTTTTTAATCGAATTCTGTGATCATTTCTAAAATCAATTCTGTTTGTGATTTTTAAGAAAATGGATTCTTAAAAGTAGCTGATTGCATCATACTTATTGCATGAAGCAGTTTTTTCTTGTACTTTATACCGTAAGTTATTTATGGATGATTGTCACATCGAATTCGACTAGGTGAACTACACAATTGGTATTCTGTTTTGATCATCTTCAATTATGTGGTCTTGACCGATTAATATATTCTATTGGGTTCGATTGCTAATATACGAAAACTAGAATTGTAAATACCTAGTAATGGTACAGTTTTAAACAGTAAATGTACCCATTAAAATCTTTAGTATCTTCATATATATCCTTCGATCAACAATAACTCTATATCCATGTACTCGTATGTATCATATAAATATTTTCATGGTTTTGCTATCTTATATCGTTTATTATATTAAACGATTATGACACATACAATTAGGTAGTAAATATTGATGTAAGTTTTTCAATAGTAGCTAATAAATATGACTTAAGAGTGCGTACCAAGCCAGAAAAATATGGCAATGTCAGATGAAACAAACTTATGTCTAATCTTCGCGTGCAGATGAGACGGAGATAGCGTGTTCCGCGGAACAAAAATGAACTAAGCGCTTTTTATCTAAATAACTCGTAAAGTATAGAATATTTTAAAAAATCGTTAGTAGCAGCCCTAGGTCATATGTTAGTGATATTATTTATCGAATTTTTGTCTTAATTAGATACACCATGAACGAATAAAACCGAAAATTCATTATTATTAGAGGTAGCTTTGTGATTTTTTTCTATCGAGGAAATTTCATTCCATTATGTTTTTGCTCAGGTAGAACCCTCGCGTATATAATGAAAATACCAATATAAAAATATTTTTTCATTTAAATACTATTTACTTGGTTAAATTTCAATTCTAAGATTGTTATTTTGCTTTATACGCAGTCTTAAGAACGGAATCATAATAATTGGCCAAAGCATTTATATCGTCACTTAATACGTATTTTCTTTTCCAGAGGAAAATTCGGTACAGTATACCTCTGTCGTGAGAAGAGCACTGGCCTAGAACTAGCTGCCAAACTGGTGTCAGTGAGCAGGAGGGATGAGAGGCGCAATGTGGAGAGAGAAGTGGAGGTGATGAGAAGGCTCAGACACCCGAGACTGATACAGCTGTACGATGCATATGACTGGGGCAAATACATGTGTGTCGTACTCGAACTGTGAGTACCTATTTGTAATCAGTGTTGTTAATGGGTGTCACTGCAATTAGCACCTCTTGTAAAATGTTTATGTACAACATTAGCGGCGCATTTTCCAGTCATTTACCTTGTACCGAGTGTTTAAACAATCTTATTTTACATGTAATTACTATCAATCATGACCTGGGGCACATTCTTCACAGTGAACAGAATCATTTAATTTAGAGTGCAATGCAGAATCAAAATATCGCGTAGAGAATTAGGCTCCTTCTCTTAATAAATCTTACCACCCAGGATCAATCCGCAAATAGCATAGTGACCATCAAAATCACACGGCACTGCTTCCCAGCAGACAAACAGCCAACAATTTTATTACAACCGCGACGTTTCCGTCATACGGGTTTATTTCTAATGCCGACTCCGAACTCCGAATTTATTTTTGTTGGTATATGTATTTATCATACTGTCGACGTAGGAGCAACGCGTTTCTACTGAATCATTTGCACCGCATTGCAAATTGCAGTTATTTGATTTTAAAATTTCTCAATTAGCACGTTTATTCAAAACCTCTGTATTGGGATGTGAGTGTGACTCAGCGAACTCCAAGTATCTGGGAAATATCTGGTTTTGTTTGAAAAGCCAATGTGGGTTAAGGACGCCAGTTATTTGGACGCGCTGGAATTCTGAGCCATTTGTTTACATCAATCATTTTAGCGTGTGACGTTTACTTATTACGTTACTAACTGGCTGCAAGTAAATGACAAATATTCCTTGCCTTGTGACTTGCAATATTTTTTGGAAAATTTACTTTTAATAATAACCGTAGCCTCGTCTCTTTTTATTATATGTTTGAAAGTGACCGAGTGACAGTAAAACCTGGGTTTTCTTTATACCATGTTTTGTAATAAGGGGGTTAGGGTCTATAATTGTAATCGAGAAGTACCTATCGTAAGAACTTACGTACAGAACACCGTTAAAACCGCGGGGCAAAAACTTGTACTTAACTCTTTAAATCTTACGCAAACAAAATAAGAAATTGTCATCGCTTATAATTGATTTTTATCTTCTCGAACACTAAGCTCGCTTCCGGCATACTTTAGAAAATTATAAATAGGCATTGTGAATAATCCAGGTGTAGTAATTAGGTCGGTCGTCGACAGACTGACGACATGACGACAGGTGGGGGACACGCCTTAGACACATTAATTACTGGAATTTCACTTTTATGATAATGACATCATTAGGATAGATTCCAGGAAAATCAAGGGTCGATGACATATAGGGACAGCAGGTTTTAATTTTAATTTAGCAATTAAAAGAAAAACGTCTATAAAGTGTCTATATAGGAGAGGTTTTTTATGACGCTGAGAACAACGAATTGAGTGTTGTAGCAACCTAAGTAATTTTTTGTTAGTTAAAAAATTACTAAGTCGTTCAAAAATCCTTCATAAAAACATAAAATCGAAATATACCTAATGAAATGTAAATCTCGGTATACTGTGCTCTAAAACTTTTAAACGAAAGTGACACAGTTCTCATAAAATGGTAGCCTTGTAAAACTAAACATTGTTTTGTAAATAAAACATAAGCAAATCAGTTCGGCGACATGTCAAAAAGGTGAAAGCAAGTCAAGTGATGAGTCACAAAAAACTGTAAAGTATTACTTTCCTATCACTTGGTAGCACAAAAATTTACAGTTAATCAAACAAGGTGATTTTCTTATCGTATTGCGGTTAACCAAGTTGGAATTGTACCGATCCAGTCACTGTTTACGTCATTATTATGTAGAATTGTTTAAATATCGTATTGATCAAATTAAATCCTAACTAATATTATAAATTCGAAAGTGAGCATTTGTTTAATTGTTACGCCTTACGACTAAGCTACTCAACGGATCATCATGAAATTTGGCATGCAGATAGCCTATGATTTGGAGAAGGACATAGACTTATTATCTCGAGAACGCGGGTGAAACTGCGGAGGACAGCTAGTAACAATATAAACTAATTGAGTAGGTACAGCTGGGATATTCTGTAGGCACCTATTGATATATTAGTTTAATAAAAATCTTGCAACATCCTACCGTATACTATTATTTATTAAAATCAATTACTTTTAATACAGTAGGTACTTTGGTGACACAGCTTTGCTCGGAAACTCTGCTAATTACGTTTCCCCAGAGACCCTTATAAAGCATAATAATATTTCATCAAATTCGTGAGGACTATTTTCATGATTCCATAATACACAAATATTGGTTGTTTAATATGCTCGTTTCATATTTTATATGACAAATCAAATTACATTAGTTCTGATTGACATAACTTCGCACTGACACAGTCGTTCATTCGCCGGCCGGCCCTGTGCTTTTCATCTCTACTAAGTCTGTGGTGCTTTTCTATTAAGCTGTCTAAACTTGACATTGGCATAAATTAAACAAGTGTCATTAAAAAAAAAAACAAAAAAGCAATCGCATTTTTTCAAAGATATTATAAATAATAATTTATAATACCATAAATAATATTATTAATAATATTATCATTATTAGAATTATCTCGCTCGAGCAAGTTTTTAGCGCCTCAGTGCACTTTTATCTTGTTATATTTATAATATCTTTGATTTAATTGATTTGATATAAATAAATGAATCCTTTACATTTTAAGAGGAAATATAATATAAAGACCACAAATTATAAAGTAATATGTACAAGTACAGATAAGACAGATCGACATCGTAGTGAGTTTAGAAAACGAGCTTTTTCTCCGCCTGGCGGCGCTTATGAGCACGTATTGTTGACCACTAGGGTTGCAAACTATGTTATCGATAAAATAGGGATGTGCATACCTACAATGTGTCGATAAAGTGAGTGTATTATTATCGACTTATCAGTTAGATTTATGATTGGAAAGGAACATTGAAATAAAAGACACATATGTATACGTTTTATATTTTCTTTGTTTAAATATTTCTCAAATGCTATTCTTTGAACATAAGATGATTTATTTTTGTTTAAAGTATAAGCTCCACAATATTCTATTTATTTTGCGACACCAATGGAAAACGTGAATTTTAGTCCCAAGTATACATTTTCTTTTAAGATCATTATGATGATCTGGGCAACAGAGCCAGTCTAAATTTATTTCTTTAAAAAAGAAATAGATTTTTTTTTAATATTGTTACCTTTGTGGCTGGCATTATTTAAAATAACATTTGTCAGATCGACTAACTTAGAAAAAGCTACGATAAATTGTGTAATTGGAAACGATATTTTTTTCCTGTGTGGTGCTTTCTCTCCCGGTGTCGTATAAGGTCATGGACGCTGAGATGCTGGCCATCATTATATAATAGTGTTTTTTTTGCAATCTCTACATTTATTTATGAGCACTATTTAATTTGGCAGGACCTCATAGTTTTCTTGGTGGCTTTCCAGATCTGCTGTTACAGCTATAAAAACACCTGTCAAAGACAGCAACTACTTCAACAGTATGTTTTGTTGTGTCGCTTACAGGCGTTTCATCATGTCGCTATGCTAGAACAAAAACAAACTGAAATTAGATAACAAGAAAGTGTATACAAGATAATGTGGGTGATATAGCTTAACTCAGTTAAGCAAGTAATTTCAGTTTTCTTTTTCTAACTAGTTGATTTATTTTAGTCAAATTGGTTACATTTCAGAAATTTCTCTTTCCATGCAAAAACAGTGAAAACAACCTTATTCCATAGTCGTGGCTACACGTTCACTAAATACTTGAGAGCAGTTATTATATTTTTTATAAATTCGACTGTGAGTTGTTTGTTTGTTACACTTTTACGCCTTAACTACTCAACCAATCGCCATGAAATTTGGCACGCAAATAGCCTATAGTATGGAGAACGGCGTGGGTCAGCTAGTGTCGTAGGTATATAAAACAGAAAATATATTTTTTTCCTTACTGTTAGGTATGCCATTAGTTATTTCTTCTTCAGTCAATAGAGTAGGATATCCATGGTATTGTCCATCGGGGTATTGACTTTCAAAATGTTGTATACAAATCTTCTTTCCAGCCAGTTGATCGAGCGACAATTGAAGAAGCTCTGGACAATGTGGAGCGATATGCGAAAGCCAGAGACTGCATGTTTTTATCTCGAGGAAAGTAAAACATTACCACAGATTAAAGACGTAAACATTACTATGTCTTTGGCAAAACAAGACACTATACAACACACGGTAGCAGGCATTTCCAGTTAGGTCCCACGGCACAAAAACAACACCACCAAATCAAATAATAAATGCAATTTGTGATCAAACGACCGTTTAGTTAGAACGTAGTGATTATATTCCCATTGACAATGATGACATATGATATGATGATATGACTTGTCAACTAAAAGGAAGTCGGTAGCGCCACCAAGTGACGATTTTGGTTTGTTTTCCAAACTCATATAATTAAAAAAAATGTTCTGGCTGTCAAAGCCGTGATAAAGACATGAGTCCTACATGAAGTACATTTTTCAGTGTCAATGAAGCCTTTCATTCAAATACACATTGCAGCTAATATTAGATTGTCGGTGACGCATTTAATGTATTCTGCTGGTATATTAAAAGTGCGTCAAAGTCAAGTGCTCCCCGTAAATGGCGAGACGGTACGAATACACAAAACGTCTTCTAATATAAAATCAGCATGGCGTCAAAGGAGCGTCAGATATTACAGCGCATAGTTGGCGCTCCGCCATATTGCGACGCCATCTATAACCGGACGAGTACGTTCACGCGAATGATTATGGAATGAAGCATTATCTATGTTATTTATAGTTTTTTTTTCAGTCATCATTAGCAGTACGACCAACTTATCTGTGAAGTGGCAAAAAATGGTAAGTACTACAGCAAAGCCGCTGCATACCAGCGAACTGTTATTAAGTGGTATAACATCTCGCTGCTGGCCAGCGTTGCCAGACGTCCCGATTTTGGCGTGGACAGGCCCAGTCCCGCTTTTCGAGGATTACTCGATGGTGAAATAATCGTTGGACGTAGAAGTGGGAAATTATAAAGACACCACTGCCACAGTATTACCATATGCCTAATGGTAAAACTGTGCCTCTGCACAGGAATGGCACCAGCTCTCCCGTGACGCGTCTTATACCGTGCCAAAGTCACAGTGACAAACTTAAAAGTCAACGCAATCCAACAATACGGCCGTATACTTATGCCGCATTCCCGTTGATCTAGAATCACATAGAATCATAAAATTAGGCAAGAAACAATTCCATGTAGCACAAGTAAAGGAAGAAATCCGAAAAGCGTTTTATAGTTACATCGCAAAAAAAAAATATTAAAATATAATCGAAAAAAAAATGGGAAAAATCTTCGAGACTCTCGTTTCTACGGCAAGTTTCTACGGAACCCTCGGTGTGCGAGTCCGACTCGCACTTGGCCGGTTATTTTTAGTATGTCCCGCATTCGGCGATAGAATCCCGCTTTTTTTACTCAAAATGTTACAAAATCCCGATTTGGCCGAAAAAAAATCTGGCAACGCTGCTGCTGGCACATAATAAGTATATTTTGACTGCCACACTGCCTGATGTAACATTCAGTGACCACCAGCGCCACCCTTCAATTCACAGAGAAGTTAGTCGTACTGTATGTAAGGGTGTCCACTGTTGAATGAGCGTCCATAGATTCCGGTCAACGAGAGCCATTTTGACCGAGGGTACTTGCTCAATTCTTAAAAAACCGGCCAAGTGCGAGTCGGACACGCAACGGAGGGTTCCGTACAATATTAACTAACTCATTGTGCTATGAAAACAAAATACCGAAAAAAGACGTTTGTTGTATGGATGCCCCCTTTTTTAAATATTATTTCATTTAATTATTTGTTGTTTTAGCGACATATTCTCTGAAAATGTCAGCTGTCTACCTATTACCGTTCATGAGATACAGCCTACTGACAGACAGACGGACGGACAGCAGAGTCTTAGTAATAGGGTCCCGTTTGGCACCCTTCGGGTACGCAACCCTAAAAACTAAGCGACGTGTGTTGAAGAAAACAAAAGGTTACTAACCTCCACGGATACAACTTAAACTATATTATATATATTTAAATCTACATGCCTTTTCGTACGTTAATTTGAATTTTAATGGCCTGATAAAATAACAATTAATATAATCAGTAAGTAACTTGTAATTTATTGTCAACCTCGTATTGTGCCATATGTTTTTTTTTCTATTTTATATTTATCACGAAGAATGATTAAAGAGAATTATTAGTTTGAAAAATGTGCAAATTACTTTTAATATGATTGATTATTCAACAGAATTCTCTAAATATCTTCACACGTCATACATATACTTATTAATAGCATTTAGCAGCAGTAATACAACTTAAAGAGTTGTTTATTACCTATATAGATTAACAAATTCTACAACGCCCCCTCTGGACAGGCATAGACAAATCAAAATATTCGTGGGCGTATAACCATAACATCCTTATACAGTGTAGTAAACATACTCGTATAGTAGAAAATTCTGGATGACGTCATCACGCTGATTGATCACCAACTGAATGCATGATTTGTTTATTTATAAGTAGGTTAGAATCAATCCAATGCATAATAAATGTGGCCAAACGATTGCGTGGTGTCGTCAGACGTCGCTGAGATATTGCAAAGATATCATTAGCTGTTATATTTTTAGCAGGCAGCTTAGCTTCGGCCAATAATGCATGGGAAAATTACATAAGTTGTTAAATACTGAGATTTATTTAAAGAAGGGCAGGACTTAAATATATATATAAATAAATTATTAAATATATATATTCATAAATATATTTATAAACGTAACGAAAGGCGCTATGATCTATGTGCTGCAGAGTACTGCAGCGGTAACGTATACTTATTGCATGCAAAAGTTATAAGGTATTAAATATATTATGTGGTATTACCTATATAATAGAAAATAAGTCGTCTTTTTTGTAAGATAATATATATAATATAATAAAGCGTGCGACCAATAATATTAATGAAATAAAATAGATATGTAAGAACTATGGTCATAAAATTTACGCCAAAACCAACGCAATGACGTCATGCAAAGTAGAAACGAAAATGTGGGAAAACATCAGCTGTTGACGTGAGATCCATTCAAGCGGTTCTAAAATTAAATTTTAACGAAAACATGACGTTTTCCAAACGTGAAATGCTGTGAAGTAAACAAACAAATCCAGCCAAAGAGATGTAAAACTATAGGTAGGTAGTAAGTTTGTTGAAATTACGGAAAATTGCAACCGTTTCTAATTATCCTCTACTTTTTATGCGCTGAAGAATTTTCATGGCCATAGCAATAAAACGAATTGTTTTGAAGATTTTTTTTCAGCGACGGATTAATAGGTCAAGGCATGGAATTTTCAAAGACGTCGTGCGTGCCGTTCTCTTATTTAAAAAAATATTTATAAACAGAATCATAGATTTATAATTCTACTACCGTAAACATTTTGGTAATGGCAACACTACAGATAAAAGTAGGTATAAAAATATTCGGCATTAATCATACGTTGTTTAAATTGTTCTGCAAAAGTCATTGTTAAATGGATTTATAGTTATTCGGTAAACGCTAACCAAGTATCGCCATAGGTATAATAGGTGCTTCCACGTGATCCAATAGTTAAATATTTATACAACATGTTGATTTACGCGAATTGCGGCGGGTAATGGCAGAGCGAGCCACGTTTTTTGCTGGCGCATCCACCTATTTATATAGAATATTATTTCAGTTTCGATTATGTCACTTGTATTTTATAATACAATTTTCAATAGCGAAAAATGTATAAAGAGGACTGAAATAAAAAAATAACATTGCCAGCCTTCAAATATCAGACTGTTTTGTCAGTTAGCCAAAAATGTTAATACCTACATATTATCAGCAGAAGTGAAAGCGATGTATTGACGGGTTACAAAATAAATGGTCTGATAGTCGACCTTGTACTCTTCAACGCCTTTAATTTAGGTTAATTTTGGCGCCAAAGAATGCGTCGGAAGTCGAAGGCGACTTGTTTTTTTTTTTTGTATGGCAAGCTAATCCTCTTCATTCAAACTTATTTTTGCCAATTTCGAGGTATTTATTATTTGATTTTCTTATGTTTATTGATTGGCTGTGCCCCAAATTCTCAATAAACGCTCTTTCTAAGGCATTTTTAAAATCACACACTTCAGCTTTATATTATTTGTGTAGATATTACTACTTATTATTGACTTATAGATGACTAATGTAATCTCTCGATTCAATATAGGTAGGTGTTAAATTAAAGTAACATCTCAGCACGGTTACTGCTAGCTACGTACACGTAACATATTATTTATAGGGCAAATTCATTCATCTCAACTAAAATATACTTAGATATAATACCTATGAAAATATGAACAAGTATAATATCATTCACGCACGCCTCTTTGTCTCCGACTGCAGTTCAATCACACAGATTTTGGCAACGTATACTAAAGTTACTCGTACATACGTCTAGCTTCTTTTGTGATTCAAAATACCTAACCTAACTCATGAGTCTGATTTTTTTTATTCAAATGCTTTTGTTTAATTATTAGGTCTATAATGTCATAAAAGGATAATTAAGATTGAAAGGCGGAATTTATTTAATTAATTGTTCATCGAGCATTAAAGGAAAATTTATCAACCGGATATTATTAGTTAAGGCGCTGTTAGTTCGTAGACTAGCAAAAATGCGTTTCTTTGATTCGGTTGTACCCATGCAGCAATGGTTGTACCTATGTAAAGAAAATTAGATATTTTTAGTTTGGAAAAAAAAATTATATGACAGTTGTCAGTATTTCCTAATTCCAAATAAGATTTAAATGAATGAAATTTAGCTAGATAGAAAAAAATCGCAAATGTTCCCTCTTTTCTTGCTTTTATCGAGTTGTATATAGGAAATATAATAAACAGTATTAACAGAAGAAAAAATTTCTTTTATTTTTATATTCCTTTGCTCCAAAATACCTACAAAATGTGTCGACTCGCGTGCAGGTGTGGGGCCCCGCTGAATGCTGCTCGAGCACTTGTGGTCTGACAGCGCCTTAACAAACACCGAAAAAGGAAAACCAACCGATAAATCACTGAATGAATAATCGGATGACAAAGTTATTGATAAATCTAAATAGAATTTTAAAATGTTAGTAATAAAGTCTAAATTATGATTTCAGGATCACAGGCGGCGAACTCTTCGAACGAGTCATAGATGAGGACTTCGTGCTGACTGAGCGAGCTTGCACCGTGTTCATGCGACAAATATGCGAGGGAATCGAGTTTGTGCACAGGCAGAACATTTTACATTTGGATATGAAGGTATACAATTTTACACCTTACCCCTAACTTATAGGATTGAAATTCGGATACCAGTTTGATTCTTACTTTTTTATCCTAGCAACTCTGGTAATTTGGCGCCAATCAATGCAGTTTTTAATGGCTGCCATTTTTCAGGTGTCTAGTTCCAGACGAGTGTTAGTCTAGTCGAGACAAATACATACCTACTTTAAATAAGTAGGTGTATTTTTTGTACTAGGTCACACTAGGACACTATTAATCACTAGAATATTTGACGTTTAATTTATGCATTATAGTGCGGTAGGTCGTTGGATGATGAGATGAAGGTCCCGGGTTCGAATCCTACAATTAGCTTGAGCTTTCGGTGAAGAAAAATATCTTGAGGAAACCATAGCACGGTGGTAGAGTACTTTGTATTACATACATGGCTGGCTACCACCCTCAAGTTGAAATATGTCGCCAAGCATCTATCGCTGTGTTCCGAGTTGTTCCGACAGCAGCACTTGAGAACCAGTTCCTTCTAGGCTTTGTGTGCTTACCACCTTCAGCCAATATAAGTACCTAGAAGAATACTTTGTAGCATTCTCGTAAAATTGGCAAACGTCTATCTAACGTTAATATTATTTAGATTTGATCCCGCGCATCTCTATCTTGATACGAGTCCAAGTTGTAAATCAAAATGGCGGAAAAGCATGCGCGGGAGTTTTATGATAGTCTGCCGTGACATGCCGTGCGGGCGGCGTCACCGTCGATTGTTTATTTTTATTTGTACGAGTACCTACATTTGTGGACGCTCTTATTTCTGTCATCTCATCGTTTGTTCATTACAAATTATCTCTTATCTAAAGTAAGATGGCAAGATTTGTACAAAAAAATAAACCTTTTTAGAGACGTTGAAATGGCGTTATGATTGATCCTTGGTGCCTGAGAAATAACTTGAGGCATTTAAAATATTTTTAGATCCCCGGAATAAAAATGCGACATTCCATTAATTCTATGCCATGCCGGCGAATCGCGACCAAAACCACTATGTTGTTGTTATGTTTTGCGGGGTTTATAAAATATTTCAAGTATATTAATATGTTGCTGGTAATGTAATCTCAACATTGGAAGTGATTCAAAACTCTCTAAAATGTTTTATTTTTTTGTACAAATCAATGTATGGATCTCGCCATGATTTATTTATTTTTTATTAAAGGCGCTAATACACTGTATTCAACCAGATACTAAATATTTGAAAATGTACCGCCTACATGTGTTTTAAGTTCCAACAGCTGGAATTAACAATCGGCTTCTATCCAGCCTATGTAATTAGATACAACCTTCGCTCTTATATCGACTACCATTGAGTTCGTATAGTCTTATTAATGTGGTAAATAGTATTATAATAATATAAATTTATATTTTTAACAGCCAGAAAACATCCTCTGCCTAACGAAGACAGGCAACCGGATAAAGATCATAGACTTCGGGCTCGCCCGGATCTACGACCCGGAAAAGAAGTTGCAAGTCCTCTTCGGGACGCCAGAGTTCGTCGCGCCAGAAGTGGTCAACTTCGAACAAATCGGATACGAGACCGATATGTGGTCCGTTGGGGTTATTTGTTATGTTCTGTGAGTATATTTTTTATTATGTTCTTGATGTAAAAAAAAAACATTTTATTTATCTTTTTATGATTTAAAGGAAGTTACACACACATTTGGTATTTCAGTAACGGTTATTTATAGCAGTTATTTTATAACAGTATAATATTATCGAGGATACTGATAATAGTGTATTACCTTATTCAACTAGATATTGTATATTCCAGATTATCGGGCCTTTCACCATTCATGGGTGAGACAGACATAGAAACAATGGCGAATGTCACCGTGGCCAAGTACGACTTCGACGATGAAGCCTTCAATGAGATCTCCGAAGACGCCAAAGATTTCATCAGCAAACTGCTAGTGAAAGATAAGGAGTAAGTTCCATTTAAATATTTAGCTAGAGTTAGCTGTTTTTAGTTGCTGCCTGCCGAGATTGAAAACAATTCCGTTTCTTAAGTTATTAATTATAAAATACCTCAGAATATTCAACAAATTTCGGTTTAGTTTAACATCAGGTTTTTGGTCGGTTTATATAATAGATATTTCCAACAATTTGTTCATGACCAGAAAATTAAGGTTTTTCCACTAAATATGTAAGGCCACGTTAAAAAGCTGTTACAAATCAGCCTATCGATAAAGACCCTTTGTTACTTGTTGTTTACAACCAACACTTAATATGTCCAGTAACTAACAATACATAATACAACCAATTAAATACTTATTACATTATATTTATTGCATTTTAGACCTTTGACTCTATTTAGTAGTATTAATGTGCTAACCTGATGTTTTATGTTTAGTTGTGTAGATTGTTCAAGTAGATTTAATCAATACTTCCATTCCAAAACTCCATGACCACTCATTCCATCGTACTCCTCACGAAGCTTCGAGTCATGCACGATCCTCTCAGTCCATCTTGTATCCTATAACTGCACTCCATTCAAGGTGTTGGGGCCATAGTAACAAGGGTCTTTGTCGCAGGTCTCGTCCGAGCGCTACGGAGTGCTTACGTCACCAGTGGCTCGTCAGACGACCCCCCCTCAAGAAAGAACCCCAGCCAAAGCCGCTACCATCACCAAAACATGAACTAGACGTTGCTAAAGATAATCTTCGGGTCTTCGTTGAGAGGTGGAGCGAACACCCCAACTCTCCATACGTTTTCGACAATCAAGCTCACGAAATCACAAGTCTCGCGAATGGAAACTGCGAAAGGTCCTCGATTGGTGGTTGCTCTCCCTCACCGAGAAGTTCTTTAGGTAGTTCACCTGATATCGTATTTGATGAAGACGACTTAGAACCGCCCCCTTTGAGAGACACCATGTTAAATCCTCCTAGATACAACCCAGTGGAAAGACGAGCTTCTGACAGCACTTGCCTCTTGCATAAAAGGCAAGATGTACTTGTTAGAAAGAACTTAGCCGAAGAAATTAAAAAACTATCCGACCACTTATTTATGCTATCCACAATGAATACAGATCTCGCGAACAATAATAGTATGAAAGAACTAGACAAAAACTTCACAGAATCAAATATTTCGAAAGAAGAAAAACTGACGAATGGCTTTAGAAAGGAGATTAAGACGAGTATAACGAAGACTCTAACAAATGGTGATGCTAAGACTAAAGAAAGAAGGATCTTTACATCGAAATCGACAAACAAAATAACATCGGCTTTTTTAGCTGAGAGAGAGCCAGAGAAACCGATGACGAGTAAAATGCCATGGGCGAAATCAACACGATCCAAAAGATTAACGAATTTAAGCAGAGACGTACCAGAGCAGCCTGTTGAAAAACGAAACACTTTCTTTCAAGAATTCGATAAAAGACGTGAGAAAATCGATAAATTAGTAAACGGTTCTGAAAACGGAAGACAATTACCTTATAGACGAGGTGATGAAAATAATGCTCATAGAACAAAAGATCTCCTTTTACACCTTTTGGAAAAATGGGGTGACAACGAAGAAAAGGAAGCGGAAAGAACAGCTGGTGGTACATCAAACGGTGGCAGACACCAGTCTATATCACTAGAATGGTCATCGTCGAACCAACTTGCACAAAATTCCATGTCAAGTCTCCATGCGTTCTTCCAGCGGCAGACATCAGATGAGAAGAAGCAGCGAAAGAAAACTGAAGTAAACGCTTCGAAATGACTTTCGTTTGGGTTGAAGTTATAGCAGGGACTTTAGTGCCATGACACTATGTTACCAAAGTAACGGAGATTAATTTTATGTTAGACGGTTTGTTAGAAATGACAGATAAATGACAATATCATAAGAATCTAGTCTGAATCTTTTGCATGAAGTCCGATCGGAAAGACTGAGGATGTTTGTTTGTTATAATAAATCACATTGACAATAGTATATATAAGGTAATTTTATACTCTTTTGTAAATAGAATTAAATTAATAGTAGAAATCGTTTCTATAATACTTATATGTACGAAATTTGTTCCTTATTATGTACTTATGTATGTATAACTTAAATTTAATTTATTGTTATAATTCGTATGTTGTTAAAATATAAGGCTTTATTAAACCTCTTTTTTTTATTTTGACTCTTAATCATATCATATCCACTAAGAAAGGGTTTTTCGAAATTCCACCCCTAAGGGGGTAAAATAGGGGATGAAAGTATGTATTTTCATACAGAAAGTCCGTCAGTTTCGAGGTTAGGATCTACAAATTTAGTGTTTAGACTGAAGATTGAAAATTAATGTATACTTGTCTCAGCGTTTTTAATAATTCCACCCTCGAAGCGGGATGAAGTTGTTTTGTTTTGTTTTATTGTTGTAGAACAATATTTCATTTGAATCCTGTAGGCCACGCGGGCGAAGCTAGTTTAAAAATAAAACTCGTTGTTATATATTCTTTAAATAATTCGGCAATTTAGATTTAGACTCCATATTAGTACCTACCTATTTCACAAACCAGTGATAACTAAAATAATTGCTAACATGGAGAAATATAGGGAGATTATGTTTCCTATCACTAACCAATAAAGAAATCAAACAATTAAGTAAACATAAATTTCTCGATAGAGATCGACTTACAGCCTCAGCAACTCTAAAGCATCCGTGGCTCATCCAATCGGCGCTGTGCACCGAACTCCACGTCACCAAGACCAAGCTAAAACGTTACGTCATCAAGAAACGATGGGCGAAGGCTGTTGCGGCAGTTATAGCTCTTAAAAGGATGGGCGCTAAATTTGAAGATGTTCAGGAAGATACCTCTAAGAATGAGGCAAAATAATACGATTAAGTATTGACATTTCTGAGACAGCTGATTTGATAGGGTTAGTTATCATTTATAGGAATAAGTTTAGATAGATCATAATCAATCATTAAATTTTCTCAAGCTATTAAAGGTTATAATTTATTCAAATAACCAGATATTAGGAACAGTACTCTGTAGTGTTGCCAGGTGTCCCGATTTGCGCAGGACGTCCCGATTTTCAGGGGTTTGGTGACACGTCCCGATTTACCCTTGATCGGGACGCCTAATGTCCCGATTTTTCAGTAACCTCCTTAGGCTGTACTATATTCGACAATTTTGACAGAAAAAAAGAATATATCTGATTCTGTAAGCTGTTACTACTTATAATATTGTATATACTCCTGACCGATTTTTTTTCTAGCCATTGTAGGTAGCTGTCCCGATTTGATAACCAAAATCCCGATAATTTTAACCTTCCGTTCCGAAATTTGACACACTGGACCTGGCAACACTAGTACTCTGTTAGAAATCTCCGCTAGATTGTTAACGTTTGAAGTAACTAAATACTTATATTAAATAACTGTTATTAACTAATGTTATTTATTATATTATATGCTTGTTACAATACCTACACATTACACTGTAGTGTGTGATCCTCTCATGGATAATTCCATCTATCTAGTTAAGTCTGAGAAAATGCTTCTCTCGAACCACAACAGATGAATCAATTTTTTTATAAACGATTGTTAGAAACCCCATACTGGCGAATGAGGTACCTACATTAGATTATTTATTTGGCAGTTATGATTAATTTAAGCGGATAAATATCATAAACGCTTTTATTTTATAGCAAAACATATAGCGCAAGTAAAGAGGTGCAATAATAACATATAATAAAGAGGCTAAGTATAAACTAAAATACCTATAAGTAGGCACTTACTAATGCACTAATCATTTTACAGACACGAGTCTCGATTATAAACTTGAATCTCATCTCATCGCTATAATTATTCATTATAGTTAGACATATTGATTATAGTTTATTAATAGCGTAGTTATTTTGTAAATTTTAATCTCATATGCAAGGTCTGCATTAATAACTAAAGCCCGATTTACACATTCAATATTTAAGTATAGTCTATTTCGATAATGTTTTAGTAACTATAATTAAAATGTTTAATATTTTTATTCTACTACCTACAGAATTCTATTCTGAACCTAAAAGTGTAAGTCCGTTGATCTTCAACGTTTAATTTGATAAAACATACAAATAATGAATCGCACTAGGTATATCGTGCTCATCTCGCACGCACCCCATCCATCCACACCGCGCAAGATCGCTGTATAGGTAAGGTACCACAGATATAAATCTAAATAGAAAACGCATACCTATTACCTATGTCCCTCCATCCGTATGAAAACCAAGCGTGACACTTATTTTCTACCTACCATGATGTCATAGAGCGCTTTAGTTAGGCATTAGAGCTATAACGTGAATATGAAGCGATCCTATTTGTCAGCTAAACACAAAACACCTCTGGTGGACATACAGCCTTATACGAGTTCCCCATCTCCGCGCGAACCAGCGTCAAAAGAAGAGCATTGCTCTCCCTTTTGGCACGCGATACACATACACTCGCGTCATCAGTTCCGTCTTTACCATAAGGGCACACGAGGCCCCCCACACTCACAGGGCCCCGAAATGCCGATATATTCGCATAAACTACACAACCTTCAACATACTAAATTAAAATGTTAATCAGACACTTAATCAGTTTTTAATTTTAACCAGAATAAAAATAATTAAGCAGAAAAATGTTTTCTGTTACTTATTTACTTTCCAACGCGCAACGGGGCCTAAAACTCTTGTGTGCCCAAGGCCCCGGATCGCTTAAGACGGCCCTGCGCACATCTATTTAGATTTATGTGAATATTTAAGTACTTGAAGATCTAAGTTTTACGATGACAACAATCCCTAAGTATATAAAAGAACTATAGGATTGCGATGCGATTATTACCCATCGTTTACTGAATTTAGACGTATTATTATTAAGACAACGTAACGTTGGTAACGTTATTAGGTAATATTTAATGAAAGACATTAACTGCTAACATGCTAATCAATGCTAGTTTGTTATTTAGAATGAATATTTTTCTATCTGTTTTTAGATGTATTTAATTATGTACGTAAACTAAGTTATTATTTTACTGATTGATTTAATGTTTGTGCCACTAACAAATTAAAACATCGATTTTGATAATCAATTGGGCCGCTAATTTGAATAAGTAGCTAGTATAAAACTTTCATATTATTAGCACCAGCACATTGTCAAATAGCATTTAATTTTCTATAGATGAAGACAAAATGTGAGCGAAACAAATTTTGTGAAAAATAAATCTTGTTACTTTCAAAGTTCATTTTATTTCTTCTGTATACCCCACCACAGCAAATTATATTGTTCGAGTTTAAAAATACATAAAGCATAAAATAGAACTGGCCCTCTAGTGCAGGTGACGAAGAATATTAAAGGTGCAGAAACACCATATCGATTTCAATATTCTGAGTATTTTCCGGGCACCTAACTATCTCAAGAACTAGATCACCTATCGCAGATATCTGCTCCCAGTATTTGTTGGACCCTGATTCATGGGCTGTTAGTCAGCTTAAGAGCACTCAATTCGCCATACTTTTCATACAAAACCTCTGTACTTATCATGGCGTTGTTAAACATTTCTCGTTAAGAGTGCGTACCAAGCCAGAAAAATATGGCAATGTCAGATGAAACAAACTTATGTCTAATCTTCGCGTGCAGATGAGATGGAGATAGCGTGTTCCGCGTAACAAAAATGAACTAAGCGCTTTTTATCTAAATAACTCGTAAAGTATAGAATATTTTAAAAAATCGTTAGTAGCGGCCCTAGGTCATATGTTAGTGATATTATTTATCGAATTTTTGTCTTAATTAGATACACCATGAACGAATAAAACCGAAAATTCATTATTATTAGAGGTAGCTTTGTGATTTTTTTCTATCGAGGAAATTTCATTCCATTATGTTTTTGCTCAGAGACAACCCTCGCGTATATAATGAAAATACCCATATAAAAATATTTTTTCATTTAAATACTATTTACTTGGTTAAATTTCAATTCTACGATTGTTATTTTGCTTTATACGCAGCCTTAATGTTTTGAACAAATTAGTATCTTGTGCACTATATCTAGCCGTGTATCTAGGCGAAATTAAAAGTTTGAAACAAATTCAGTAAAAGCCTCCGAAATACATAGATATGGCCAAAGTTCAGGTATTTGAGCTATACATTTTAAAAGTAAAGAAAACATTTAGATACCAGGCTTGCAAATGTGTTGGAGATTCTAAATAACTTAACTTTTTTTCACAAACTTGTAAGATTTTTTCACAAGAAGTATACGCCTGGAACAAGTTTTAGGATATGCGAAATCATGAATGACGACCTAGCGAAGCGGCCGCGAGTGATCAGCGGAATTTACTGACTGATAACCGACGGCTCTGATGCTCTCTTTTTTCGCACTCAAACATTACGTTGGATGAAACAACAAGCTTTTAGACTATGCTTGCGTTGAAGTTGCGCCGGCCACAGAGAGCCTTAACTCCAGAATGTCTCTGTTTAATTGAAATAAAACAGACAAAAACTTTTTATATTTTTTTTATTAGAATAAACACCCAATGATATTGCACTGACAGATTATTCTGTGCCAGTACAATACCACACGATGTACAGGGTGTGATATATTAACGGTACGACTTCTGGTATCTGGCGCGGGCTCCTGGACCGCCGAACTTCTTGGGCTCGCAGCGACGGGGGTCGGCTACCAGCAAACTCCTGTCGTATTGGACGAGGATGTCCTTGATTTCCTTCTTGGAGGCTTCGTCAACATCTGTAGAGAAAATAAATTATATTAGGGCCGATCTCTATCACAATATAGTGACGTAAAAAAAACTAATTTACACTGAATTGATCTTCCAAGAAAGTAATTTAGTTGCCTGTCAGCAAATGATGACTCATCAGTACAAAAAATACTACTGTCATCAGCACAAATTAACTTAGATACTCATTCAAGTAGACTATTGTAGTCAATAAACCTTGATTAAAATAAAATGTTGTGTACACTTCAAACAAGCAAAGTATTAATTACGCTTGCCGTTTGGTAAATGTCGCCATTAATCTACCTTCTCTGAAATGACTGACTTACATTTTACGCAAGACAGCTTTGGAAAGAAGGGTGTTACTATTTAAAATAAGAAAATTAACTCAAATCACTTACATTTCTGATAGAAAGCAATAAGTGCCTTGGAGATAGCTTGTCTGATCGCGTACACCTGTGCTACGTGACCACCACCCTTGACTGTCACTCTGATGTCAACACCGGAGAACTTTTCCTGAAAAAACATACCAAAAAGGGTTAATAAAGGAGAAAATTCTTTGCTGTCAATGATTTTGGTTAATAAAATTTCAGTCTGTTGAATTTACTTCACATTTAAAATGCTCAGGTTCGGAATAAGTTTAATCATCATTAAATAGTAATAAATGGTAACCCTCTGAAGGTAACATACAATCAAATTTTAACTTTAATAGTATATTTATTATCAAACATTATATTTACAACAACAACTTGTTAGTCAAATGACAATACAACAAAAATATTAATATGAAACTCAATACTAATTTTACAAGCTGTATGCACTACATGCAACAAATAACTACATTATGGGAAAACTACAGTGTTAATTTTACTATAAACGAGCAAATAAAATGTGAAATAAACAAAACAATGCAAGTGCAAGTGACAGACAAAGCAATGAACACAAGTTATACAATATTTAAAAAAAATATGTTAAAGCATGCTTCACATAATGAAAATAATATTTCTTCCAACAATCAATGAGACAGTGCTATACTAGTGAAACAAGGAAAGTGAAGGCATGATCCAAGAAAACAAGTGAAGGTAGGTACAGACTGACTCAAACATATTGGCGGCTGTGATATTAGGCGCGGAACGCTGCGCAGTACCGAAAACGAAGATATGCGGTACATTCGATGACTGTACCTGCGCAAAGCCGGCTCGCAGCGCACTTCACAGCCGCCATTAAGTTTGGTTCGGAATCTAGTTGCTTCTCTTTACTTAGTATAGTGCTGTCTCATATTTCTTAGATAAAATATTATAGTATCTTTATGACCTCCATGGTTAGTGATGATGTGATGTGATCAATTCTTTATCAAAGAAAAAAAATTATGGAACAAGCATTCCTGTAACTCATGCAGGGTACACAAGAATTCAGCAGCAAGCATGCCATATTACTAATGCAATTCTCTAAAACTAAACTAATCAACCAGCACGCGCAACAATGAGGCAGACAGCAGACTTCATGATATGTGATTGCTTAGTTAACAATAGACAGAGCGTAGTATAGAGACAGTGACATTGTATAGGCTGACATTTGCCTCACAAAATCACCCCACTTTTCATCCAGAAGTAACACGTTCATCAGAATGTATTATATTGCATTCATATAACATAAAAATATGTTAATTGAACAATATTGAATAGATTCCAGTTTTCAATGGTAGGATTATTTGCAATTTATTATACCAGAATTAGTTATTGTTTCTAGACCACTGTTATTATTAATAATTTGGTGTATTATTATTTTCATCACAAGCCAAGTATGTTTTCAATGACAAATAATAAAAAAACTTGCAAAATACTCATCAACCGAATGTGGCGGCATCTCTAGTTAACTAAACAGTTAAAATAAAACATGAATGCAAAGCAACACATTATTAACATGTTAGTATCTACAATAATGGATATCCCGAGTCCCCATAAATATGAAAACCAGAACAACACAAAACATCTATTCATCTCACCTTGCCGAGGAGTAGGATGGGCTCCTGCAGTTTGTACTGCAACAGACGGGGCTCAACCAGGTCTAGGGGGCGGCCATTTACACGGAGTACACCATGACCACGCTTGCAGTATGCTACTGCTGTGGCGGTTTTCTGTAAGAAGAAATCATTTGTAAGAGTAACTGTTCAGTGGGATGTCCTGATATTGACGGACATTATCCAGTTTGGTGACTGAGATTGAGGGTGGTAGGATTGATGCTTATCCTAATAACTGTTTTAATACTAAATAGATGCCTTCAAAGTAAATATTTGATAAGATTCATGTACTTAAGTTATAAAATTAGTTTACCTACTCTACCTACTGCTATTTAGTTCAGAGAATATTTAGATAAATAGCCTATAATACTTGGGGATAATGTAGTTTCATATAAGTGACAGTTTTTTTTTATGCGACTGGTAGATCCATAGATTAGATAAATAAAAACCCAATTCCGCTATTATATTCGTATAGATTTGCACTGAATTGACATTCTAAGAAAGTAATTTAGCTACCTGTAAGGAGATACATTTATTTCAATCAAACATTTGATTGAAATAAAATGTTGTGTACATTTCAAACAAGCAAAGTATTAATTACGCTTGCCGTTTGGTAAATGTCACCGTTAATCTACCTTCCCTGAAATGACTGACTTACATTTTAGGCAAGACAGCTTTGGAAAGAAGGGTATTGTTAATATTAAAAACAAAACTGATAGAATTGATGCTTATTTTAATAATAATAGTTTTGATCCTAGATAGATGCCTTCAAAGTAAATAGTTGTGAAGATTCAAGTTGTAATAAAGTTAGGTTAGATTTATAGGTGCCTTCAAAGTAAGTAAATATTTGTGAAGATTCATGTACTTCAGTTATAAAGTTAGGTTACCTACTCTACCTACTGCTATTTAATTCAGTAGTACTGTTGGAGAATATTCAGATTAGTTTTGTATGATAAAAGAAATAACAAAGTTACAGACTAGAAGATAACCTCGATCCGTCGTCGAAGGAAGTCCTCAAAAGCATGTAAATATCAAACACATCGACACATTTCTAACAAACGTTCTCGACACAATATTGCAACAATTATGATTCAATTTTAGGGGATGATATCAATATGTAAATAAAATATAAAGAATAAATTGAGATAACACGTGGACGCATTACAAGTACTAACCTTACGACCAAATACTTGGACGGCTTGAATCGGTTCGCGTCTCGCCTGAAAATACGAAAATTAGGTAATGAAAAGAACATATTTCAAGGGAAATACTAGAAATATTATCACAATTTTTCACTAAATCAACGTGGGAAATAGTAACGCACCTCCTGCACGGCAGCCATTTTGACAGAAAAAGAATGATTGATTGAATGAACAATAGATAATAATCAAACTTGATTCTGGAATGAATGATAAAACAGTCGATCAAACCACAGAAAAATAAAACGGAGTAAAATCAACAATCCAAAAAAAGTAACGCGATCAATGATTTTTATTCTAATGTCAATTTAATATCATACATTTCGTAACCGTTGATGATTTTTGGCAATCATCATTTACTGATTTAATTAAAAAATAAATCATGACTGTGGAAATATAAAAAAACTAGCTGTTCATGACCCGCGGGCGTCAAAATTTTAATTGTTTTATTAAGAGTTTTTCTAGGATCCCTATTTTTTTATAATATCTGAGATAATATATATCCTATATAGAGAGCCTATGTTACACAGTAATAATTTAGCTTTCTTCTGGTGAAAGATTTTTTTAAATTGGGCCAGTTATTCATTTTGTTTGTTTATTCATTACAAACAAAAATCTAATATTCTCTCTTTATTATTAGTGTAGATAACTGAAAAATTTTAATTACGTGAAAAATATTATGTATACATAAATATAATGTATATTATTTCTATCAAACAATAAAAATATGAATAAGAAAATGAATATTTTAAAATGGTGCCGATTCTGTTGTAAATCGCACTAAACTAATTTTAGTCACATCTCATCTCTTTCTTACGAACATGATTGAAAAAGGATAGAACAAATTTTAAGTTGTCAAATTAATCTTTGCCGTCTTATTTTGCGTGTATTTAGGCGTAACCGCGATAGATGGCGACTAAAATTATATTGAAAACAAGCATTGGACTAATTTGACAGGACTAAATTTCTTACATCCTTTTCTTATGTTCTTTGTTAGAAAGAGACATAGTGACATTAAAATTAGTTTAGTTGTGAACAACAGAATCAGGGCCAATATCTTATAATATAATCATACTCTTTCGCCATCTATTAGCAAGGTGCAGTACATACGTCTAATTAGTAAAACTATCTGTCAACAGATGGCAGTGTGTAAATTCATTAAACTATTCAACAATAGATGGCGCTTATATAATAAAACTAGTTTCAAATATTTTCCAGTAGAGACCGCTACTGTAGAATTAAAGAATTTCACATGCATACTCACTCAGCGATGGATGACTCAACTTGATCCATCACCGCGTCGCAGCGTAGCGGGCGTGTTGTTTTGTATTCGTAGAACGTAATCGGTGGTGTAGAGTTGTGCGGAATGCGCGACGGTAGCGCACGATTGTTCACAATGCAACGCGAAAAGCTGACATTCCCGCGCTAGTGCGTTTGAAGTTAGAACTCTAACAAAACAGTGTGAATTCAAGTTATAAAAGAGAAATTCGTGCATTATTGTACCTATGTAATTAACAAAGTTTTGTGTTAAAAACAATTACCAGTGGGATTTTTTGTGTTGTGTACACAGAATAACAACAATTAAGGATTTGAAGGTAGGACAATGTTTTATTGCATACCGTGATTGGTTTTAAAATGTAGTAACTTACTAACTTATTATTAAACTTACTTTAACTTTACGTTAACCTAGTAGGGTCATTGCGCTGGTTTGCCGTCCAGTACCACTTTTCGTCCATATGACTGAGGTACTACAAACACATGCGTAAAATTAGAATACAAACGAACCTTCCCACGCAAGTTTGGACTTTTTGCGATCCATAATGTCTAGGCAACAGTTCTATCAACATGAAAATGTGATTTGACGAGTAGTGACTTCAAAAATATTAACGTCAGTGACCGCTTCGCATCCCCGTCTTGCAGAAGTCAACGCGCCTAACAAAAAATTATACCGGTAGGAAAAGTTCATGGTAAGTTTAATAACTGTTTTAGCTAGTTTACGTAATGTTTTTGGCAAGTATGTCTATTTAACACCATATTTAACACAAATTTAAGTGTTTATTATAGTTTTTTTATGGAAATCTTAGTAAAATTTTGTGGACTAATACTAGCATACGAATTTAGCAAAATATTTGGTTTTCGTCCACGTGGACGGAAACCCAAATAGCTATGTGAATATTTGTAATGGTTATTTTACTTCAACGGACCTATAAAATAATGAATTATCTCCCAATAATGATCTTTATTGCAATGAGTTTAGACATTTTAGTTTCCGTCCACTCCTTTGTCAGTGTTGCGGGAATAAAAAATATTTATAGGACGTGGACGAAAACTAAAAAAAGCGTTTAATGTGGTGTTAGTTTTCGTCCATGAACGAGCACTCGGGTGGACGAAAATTAAAAAAAATATATTCTTTTGCATTACTTTTCGTCCATATACATATTATTTGTATACTAGCTGTTCCCCTGCGGTTTCACCCGCGTTCCCAGGATAAAAAGTAGCCTTGTCATTTTAAAAACATACTTTAAAACTAGAAAGAAAACCGCCGCGTACACGGAAGATAATTTGGGAAAATAAGGCGTCAGTTAGACAAGTCTGTAGAGATTATGGGATTCCTAAATCTACGGTCCTCGATATATATATATACATCGCTAACTAAGTGCTAACTGTGTTTCATAGAATGTAACCGCGGCTTGGATACGTTATTCCATTTTGGATTTCCATTGTCAACCTTACGGGTCCATCGTCAGAACCTGAAAACTATATATGGTCAAAGTTCATGTCACGACAATTCCAACAACCCCAAACACGGCTAGGATGCGTTGCTCCACTATTGGGCTCCAACATATCCGATAAAATGCAAACTACATTTGTGTTTGAAAGGTCTTTCAAGGTCCAAATCCCTACAATAGAGGACTGGACGAAGGGACTCGATCCACCAGAACCAGAAAGTCTGGTTTGCTACACTGATGGATCCAAAATGGAATCAGGTAGAGGAGCGGGAATATACGAAAAAGGTTACAAATGTAGCAAAAGCTTAGGGAAGATGGCAACTGTATTCCAAGCAGAAACATACGCCATAATAACCTGTGCTCAGGAGAATATAGATAGAGGAACCAAAGGTAAATCCATCTATGTTCTCAGTGACAGTCAGGCTGCAATCAAAGCCATGGCATCCTACAAAGTGGACTCCAGACTTATTCTGGATGCTGTCCAAACCCTAAACAGGCTTGGGAAGCATAATAGGGTAAGACTGATGTGGGTCCCTGGGCACAAAGGAATCCATGGTAATGAAGTGGCAGATGAATTGGCAAGAGAGGGCTCAGCAAATGACTTTGTGGGTCCAGAACCATATGTAGGCATATCGACGTGTCTCGTAAAGGCCACATTTAGGGAGTTTGCAGATCAAAGACAACGAACACATTGGCTGTCTAATACCGGTCTACAACACTCCAAGAAATTCCTAGGCTCTAATTTCAAAGCCCGGGAATGCATTTGGAATATGAGCAAGGGGCAAATCCGCTACCTGCTTGGGGCCTTTACTGGGCACTTTGGAACCAACGACATGCTCATGAAGATGGGTCTAACCGCGACACCCATGTGTAGGTTGTGTGGGGAACATACGGAACGCATGGAGCACCTTCTGTGCACATGCAATGCACTGGCTGGTAAGCGAATGAGTCTCCTAGGGATCGGATATCCAAAACCAGAAGACTATAGGCTCATATCTCCTAGCCTCGTTGTAAAATGGGTCGAAGTGTCCGAGCTATTTCTCGGCCCCTCCATAAGATAAGATAAGATTGGGCTCCAGTGCGTACCCTCCTACTCTGTCATCAGTACCTGAAAATCATATATGGTCTAAGTTCATCTCAAGACAAGTCCAACATCCCCAAACACGGCTAGAATACGTTGCTACGCTATAGAGTCCCAGTGCCTATACTCCTACTCCATCATCAGACCCTGAAAACCATGCATGATTAATGTTCATCTAACAACAATTTCAATGACTTCAAACACGGCTACGATACGTTGCTCCACTATTGAGTTGCTGTGCTCATCAAACCCTGAAAACCATATATGGTCAAAGTTCATCTTACGACAATTACTACAACCCCAAACACGGCTAGGGTACGTTGCTCCGTTATAAAGTTCCAGTGCCTACCCTCCTGCTCCATCATCAGACCCTGCAGTATTACTATGAGATTTTTTTGTGGTTGACGCAAGATGTCTAGCAAGATGTAAATATATATAGGTATATGTAAAAAAATTACCAATGATGGCTTTATATTGGGCGTTGATTGTTTTAGTTGGCCACCGTAGATACCGTAGGTTGTCATTGTAATACGCATGTTTGATTTATTTTCTTAATTTGTTTAATTATAGCTAATAAAAGAAATAAAAAGAGAAAAAATGACAATAAGGCTATTAAATAGTAGACATATTATGTTGTTGATTAAATAAAAGTATATTATAATTGCTTTTTAACTTAATAATTCACCTGCACTCCTTTTTCTACATAGTGGTCGAAATCTAGCTCACACTAGGACGAAAACCAATTTTTTTGGACGAAAACTAGCAATATCCCTACTTTTGATAAAATATTTTTTTATAAAAACAGATGAGAAAATGATTTATTTTCTCTTAACATTAACCTAAAGAAGACTAATTAAGCACACACAAAAAATATAATACATTTAAGTAAGGGTACTTCAAGATATTCATTTCGCATCACAAAGCTGGCAACTCCGATAATTGGACGAAAACCAGCGCAATGACCCTATATCGTTCGAGACTTTTTGTACTGAATCACGTAAATGCGTTCATATAGTAAATACAACTACCCTTGCACAGGAAAATGAATTATAAGTTATAATTATACATGAACTCATATTGGGTGTAGTAAAGTGAAACCAATTAGATACTTAACTACGTACCTACTAACTACGTGTTTATTTATTTATTGTTAATTTTATTACAGTAAGAGCAGTGGTTCTACACAAACCAATTAGATATCCAACTAGACTTATTACGAAGAAATGAGAGTACCTAGGTACTTATTATTTACCGCTACTTTTATCCTGCTCGTATTTACCTATTGTTAAATTAACAGCACCGTATTTTAATGTCCTAAAACTATGAATCAGTATGACGCACTAGAACGTTTAATTATATTTGCCTTCAATAAAAACTACATTTGCACAAAGATTGGGCACCTTTCTTACTTTTCATCAATAACAAAGTTGTAAGTATCAAAAGTACTGCTACGGGAGACCTAAGCTGAATAAATTACTTTTTGATGTTGCTCGAACTGCAAAAATACTGCAGAAGTTTAAAAAATAACTGAAAATAGCTCAAGAACCTAATAAGATTCAGAACCGATACTTATTGATAACCTAGGTAAAATCAAAATGTACACCACTAAAGACCTCACACAACACGTGGTTTGACTTGCGTAGTATGCGATTTATATAAAGAGAGAACCCAATTTCTTTGGAGAGACCTATAAATGTCAAGTGTCACCTTTCTTCTTCTTAGTTTTAAGTTTGGCAACCAAATTCAAATTAGGACTTATTTCGGCCAGTGTCGAGTTATATTGTAATTTCCAGTCACAATAAATCACTTTCACATAGTTCTCATTCAGTCATCGTCCAGTCTCATCTTTAGTAGCACGAATTGTGCCACCGTTTTTTAATGTTTCCTTTGCAAAAATGGGTTGCCTACAGGACAGGCCTAGCCAACTAAAGCAATGACAACAACGGCCTAGATGACGAAAAAAATCTATTTAGTCCGCCTTTTATATTATCAAAAAAGATTAAACTCGTATTTTTTCTTTTGTAAAAAATACGAAGATCGTGTTTTTATTCCAAACTGACGTCACGTTAGAGTATCTACACTTTTTACTCTAAAGTGACGTCTCGAGCCCCCACTTCCGAACTTTGACTCGCTTTATCTTTGTAATTTTTTTATGATTTGGTAAAGCCAAAAACACGAGTCCAATATTTTTTGATAATCTAACTACCTACATCCTAAGAAACAATTTCTCACACCATAATTTGTTTGATTTGTTTTATTTTTCTTTTTATAACTTAATTGTCTTATGCTGGTAGGTATATTTATATGTTTATATATCGCAACCTTACATTGATTGAAGATGATCAAACACTGCCTAAACTATAGAGATGGAAGACGAAAATAAATTGGTAAGAAATCATTAATAATGTCCTACTTAAAGGATACCAAAATATGGTAGCCATTTTATGTAAATTTTACTTGATTAACTAAGTGACTGTAACATAAATAAATTATTTCCGGATAAACTATGTTATAGTTACATAATAAAACCTCGTAGATCATCTCTTTTACAGGCGTTTTATAACAAATTATGTTATTTAAATAAACATTACATAAATAATATAAAATACAACTTTCATATTCAAATCTCATTTACTGGTAATTTCTATGAGACAAAGTCTGAGACTAATCTTGTGTGTGCATACATAATTACTTCTTATTTATGTATTAGCTAGTTATGGCTGTAAATAAAATAAAATAAAATATACGAATATTACGGAAATAGAAGAAGACAGATATACTTCTATCTCTATTTCATCTTATTTTTCATGAAAGCACTTGATCACTATTTTACATGATAATAATACAACGATGTCTATGTGTTGGTACACACGGCAACACATCAAGCTATACATTTCCAGTATAAGCTGATCTCGCATTGTATAGGATTTCCGTACAATGAGAGGTCAGCTTATATTGGAAATGTATAGCTTGATCTGTAGCCGTGTGTACTATAATGTACTGACTCTCAAGTGCAACTGCTTGTATATGAACTTCATCTAATTTCCTTGCTTGGTTGGGTGACCGAGCTTTCTCGGAAAAAACGCCCATCAAACTCCCATACATATAGCAAATTTCATCGCAATCGTTAGAGCCTATATTTAAGACTAGCACCTGCTCGCGGCTTCGCCCGGCCTACAGGAAACAAATGACATATTTTACTACAACAATAAAAGAAAACAAAACAATTTCATCCCGCTTCGAGGGTGGAATTATTAAAAACGCCGAGACACGTATAAAGTTTGAAGATCCTAACTTCGAAACTGACGGACTTTCATTCAAACTTTCATCCCCTATTTTACCCCCTTAGGGGTGTAATTTCGAAAAACCCTTCCTTAGTGGATACCTACTCTTCACAAAGAATATACCATCTAAATTTCATGTCTCTAGGAGCAGCGGCTGTGCGTTGATATATCAGTCAGTCAGTCAGTCAGTCAGGACTTTGAATTTTATATATATAGATAATTGACGAATCATCTATATTCTTACATTGGACCTCCTCTCCAATGAGCTCTGGCGACCTTACTCACGCGCAGGAACACAACAAAAAGATATTTGTCTGCGGTATTCTGTAAGGTGGAGGTACTTCCCAGTCGAGCTGCTCTTTGAGCGAATAAACGCTACGAAAAATACCACAGTAGCTCAAATAGGTTGTAATTACTCGATAAAGAGGTCTCCCTTAGTCTATGGGTGGTTTACTTTTTTAAACGCGACACATGAGCTAGGTTTATCGGGCGCACCGTTCAGTGACCGACTGTTGGACAGTATGGTATATGGCTTCCTGTCCTGTCCATACTATCCAATGCATACAGTTAATACTTATATTAAACAGGGTCAATACTAATCCATTTATAGACAAAACGAGGGTTTGACTTAGTTAAAACAATTGGAAAACTATAATATATTGTATGATATGGTTGCAAAATACTAGGTCATAGTGGTTTTCCATTTATTGTAACGACCGTAAAGATTCCTAGTTGACTCACATTGTTATGCTTCTGGGTAGATTTACCTACTGTATAAACACTAGCTGTCCCCCGCGGATTCACCCGCGTTCCCATGATAAATGTAGCCTATAATATTGGGGGATAATGTAGCTTCCTATTAGTAAAATAATTTTTCAAATCCGACTTGTAGTTCCAGAGATTAGCCCATTTAAACAAACACAAAAAGTGTCCTTAATAGGAGAGTTCGTCTTGAAGATTGTCTTCCTAAGTCGTTTACATTGAAGCGATGATATCTCAGTGGCTGAGAACGTTGAAAAACGTGACGAAGGTCCTAGATTCGAATCCTACTATGAGCTTGAGATTTCAGAGAAGGAAAACATCGTAAGGAAACCATAATTAGGCGCGCAGTACAGAATCTGTAACCAAGGTCCAACCAGTGTCCAAATGTGAGCAACATTTGGACACTGGTTGGCTTGGTTAAGACGAGAGCCGTGTCCTTCTTCCAGACACTGGTATTGACGTCCACAGGTACTGCAGTTACTTACCATCAGCTGTAGATACCGACTGCCTGATTAAATCGTAAAACAGGGTGTTTTAAGTCAAATATTCCAACATAATATTCGTCGAAATAGAATTCTATTTATCTCTGCGAAAGAATGCGTTGCATTGCATATTGCATTTCTTTATACGTATTGTTAAGGTTTCTGTGTTCAGATAATATCATTAGTGGATGCACACACGCAATGGGAGGCTGAAGCACTACAAATAACCATAAGCTGATTTATTATGCTGTTATGTAGCGTTTAGCTATATAATAGGTCTACCTATAACATCTTTAGCTTTGGTTGTGATACTCATTTTATCAAACTATCGATATAGACTATCGATAGTATACCTACTTAACTAATATTTTAATTTAAAAAAAAAAAAAACCTTGCTGAGTTTCTTGCCGGAGTCTTCTCAGTTTAAGTGTATTCCGAACCGGTGGTAAATTCAACTGTATGTACCAATGTAACGTTCATAAGTGCCTTACTAGGGCCTAAACTGAATAAATGACTTTTTGATTTTGATTTTGAGTACCTACCTAACCAATGTTATTTTTTTTAATGAGGTACATCGCGCGCGAGTGTACATTATTTTGCTTATTACTTACATAATAATAAGGATAAAAATGAGTGCCTCATCGATTGTAAACAGGTGCTATCACATTGAACTAGGTTAAAATATTTCGATTAAGTACACCGAAAAAATATATCTTATCAAAAACCAATTCTGGGACATGCTGACCTAAATTTTATAAAGAGTTTTGATAGTGGCCTGTGGACATAACCTCCTTTACCAAATTATTGTTTTTTTTTACCTACAGCAACCTCTTTTGTACATAACCATAAATAATGAAAAAAAAAACAAACTTACGACAATCCCGATCTAAATTACACAACCCTATTATAGTTTAGCTTTCAGTTTAAGAATGTAAATGATACAAAAAAGCCTTTATTATAAGTCCATTATGTCCATTAAAGGCTTTAAGGAGCCACGAGCAATATATTTTCTGGTATTTCAAGTTAATATCCATTTAAGCGATAGTTGGGATTTAAATGCTTGTTAAGTGGGGAGATGTAATGAGCTCTCTGTCAAGACTCAAGGCATTATAAGAGCTTTATAAGAATGCTATAAAAATACATGATATGTTTTCAATTATTCTGAGATTGTTTTCTTGAGGCTATTTATTATAATAAATACTTTCTAAGGAAATCTTTAAAAAAAACGATGAATGACAAACAAACAATTACAATAATAAGGTATTGTGTGTATCTTCGAAATAAATATATTTTCGTTCTACTTTCTACAATTAATCTACGCTGTAGAAATGCAGGAAAGTGAGAATGGGAAAGTAGCAAGTCCTATTTGAGATAACCTTAGTTTAAAAAACCTAGGTACATAAGATCTTTTATCTACCCATCTTTTTAATGGGATGTGAAGCAAATACGCGATGCGTCTACTTTAAATGATCAAATATAGGTGATGATGTTAAAATCTAATGTAACATCAAGACGCATTTGCTCATCAATTTGTTACATCATTAATGATACCAGAGGTGGTAAACATTGGCTCGTACCTATGCCTAAACATCTCATTAAACATATTCCCCCTTACTCATAAAACGTTAATTAACTAATAAGCTGATTAAGTGATCACCTAAATAACGTCAAATTGTTTGACAATGACAGCAACGTGACGTTATTTATTTGACCATTTATTCAGTAGATTTTGTTAAATAGCGTTTATGAGTAAGGCCGATTGAGTATTAATTTATTTTTTAGAAATTATTGATTCTTTTACTGTATCATTTGCACAGTCGTGATTAGCCTTTGTATTTTAGGTTTATTTATTAAAATTGAAGTCAATTACTTAATCGAAATCCTATATTAGAGTTAAAGTTGTTACCTTCTGCAATCTATAACAACTTAAAGCTATAATAGTTGAATAAATTATTCACAGAACATTTTCCCAGGAAAATGTTGACGTCCTCTGTAACATAAGCAAATTAGATCGTCAAGCGATACTTAAGTCACATTTTAAGTTGAACACTTCTGAATTATAATTTATATTCTAAACAACCAAACAGGTTCCGAGTTTACTCTCTACATAACATTATATAACTACTTAAAGTTATATTATAACTAATGTTATAAATTATTTTGCATAACATATGATGTGTTTAATAAAGATCAAACTAGAAGTGTACCGGAAGATTTTATAGACATTTATTGGGTGTTACGCAATGATATTATAATAAAAAGAGGTAGATATCGCATTAACGCACGAAAATTGTTGCAGACAAATTCAGACAATTGTCGTAATTTTGCTTAGCGGCTACATATAGCTATCTCTTTCTGTACCATACGTTCCGTATTATCTATCGCATTCACCTAATTCAACAATAACTGAACGCCGCTTAGTATGAGGGTAGCATATCTCTAGTATAATATCATTGGTGTTACGAATGTTTTGATAAATAATGATATTTATGGATGTATGTAGTTAGGTATAAAAAAGAAACGAGAATATTATCTATGGTGACAGACAAGTTCTTTTTTTTTAAATTAAGATTTATTGCTGAAAAAGGAAAGCAGTGCTTTTTGTAGGTAATATTTTTATGCTGTCGTTATTTCTACTTCTACTGCTGTGGTAATAGGCACTTAGGTATTTATTTAGACGCTTTTGTTGTCTTTGTATGAACTCATACAAATTTCACTTTCCTTGCCTAACTATAGATACTCGGTAAGGTTGGTATCTAAGTTTGAACATCTTTTGTGTTTATCACAGTCACTTTAAAATAAAAGATTGAAATCTTCAATCGGATTCGAAAAATTCTTTCACTAATAGGAACTTAGTTAAATTTACATTGCCGCGGAATGGAGTGGAAGCGAATTTTTGCAACAAAATTGTACATAGTATAATGAACTTTACGGCAATTGTATATTATACAAACTAAATACGAGGTCGCGCGTCTTTAGGGGAATCTCGCGCATTCTCGGGAATTCCTCGCTTTTTTGCAAAAATCACTTCCACTCCATTCCGCGGCAATGTAAATTAAGCCTTAGGAGCTACATTATCTCCAAGTGTTATACAGATAAACAAAAGAGTTAGAACAACCATGAGTGAAACACACAATAAGTAAGGGAATTATTAGTGTTATAGGTAGGTATTTGCATAGTATTGTGTTCCCACCATATACGGCAAGATCTAGAGACCATGCTCATGTCGCCATCTCCGCTTTATCTGACGGATGGACGGTATTAAATTTCGCGTGATTATAGAGCTCAAGTTCAGAGTAAGCAGTATTCAAGTTATCGCACATTACGGGTGGTCGATAGTGATGCGACGACATTTATCGACAGTCGACACTTCCCATCCGGTGGAGATAGTGAGATCAGAATATTCTGTTAGAAATTATAATGACCTAATTATATGAAATTGTTTCTACTTAGGTATTATTAGGGAATAATAAAACTCACTTCCAACGGGAAAAACATATAAATTAAATTCTGAATAATAATGATAATTAATTAAACCATTATTTACCCCCTTTCTTTTCTTTTATGTGAATGACTAACATAAATTAATTTGGAATGCATTTAAAAAATATTACTTACTTAATTTAGTTTGTTGTAATAATAATCAGATACCTATATATAATTGTATACCTACTCCATTTAATTTTATAATTTTCATGTATTGTCTTTGTGTACACCTGTATTGGTAATTATGTCACAATAAATGAATTGAATTGAATTGAATCAATCAGTTCCATTTGACGACGCCCCGCAACGTACCTAAGCTCGTTTACCTAATGATGATTTTTCAAGCGGATTTAAGAAAAATACGGATACGTTTTTCTAAAATCTAATATTTATCCATTGTTATGCTAATTATCCGGAATCCGCATTATACCTTTGTTTCCTTGGAATGTCACAAGGATCGATCCTTGGTCCTAAGCTACTTACTAAGCACGGCATTGCAACAACCCTAACCAGCTAACTTACTAGTCAACCAAGCATCAAGTAATCTCACCCACCATGCATTGAAACACAATTGAGTCCTTTCTCATCAAGCAAAGCAAGAGAAACACATTAAAATGTAAATGTATTACAATCCAAAGCTCAGCAATGTTCGGCATTGTCATCGCCGCGCTGTCGGTTGTGTACATTGAGTATGATATGTAACACTAGAGTAGACACTCCCTGAAATACTTGCCATCAGTAGGTACCTACTGTACTTTGTGATAGTTTCACTAACGGGTCATTTTATTACAATCATTTGGTGAAGAAAAATGGCGGTAGGTATTGTTTGGTTTAATAATAATGGAAAGGCTTCTGTTTGATCATAAATTACAATCACATCATGGTAGATACTTAAGTGATTATGTAGATGAAAGTAGTAAGCACACAAAGCCTAGAGGAAACTTGGTCTCAAGTCCTGCAGCCGAAATACGCCACGCTTGCTTGCTTGCTACGTGCTTGGGAGATTGAGAATCACTTTCAATCTGAAAATATCCGCCAGCCAGGCGGGTACTACAGTACTTAGTTGGCTGTCTACTCTCAAGTTGAAGTTCTGATTCCATGGCATTTACCTTCTAGGCTCACCTTTCACTTCATCATTAACTATGAGACACCTATATCAGTTGAAGCAAAATACTGAGCTGTCGACTCTAGAGATAAATTCTTTGTATGTCGGTGGTGGTGACTCAAGCAATCTCGCTCGAACACCGAACGCGCCCATTCACGCTTTACATACAATCACCACTTATAATACCTTCATTAAACCATGTAACATTTCACTTGAAAGCTGGACTTGTACTAGTAGTTAATATTCTCTGCTTGTACTATGAAGGAAATGTTATGATTGCTTCACTATAACTATTTACATGTTCTGTAACTATAACTACTTACAGTATTATCCAACTGATATGGCGCATCGTGAATCTTCGTTCGCACAGAAAAGAAAGTATGGCACCGAAGACTAACGAAAAAATGCTTAAAACTCACAATCAAGTCAATCAGTGTATTATGAACCTTATAGTAGTGATCTAAGGAGATCACTACTATAAGGTTCATAATACACTGCAGCTGTTAGTTCCGTCTCACTCGCAAATCATGCCCCTCCGCACGGCGCGCGCTAACATGGCGGCAGCTGGCGACCAATAGCGTTTCCCGCGCTTTGAAAATGTATCTTCTGCGCAGGTACATCGGTAAGCCATATCAGTTGGGTACTACTGTACTCGTATGCGTTTCTTAGCTAGCAACTATGTATCGCGTTTTCTTTTTTAAGCATGGAAGTCTAAGTGGATCATGCGAAAATTGTTAATGTTGTGTTGTGCAATTCGTTATAGTATCGATATCGACATTTGAAAATTGATTTGAATTTAATGTGCAGTTTCCGTAACATGAAACAAAAAATGGCGTGTTCCTTCTGTGGTTGTTCAATACAAAGTAATATGTATGATACAATTGTACACAGCGTTATGCTTAGTTTTTATAGCTCTGCTCTGCACAAATATAATATCATGATTTATGTGTTCATCTTCATCACTGACATATGACTGACAGGCGGTCTTATTTGTGTTATAAGACTTGTAGGTTTTTACCAAAGGAGGAATAAAATGTTTTAATAAAGTATTGCGCCTTACAATTCTCATTGAGTGAGATCAGGTAATTCCATAACTGTGACTATGAGCACAGTTTATATATTTTATGATGTAAACGTGAGCAATATTACAATATAATTATGAGTATCTTGACTTTATAAAAAAATAATAAGATTATTATTGAGTACTAGCTTCCCCCCTCGGTTTCACCCGCGCCCCCATCTTTACCCCCTTACATACCATAAATTTTACCTTTTCTTAAATTTGCTAATTAGCTGCGCAACTTTCTTAATTTTTGTTTCCGTAAGAACCTTCTAAAAAGTATTAGAAAACTTGAAAAAAAAGATGGATGAAATCCAAGGAAAATAGGGATTCATTTTGATATATAGGGATAAGAAGATATAGTTCGTCGCTGTAGATATATAAGTTGTGAATTACCTACGTACCTACTTCGTAAAATGTCAGGTTTTTAAATGACGCATACGATAATATCCCACCGCGCCGGAACGAAACTAAATACCTTCTGAAGCAAATTGTTGACAGTAATTTTATCCACTATAATCCCTTTCATTTCCTTCGCAGATCCGACAACATATAACTTTCCGCTTTTCCGTGAAAGTATCGTCCGCAGAAAACCAGGTGAGGCTAATACTCTTCTAGCTACTAAACTATTAACTTGCTCGAGAAAACATTTCTTGATGAGTCATATCAACTCGATAAATTAAAAAGTGTATTGGCACATCATTAAATTCTATAAAAAAACTAAATATTCTAAATTCAAAAATTACTTTAGTTCTTCTACTTCTTATTTTAAAAGGTATAACTTTCGTTTCTTATTTCGAATGAAATTGTAGATAACTGTACCTATATTATCCGATAAAATACGAAATGACGCCATACTAAGTTCAAAAACCTGTCTGAAAAAAGCAAAACAATCGAGAGATTACTTTTATTTCTCATTTAGTTCCATACGTGGGAATCTTTGACATTGAGTCATTAGAAAGTGATATAATAATTTCAAGTGCATTACACTTTAAAACTTAAAACTCGACTTTCAACTTAGTTTACAACATTTGTAGTTTTTTGCGCCACAAGTTTAAATTGTTATTTTTTATTTTTAAATCATGGCATTGAACTTGGTACAAGTGAATTATAGATGTAAAAACCAGTCTCAGGGTCAAAGGTTATAATTATAATGGTTTTGGTAGTGACTAAGACTCAAATTATCTTATAAAGTTAGTTCCGTTCCGTAAGATAACTCCAAATTCTTAGAACGAATCTCATACGTTCCTTAGTGTAGAACCGAGAATCGAACGTACACCTCAAGTTATGAATGGGGCTGCGTCATTGGTGACTCACTGGGCCTCAACTTTTACGCTGTCCTAGATTTTGTTTTTTATTTCGTGAGTAATGTTCTTATTTTCGTACTAAGCCATTTTATAAACTTGTATAACTTTTTTCTTACGCGCATTTACGGGTTTTTTTTATGTGAAGATTAAAGCTTGATTAACATTTTTTTTATTTACTTATTTATATTTTAGATGATGTTTTGTCGTTTTAATTTAAATAAATCAATGTTACTGTAAAGTATTAAGTTAAATTAACCGGAAGAGTTGATGCCATCACTGACAATGCTGTATATTGTGTTGATTGTAACTATACTCATTCAAACTGTGCCATTGTGCGGTATACTCATACAAAACGATACCTCCTACTCTATAGATCAAATCAGTTTACTTACTTATACATTTACTAGCTGTCGCCTGCGGTTTCATTCGCGTTCCCGAGATAATTGCCTAATAAAATAAAAAAGGGATAATGTTAGCTTCTTATTAGTGAAAGAATTTTCAGAATAGTATCAGTAGTTCCTGAGATCTACCAAACATACAAACTTTAACTCTATAAAATTATTAGTAAAGATTAAAAGCTTAATAAATGATTAAATACTTATTTAATTAATTAGGGTACGAGGTCATTTGAAGATGATGAATTCATAAATAAAAAACAAGAATGTTATATAAACTTGCTATAATCAACATTTTTCTAATATGCAAATAATGATGTTTTGATCACCAGAAGCATCCGTTGTCATACGTCTTACAAATTCAGGAAGTGCCACCCAATTGGTTTTCGTTTCGTGTGAACGTATTGAAGTAAACTTTCTTCGCTCGCGGCCACTGACTATAATCTATGGTATTTGTTTTTTTTTATTATAATAATGATTGTGTAGCTACTGCGCGTTGTGAGTCAGGTGTGAATTTGTTTTAATGATAATATCCGATAGGGTTTCATGTTATTTGTTTTGTTGATGGAAATTTTTATACGTTCGGTCGGGATGAAGAGCTGAATCAAAGATTAAAAAATGAATCATAAATCACAAAAATATTACGAACGCGGCAACGCAACACATATGTGCCAGGTGGATTGCCACGTAACTTGTATAGCTTCGACGACAGATGAGTCAAATGTTCAAAGTTACGATGTATCAAAGTCAAATGTTCAATGATCGACGACGAATACCTATAGTGTACGTAGTATTTATATACTCTGAGCCTATAGCTTAGTTTCTGCCGGTTGTCTCACGTAGTTACAAAACCTAAAAATAATCTTTTTTTATATAGTTTTTTTACGTCAGCCGAGCGTGGAAAATTAGATGCCATACCAAAATAAAAATAAGGACGTCACTATAGCCAGGGTATTCTGCATCGAGGAATAATCCCATAGAATAGTAATACCGAACAATCAAATTCCGCAACTAGTCAGTGATTTTGCACTGATTTTGAACAGTGAGGACCAATCACTGCATCGTGTGTTCTTGACTCGGCCAATCAGAGCGCATATGTCCTTGAGTTAGCTAATCAGAGCGCATTGTCGACGGTGGGAATTTGGCGGAATAGATATCAAACAAAATGAATGTCATTACGCTTCTTTGGTTTTTTTTTTATACCACTAAGTTGGCAAACAAGCATACGGCCCGCCTGATGGTAAGCAGTTACCGTAGCCTATGGACGCTTGCAGCACCAGGGGCATCACTCGCGCGTTGCCGACCCTGAAGAAATCTCTTCACACCCTTTTTGAAGAGCCCCATGCAATGGGAAAACCACGGCGGGTGGGTTAATTGTTCGATGGTATTCTGAGACTTTAACCATGCCATAGCCGCAGGGCGTGATAGATTTATGTCACCAAACACTATGGTCCCTGTCACATTATCTATGCAACCTCAATATGTCATAGACAATATCATGCCACCGACATGCTGACAAGCACGACTCCTAACTGTCTTTTACTCTTCGTGTGTGAGTTGCATAATGAGGAACCGGTAGATTGGGCGCGCAAAAAAGTTTCTTTGTCAAGTCAAACGCACGAACTAAAACGCAGAAAGAGCTAATTAATTATTCAATTTGATTGAAATTGCTTAGAGTTCATTGTAACATTGTTAGTGGCCAATGTAAAATAAAAAAAAATCTCGACACTGGTTAAAATAACCACCTTGACTGTCGTCTGCCGGTACTTGAAACTCGATAATAAGCCCATTTGATAACGATAGCCGAGCCTTTAGTGATACGTGAAGAAAATGTGAATATAATAATAAAAAACACTTGTAACAAATAGTTTTCATAACCCGCCAGTAAAAGACACTAGACGTGACGTCATTGGAAATCCGAAATGAATTAAAGATATTTTTTTGTTTTCGATACCATAAACCTTGCATTCACTTCTTCGATTGACTATTTTTTATTTTCACAAACTTATAAAAACACTGTGAATGCTTGCTGACCCAAAATGTACAGTTTCTAAGAAGCATCTAATTTTATATGTCGAAAAACATCCATTGAATTTTAAAATCGAATCTTACGCAGAACGCATTTTATTTTGTGTACACGGGCTACTAACTTGTGTGCCAGGCATTGAATTATGTGTAATAATTCAATGGTGCCAGGATTCTATTTTTAAAATAAGAAAACATTTGACATTCCAACCTGTTAAATAATACGTTTTTTTTTAATATTACAAACTTCGTTAACTTTTAAATATCACAGATGCATAAGTTTATACACTGGAGTGCAATTGATAATTAAAATTAACTGCATTTATAAATGAATAAAATGGTTATAAATAAAAATCAAGGCCTATTGAATTATATTAATTATACAATTATTATTTATGATCGATACGTAACTCAATTAAAAATTTAATTTCGTACAATTCAGTATTGTGACATTTATTTCTGAAAAGTACCCATCCAATTGGTCACTAACGACCAATACGCAGTCTACATAAGTACTAATCCTCGATTTTGCGATTGTGGTGATTTGATATCACATTTCTTATAATTAGTGTTAACATCCGCATTATACTAAATTAAAATTCTATGCTATCTAAGAATCCTAATTGAAAACTATCTTATAAGACAGCAAGACGACGAACGATAGCATTACACGATTTACAAATATTAGAATACACCCCACCGAGGCTACTCTAATGGCCTGCAATTACATACTTATAATAGATAACAATATGGTAAAACTTCCTCATAATGCATTTAAGCTTATACCTGCAAGGTACGTAACTCGGTGGCAACGCCATCATGTGGTCAGAAACGCCTCACTGTCGTGCATGATCGGAATTCAAACTGACTCATCGGGATTCTAAAATGGCTGCCTGTCCTGTCATTTGGTTTGATTGTTTAGTGAACAATTTAGCAATCAACCTTCCTTTGTTTTTTTTTATTAATTACGGTTATTGGTATAGAGTAAGTACATGGAAGGACTTTTTGGCGGGAACTTGCAGAGCGTTTTCATTTTTATTTTCATAAATTCGTGTATTTTGAGTTTTATTGTATATTATCGGTGGTATTTTATCCAATAAAGAACAATCCATGTGCACCAGTGAAGTTAAATGAAATTAATCATGTGTATCGTGACTTTTCAAGTTGTCTCAAGAAGTCCGTGAAAAGGTTTAGTACAACCACCATTGTACTAAAACATGACTTTTATGGACAGTGACTGACTGAGGACTATGTGAACGTGATTTATTGTGACTAGAACTTATAATATAACTGGAAAATGGCAAAATACACAAGCCGTGTGACGCCAACAAATAAAAAAAAAACAAAAAAAAAGTGGAATATTTTTTTTCACGAAAATGTCACTCGAAGTGATAACTTGGTTAGAGTCACCAACCTGGTTGTGCGTGACCATAGTAATCATGATTTGAAAGAATACACATTCCGAGAATCAGTGTCTGTTAATACATACATTCCGGAAAGTTCAATACAAAAAACAAATAAATTCTTTCTTTACTGGTAAAAATATTACCAACTATTAAGCGGTCGTTTAACCACACAATAATGTTCACTTTCAATATGTCATAAATCACTTTCGGAAGAGAAAAACGCGAATTCTCCAGTAATTATAAGGAAAACGGCTCAAACAATTTCAATTTTAAAATTCTATTTGTTTGTTATATCACGAAATGTTTGACGTACAATAGTTATTTATAAATACCATTTTGTTTATGATAGTTACCAACAGTAAGTCAGTGATATAATGAATCATTACTTTGTCACTTGAGTGTTATGTCAGGGATAAATTAGCCACAGCTTTACATATAAATATTACAATATATGTATGTCTTTATTTTAAAATTATAACTACACACATCTTTGAGTAACTTGCATCATTTGCGATGGCTCGCAGTTAAGACGCGTATCCCATAAGTACATAACATACTTATGAACAAAGAAAATCCAAGAACTGCTTTCCAAGTGATTAAATCTCACCATGGTAAGCGAAGATGTGACCTCACTGTGCTTCCTTGGATAAATTGTTCAATGACTAAAACTTAGGGTATCGATGGCCAGCAAGATGGAAGCTAGAAAGTCCCACCATAAAACATATAAGCTTATAAGAATAAAGAGACATAAGGCTACGATACTCTTCTGTGTATTACAACAATTGTGTACAAACACATTATTGAATTGATACACCTATGCATAACAATTGTAATGTGTATTGTAAGTTGGATCTCAGCTCAGCATTGGGCAGTAGAATAAATAAAGCACTTATTTTCAGCTGAAGACTAAATGGTTCGGATAAAGTCGGTAAGAACTAACCAGTGTGTCCTGGGCTCCTGGCAGCATTAAAAGTAACTGCCTCTATAGGTTTAGTTCCTTTACCATCTTCGGTCATAGTATAACCAACATTACCGTGGTAGTACTATTGTATAAGAAAATTCCCGCAAAGATAAATAAAAAACTTCAAACGGTGAGATTGCGCAAACACATACCCCATTATTCATAATAAAGTTATCAAACGTTCTGTTTAGGCCAAAATACCTATAATAATATTTATAGTAAAAACCTACTCATATTGAGTATCAATGACGAGCCTCTACTTCCCGATTCCTCTCCTTTTCCCACATCATATGTGAAAGCGAGAAAAGAGCTTCGGGAATCTTCGACATACTTCGGCGACGCATCGCCAAACGCGTGTGTGCGAGTGAAACGAAACGCGCGCGCCCCGCAACCCCGCAAAATTTAGTACGAAAACCGCTACAGACCGAGACACATTGAACTTTGTGATTTGTGAACTGATATGAAATAATAGTGCTTATCACTGTGCTGGATTACCATAGGAGTTCCTGGTAAGTCATTACCTTTATCCTAGGAGGCTCCTCGTTTTCCATATTAATATTTTTACGCAAAAACCCATCACGTTCATTAGTTAAAATTCCGAGGTCTTTATCTGACACTTGACATTTGGTGATCGAAAGAGTGAGACGGGGCACACTATTACCCTGATTTAGTTAAAAAGCGATTATGAATAAGGGGGTTCGTAAAAACAATATGCTTTCCTTTCTTTCCCTGTCTTGTCCTCAAATTATTAAGCATTGTACTCATTATCCACTAGTATCAAATCACGTGCAATTTCTAGTTCCAACATAATTCCAATAATACATACAATCAACGTAACTTACCTGTCTTTACCACGGATTTCACGTTCCAATAACTCTCCTACTTATGTTACCTGATTCATTTCAAACCGTTGAAGTGCGTAAGAACAGATAGACCCAACTTTACCTCGCAGTTTTCCTTTCTTTAACAAGTATTTATCCTTGTTTGCCTAGTGACAAACAGGAATCACCCACAGGAAAATCAGGTTAAAGCACTTTACACTCAATCTCGACACGCAGAAGGTAATTTTTCCTTCTTTTCTCCGAATTTTAGTGTCATCTACGAAACATGGTAAATTACGACAAGAGCAGGATTCTTTTGATGGAAAACTAGCTTTGCGTCTCCCAGGAGTTGAATTCTCGAGCTTTAAACTTCGATGTTGCATTGTCGAGAAACTAAATGTAATTAATTACATATTCTAGATAGATAATTGGGCCACAAACCGCACTAAATTCTCATTTTCATGGAAAGGTAACGGCCAAACGTGAACACTTGGAATATAACTCACACTGCCTTATAAAATATGTTAAATTCCAGAGCTATTTTGCCAAGTCCTCTCAAGTACCAAGATATAGATCTGTTTGTAGCTTAGAGTATAAATAAGTAAGCTATAGCAAGGTTTGAGGCCTCCAATGAATTAGTATTCGAGTCAGCTCCGAGAGCAGGTGATCTTTAACGCACACAACTTGCCGCATTCCATCCGATATGAATTGCTCTAATGACTGCTTAATGTTCTGTTAATTCCTTTTTTGCTATTTCTAACATCACTTCACGTTTTTCATGGTTTCTTGCAGATATTATGATGTTCATTTCAGTTTACAGGTTTTTATTACTACTTAAAAGTAACGGCTTGATTGAATATTAAATTTTTCGTATCATTACGATAATCGTTCTCAATGTATTTTCAACATCTGGACATTTTGCAAATGAATGATAAGAAAATTATATTTTGAAATTACAATAACATTCTGATGGCCAAATTCTTAATTCTGCAAACAGTTATGATGGCTATTAGCAATGTCAGTGGAACAATAACGTCATTATGAATATAATTTTTAAATGCTGTAATTTTATTATTCCGTATGAGATTCGTATCATTTAATATAAGTATTAAAACAATTTATTAAAATTATTAGCTTTCCATACAATCTGGAAGAAAAAGATTCTAGGTATCCATTGAAATCCGGCTTAGAGGACCAGAAAGGTCCTTCGAGCCTGACGACCTCGATACCATAAACAACATAGTGTACTTGTAGTAGTGTCATTCTAAGATATGAATACATAGTTTCCAATATTGTAATCGCATCTGACGAATTGATCTCGATAATAAAAATAAAAGATAAGATAAATGAATAAAGACATTATTGGGATGTCGAAAACAAAGTAGAACGATAGCATTGAAATAATTTGTGCTTACACTGTATTGGAAACTATAGATCTTTTCTAATCTGATGCCATTTGATTGGATACCAATTAAAGTATTTATTCGTGCGTCATCGCAGACTCATTCTTCTAAATAAAGCGCTGTATTTAAGTCTATTGGTAAAGCATAAGACAAACACAGGTGGTCTGATGGCATTTCTTGTATTTATCAATGAACCATCTGTTTCCAGAAATTTTTGTCAAAAACGATTGTGATGGTAAAACACCTTGGAAAAATACTGAGCTCGTCTTTTAATTCATTCAAGAGCTTTCTCAAAAACCATGAAAGAATTGACATGTTCTAAAAATCTAACCGGCGATTACAAGGTCCCATTTCAATTATTTATTTGAATACATTTATGTAGTACAGCAGAGAGCATAATAATGCCACACTTCCATATGTCTCATTTTACTGCATCGGAATTCTCTTTGTCCAGTCCTCTCCTAACTTGGTGCGTTAATCACAATTCTGGAATGCACTATTTACACGTGCGCCTTTTCTTACTATTGTCAGATGAATTTTAGGCAGAATGCATGTATCCAATGCATTGAAAACTTTATAAAAAATATTGGGTACGTTCTGAAAAAAATTGGTTCGGAAAAGTCAATGATCGCATTTCCATGCGCAAAAACTAATTACTTCGAACAATACCTAGGCACATCAATCCATGCATGACAGAATGTAATTCCGAGTCACAATCAATCTCTTTTTATTGTTCAACTATTCATACATTTCTGCACTAAGTACCTACGACTAATGATTTTTCTTGACATTAATTCCCATGTTACAGATTTCTGAACGGGTTAAGTGCCAATAACATCAATCAATTATTAAATTCTGTTTGGTTTAATTAATACCTGTACCAACAAGGATACATAAATCATACTTGTATTGACAATTTTTGTAGATTAGCATTAAAAATAAATAAATTACTACTTAGACGTAATTTAAAATTAACATTGAATATAAACCTTATTTCTGAGTATAAATAGGTTTATATTATGTACATATAACTGGCATAATAAAAACCTTAATCATAAATACAAATAAAAAAATAATACAAACGGTTTGGCGCGAAGCTCGCGATGTCAAGTCAGTCAGCAGTCTGCAATGCTGCCCATTTACGGCTAGACTGAACATCTGCCGCTGAAGAAGTAAATTGTTAATTACACAGAGCAATTTCGCAGCTGTCCCCCGTTGGAGCTAAATGTCAAACCTTTAATCAATTCATTGGCAAGGCCGTTCCGTTTAATCCTGTATCAGCTACCTTCCAACGGAAATGAGTAATGTAACATTGAAAGATTATTTTTATATGGAGTCTTAACCTGAACTTGACACCGTCTTTACTACTTTTACTTTACTTTTTGACATTTTATTGGCACGTTTTTGACCATAATCTCATTATGGTAAGAGATGATGTGGCTGAAGGTGGTAAGCAAGAATCCTCTGATCACATCAAGTGTTGCTGCAGGAAGACACCAGGTATGTGCTTGGCGCCAGAATCAGAATATAGGTAGATTATCAACTTGAGGGTGGTAGCCAGGCGGGTACTACACAGTACCTACCACCGTGCAATAACTAGGTTCTTTTCTCAATATGTTCCATTTTACGTTACGTTACGACCTAAACTTATTTTAGGTAAGTAGGTACCACCTATAAGTTACGTATCACAAATTCAAATCTCGAATTTATCTACAAACAAAAACATTTGAATTTGAAAATCGAATGGATAGCGCTTGCAGTGTTCTCTATAATTGTATTAATGACTATGGTTTAAACATAACTGCTGGCACGTGGCGTGTTATTTTTTTCTAAGGCACAGTGCACACGGTGTTATCGGCCATATGCCACCGACGCGTGCCCTATGGAAGGGAGAGCGTTCATGCGTTCAACCAGGCATATCTTATTGGTTGATACTAAGGAGTTCACATTACGTTGAATCAATGAAGATTATATTTCAAAGTAGCAAAACATCGCATTCCGGATAGCTTAAAAGGTCTATATGTGTCACAACTCGTAAGATTACATTTTCTATTGATTTGCATCCGAAAACAAGGTAAACAAGTATATCGGAGTTTAGATTCAGTTATAAATATTGAATCGGGGGGCACGGCAGTGCCCCCATCAAGTCGAGCGCGAAGCAAACACTGCCGTACCATCCTTTACTGGAACCATTTCGCCGCATTTTCAGGCCCCTATTTGAGAACCTTTGGATAAGACCAGAACGCAGTAATTTTCGTCATCCAGTAAGCTATAATCACATACTTAAAATCCAAAATTTCAAGTCTATAGGTCATTTAGTTCCGAAGTTAAGCGAAAGCAAAGTTTCGCATTTATGACACTCACTCACTCACTCACTCACTCACTCATGATCATCAAAATAGAACTAGTACTTCCCATAAACTCAGAGAGCTGAAATTTGGTACAGAGTTAGGGTTTAATGGCCACATAAAGGGAAAACTATAAAAACTAGGATAATCGAAGATCTGGAGTACCTGGTGACCCTGATTAGAGAACACAAGAGCCCAACCAAACTATTAGAGATCGACATACCGCCTTTACAAAAAATATTCAACTTGGTGGGCCGCTTCATTTTCTACAAAAAGAAGTGAAATCCCACCAAAAACATTCTGTAAAAAACTAGCCAAGTCTCGATGGAGCTGCTTGTTTTTCTCTAAAAAGTAATGAAATCTAGACAAAGTCGTGCCAAGTCTAAGGTTCCTTACTGCGATTCCTTTATTATTATAGTTAATGTTGTGTGACTTGGCCGTTGAAGGGTACACAAGGGTACACAACCAGGTGCTCCATGACACCATTGCACCAATCTGTACTTGTACCTACTAACGTATAAAGAATGTTCAACGGCCAAGTCACACAACATTAACTATAATAATAAAGGAATCGCAGTAAGGAACCTTAGACTTGGCACGACTTTGTCTAGATTTCATTACTTTTTAGAGAAAAACAAGCAGCTCCATCGAGACTTGGCTAGTTTTTTACAGAATGTTTTTGGTGGGATTATCACTTTACAAAATTACAAATACTTACGTCAAACTTTGAGAATTTAGAAAATGACTCTATGACATAAGGTTTATTTTCGATGGGGACCTTCTTTTCTTGATACTTCTGTTACAGAGGTTTTTATTTTACGACTAGGTACTCGATACATCAGAATATTATTTCGAAAGGCCCGCCTATGTCAATTATATTCAATCTTCTATTTGTTTTTCTTATTAGATTATTGCGTACATAATGGATGGCTCATTTACCGTACATTTCGTTATCTAATAACTTTCACTGATATTCTGTTCGTCGGGTGCGGAAGTCCCGTCTTCAAAGTAACAATCGAGTTATGGACAGATGTTTTGGAAACGGTATAGTTACTATTGGGGTATGCGATAATATTATAGGGAGCGCCGGTCGCTTAGATATACAGGTTGCTTTTTTAAATATTTATTGAGTATTTATTATTTCTTTATCTGTCGTTGTATCTAGCTTAATGAGGTCATATATACAGTGCGTTATATTTTTACGACAGTATATAGAATATAAATAAATTTCATACTACATAGTATAAATAAAACCCCGTTATAATTATCAATAATAATATGCAAAAAATGTGCATGTGAATTATTGTGAATATAATGAGCAAATTTTGTTTATCTGATCTACTATCATTTGTCACGTGAACATACGTACCTACAGGTACCTAACCTGCCTTAATTACAGTTAAAGACGCCTAAAAAAAATAACAATAAAATAAATACTAATTACTTATACCATAATTACTCAATACGCATTGGGAATAATGCAATTGCGATTTATCCAATGGCAATTCTCGAAACTCCGCTTATTCACGTGGGAAATCATTAAAACGATAGCTCTTCTAAATTAAATTGTTTAATGAATTGTGATCTACCGTTTAGTAATACTAATTAATCGACGACGGGTATTATTGCTTGTTCAAGTGGTAAGCCAATGTGGCAAGTCCCTTAGGGGGACGCCAACAGATAGGTAGGTAGGGTTCGATTAAATGAAACAATGGAAATTAGTCCAATGAAACATTTAATTGCCTAAAATTCTGTGGCCGCCTCACGTCCAGATTTCACAGGGGGTACAGTTTTTAACAGGGGGAACACTGGCCTGAACTAAGGTAGAAGTAGCAGCTTCAGTTTTCGCTTCGGTCTGGTCCAGCTCCCAGGATGTCAGCGGGAGTAGGTAGTCCAGGCAGGCAGTACAGGAGGTAGGTCCCTCAGCGTTCCACAGCTAGTTATCAAGCTGCATAGGTAGATGCAAGGTAGGCGTAAATGTAGACGTAAATCCTGGAAGGCCAGAAACAAAAAGGCTAAAGCGTTTGCTGCGCAACTGTGTAGGTAGGTTTGAATCTAGGTTACAGTGTCCCTGACAAACAATAAAAAGGAAGCAGCGCTAGCATGGATAGGAAAGATAGAAAGCTAGAACACCTTACAATGGAGAATCAGATAGATAATACATGGGAACTTACCCTAGCGGGATTCCACGTGATATTAAACTAGATACAAAATTCGAAGCAAGTGACGCAGCCGTCACCTGTGAAGTCTCAAAGCGCACTGGCCGTGGAGAATTCTCGAACTGAACGACTGGGCGTTGGCCGCCGCGCCGGCGCAGCTCGCAAACCCGTTAGATTTGTTAGGGATGCGTAGGTGCGGGAACCATCATCATTAATACGTACTTGTAGATTCCGTACAATAATATTTATTAAGTATTTAGATTTTTAGGTTTTATTAGTTTAATAGGTTATATTTAATTATGTTTTAGAATAAGTTGTAAATATTATTTTAATTTAAGTGTAATTAAGTTTTATTAAAGGTTTTCTAACTATACTTATATTTATTTATGTAACTTGCAAGTGCAACGTTACAGTACCCCGCCAAAAAACGAAGGATTTTGCATACTAGACTGCAAAATCCGACTACTACCTATTATTTCATACTAAACTTATCATTACTCACAGACTACATTCTATACTTCACGCATCATACCATCTTCTTTCATAACATCATCAAATCTTACTATTAATGACTTGAGATCCTTACAAACAGAGTATAATTAGTAAATTTTAAGTTATACTCAAACAATAAGTTAGGTGTACTAAAATACTTATGTTTCTTTAGTACACTACAGTTTAGGTAATAGTTTTAATCTAATTTTAAGGCTAGTATATAGGTTTTATTTTATTCTTTATAGTTAATAAGTTTCATATCTTTGATATGCCAGGAACCTAGTAGTTTTCCAGACATATCTGATAATTCATAGACCAGAGGAGACTTTTTATCAATGATTTTACATTTTATGAATTTAGGAGCTAATTTTTTATTAAAATACTTGTCTTTATCACTTTGATAAAAAGTCCTTTTCCAGATAACGTCACCAATATTAAATTCAGCAGGTCTTCTGCGTAAATTATATTGTTGACAATTCCTACTATGAGCCTGTAGTAGTAGTGATTGTACTTTATTAAAGATACTAGAAAGCACACCAATATTCTCAGCGTAGGAATCTCGAGGTTGAAAGATGACGTCGTTATCGTTCTCAGTATCGATATAATGTGAACCACAAGTAACTAATTCACGCCCGTACACTAGAAAGGAAGGAGTGTAGCCTGTTACCTCGTTTACAGAACTATTCACAGCGAATTGGATTTTTGGTACAAGTTGATCCCAAATACGTTGATCGTTAGAAATAAATGTGGAGATAGCAGTCATAACAGTCTTATTGTAGCGTTCAACTGTATTAACATGAGGTGAATACTTAGGAGTGAAGTGTAATTTAGGTACTTTATATTTTTCAAACATCTGTTTTAACGTAGCACTTATAAATTGTTTACCGTTATCAAGTATCACAGTAGAAGGAATGCCATGTATTAGAAATACTTGTTCTTCTAAGATCTTAGTAACAATTTCTGCAGTCGCGCGCTTGATTGGAAATAATAAGCAATACTTACTAAAACAACAAGTCACGACTAAGATGTAGCAGTTTAGTTTTCTAGTAGGCGGTAGAGGTCCTACTAAATCTATGCTTATAGTTTGAAAAGGTCTCGAACAGTGTTTGGGCCGACCCATTTCACCTAAGGCAGCGTGGTTTTGGTGTTTATGTGATATACAGGTATCACAGGATGTTACAGCTGTTACTACGTTAGCGTGCATACCAGGCCAGTAGTACCTAAGACTGATGCGCTTATAAGTTTTAAAAATACCAAAATGACCAGCGGTTGGTTCAGAATGGTTTTCAGATATAATTTTTGTTCTATATTCTGCAGGAACAACTTCTTTCCACTCGAACTCTTTATTTAGAGGATGATGAGTTTTCATGAAGCGAAATAAACGATTATTCTTGACTAAGTAGTTTGGAAAAGAGGTAGGAGAATTTTGAGAACCATTGTATATGTTTAGATACCATTGATCATTTGTAGTTAATGTAGTGTTTAGATTATTATCAATGGCTGAAATTTGGCAAACGCGAGACAAAGCATCCGGTATAATATTATCAACACCTCGACGGTGTTTCATTTCAAAGTTAAATGCAGATAGACGAACACCCCATCTAGCTAAGCGTCCAGTAGGGTTATTTAGATTAAGAAACCACTTGAGTGCTGAATGGTCTGTATAGACAGTAAACTTAGTACCATTATCGAGATAGCATCTCCAGTGTTCCAAAGCCACCAAGACAGCAAGAGCCTCTCTCTCAGTGATGCTATAGTTTTTCTCTGGACCTGTCAAGGTTCTACTAGTGTAGGCGATAGGATGTTCAACTCCGTCAATAGTCTGCGTTAGTAATCCTCCAACACCATAGTCACTAGCGTCAGTGTGTACTTCGAACGGTAGGTCAAAGTTAGGGCATGATAGGATTGGGGCAGATACAAGAAGTTCTTTGAGTTTAGTGAAAGACTCCTCAGCTTCAGTAGTCCAAAGAAAAGGATTAGATTTTTTATTAGTAGAAGTTAGCTTATTCAAAGGACCAGCAATAGAGCTAAATTTAGGGACAAATTTACGGTACCAAGAAGCAATTCCTAGAAATCTTTTTACTTCTTTTTTATTTGTAGGAGTAGGGTAATTTAAAATGGTGTCAATTTTATTAGGATCGACGTGAAGACCTTTAGAATCAACAACATAGCCTAGATATTTAAGTTCCGTACGGAAAAATACGGATTTTTCGTAGTTAATAGTCAGATTAGCCATTGTTAGTTTCTTAATTACTTTTAAAAGCAGGGAAATGTGATTTTCGAATTGAGCCGAGCATATGACGATATCATCGATGTATACAAAGACTGAGTTTTCAAATTCAGGCCCATAGAAAAGAGTATCAACAAGTCTTTGTTGAGTAGCGGGAGAATTTGTCAATCCGAAGGGCATAGTCACAAATCTAAAGGTGCCACGATGAGGAATATAGAATGCAGTTTTATTCCGATCATTCTCAGAAATAGGCACTTGCCAGTAGGCCTTAGATAGGTCTATGCTACTTAGGTATTTAGCATTTTTTAGGTTATCTAGAATTTCTGAAATATAAGGTAATTTATATGCGTCTTTTTTCGTAACAGAATTTAGCTTACGACTGTCTAGACAGAATCTGAGCTTGCCATCCTTCTTAGGAGTTAATAATACAGGTGAAGACCATGGACTCTCACATTCCTCAACGACACCCAGCGACAGCATCTCGTCTAGTTGTTCAGATAAGATACGTTGTTTTTCAGGCGAAACGCGATAGTATCTTTGCCGAATAGGTAAGGCATCGCCAGTATCAATAGTATGTGATACTAAGTTAGTTCTACCTAAACCACGTTTTTCAGTTGAGATATTTTTAAACTGTTCTATAATGTTATCAGCAGTAACTCGCTGACATTCAGTTAGTTCATTATAGGACTGTAGTATACTTTTAGCATCAGTTACAGTAGTCACATCACCATCATAACTAGTAGCATCGTGCAGAGATATAGAATTTGAAAATTTAGGAAATAGATTAAATTTTGTCCAAAAATCAATGCCTAGAATTAAATTTGATTTAACAGTCGGAACAACGTATGCTTTTAGTAAGTGAAATTGGTTTTCAAAAGTAACTGGAAGATTAATGTATCCTATAGAAACCATACTTTGTCCACCAGCAGCAGTAAAAGTTCTCACAACATCGTTATTAATGACTGTATGACCTAGTGAAATTAAATTTAGATGAGCATTATTACCTAGAATAGTTACTGTAGAACCAGAATCGAGTAAACCGCAGAGGTTTTTGTCGCCTACTTGGATAGCCGCGTAAGGACGAACATCATCAATAGGTTTTTTATCGAAGATTGTTGTAATGAAATAACTAGAAAAGAAAATTTTAATAGTTGAAAGCCAGGCTTTCCAATCCTTTTCATCAAAATTTTTAGTTTTAGTAGAATCAGTAGTTTTAGTTAAGTTTTTTACCTCATTTATATTACAGCAATCTTCAGTAGCTAGTTTTTTTGAATTAGATTGAGATTTACATTTAGGACATTCAGGGTAAGTGACATTCATTGTTCCACATTTAAAGCAAATGGGGAACCTATCAGCTTTACATTGCTTCAAAGAGTGTTCAGAGTTACGGCAGCGAGGGCAGAAAACATTTTTAGTATTAGAATTAGAAGAAGCAATAGCAGCTACACCTGAATAATTAGTATTATTTGTTGGTTGATTTTTATAGTTATATTTCTTGTTGTAAAAATTACTATTAGATTTATTAGAATTGTAACTATTGTATCTATTTTGATTATATGTATTAGATCTGCTAGTACTAGGTTCAGACGTTTTTGAAAATGCTAGATCAGGAGCTAACGTATCAGTAGACACTCTAGGAGGTTCTTTAAATTGAGAAGTCAAAGACTGAATTTTTTCAAAGTTCTTACAAATGGTTCTTAAATTATCGATAGAATTGATAGTTGAAGAATTAGAAGCTAGTACGCTAGAGTAACACGGTCTAATATTGTGCATTAAGATGTCTAATTTCTCTTGTTCAGAAATCTTTTTAGTTAGCCTGGAAAATAATTCAGACATTTTAGCAAAATATATAGTAATATTTTCAGAATCACCCTGTGTTCTGTTTCGTATCTCAGACAATAGCCGGTAGTCGAAATCAAAATGACTAAAATCCTCAATCAGTAAAGAAATTAACTCATCCCAAGTAGTAACACTGTCTTTAATACTACGAAACCAATGTAACGCATCGTCCGTGAATATTTCCGTAGCATAGTTCATTAATTTAGAAGGCGATATGTTTCTAGCAGTACTACACTCGTTCACTCTCTGGACAAATGCATGTACACACGTTTTGCCGTTAAATTTTATTTTTTGTATATCATTTAAATGCGAGCGGTCACAATGTATCGTTACGTTTTGTACAGAGTCTAGCGACGACGATGTCTGTTCAACGTCTACAACAGGCTCACAGCTAGGAATCGGATTAGCCGATTTATTAATAGTAAAAATTTTATTAATCATCAAGTTCGTAACATTTTTCGACAAAGCCCTCACTCTTTCTAAATGTTTAGAGTCCGTGCAATCTATTCTTTTTAGACGGTGATATAGATGATTACCCAACGCTCTAGTGCGTTCAAAGAGATTTGAATCGTACTTCTCCTCTAACGATTTAACTCGCGATGTAAATTCACTTAAGGAAGTGCTAACGCCAGAAATATCAATATCCGGATCGATTCCAGATTCACAAATATCAGAAGTAGGTATAAGCGGTGTTAATTTATTTATTTGTTTACGTAATCCAAGTACGGTTGATGCAGGTTCCTCGCCTCTAATGAGTACTTCGTAGGTTAATTCGTTTTTGTTTAGCAAAAAGAATTTAATAGTATGAGTTCCCATGATTAACTAGACGATTTACTTAAGTAGTTAATGAATATAATGAGAAATGAATGATTGGTGTTCTTTACAAGATGAGAAAATAAGCTTATCTACGATTAGGTGATGGTCAAAGCAAATAAAATTAAAATTGAAATGTTTTTTTTTTTTTTTGAATGAATGAAAATGAAATGAAAACGAAAAGATGAAAGAAACGAAAAGGTATGAAATGAATGAATTTAGGTATGCGAACTGTTACGTATAACAAACAATAGATTTAATTTTACAATTTAGTTTTAGCATATATTAATTATTATCAGTAGGTAGGTACTAATAATAACGGTTTAGAATATTCAAATAGTTACTATATAACAAAATTACTCAATCATTAACACAATTAGTAGGAAGATACTAATACGTAGCAGTTAACAATGATAGGTAATGAAAAATGAGAAAAGAAAACATCAGGGTAAGCGGTCACATAAAAAAATAAAATAAGATAGTACGTACCAGTTCGCTATTCTGCAATGTCACCTTCACGTTCACAGTACAATATGTAGGTAGATAGATGATTGTACTAGCTGCTGACTTCTGGAATAATCTAGACGTGAATAGGCCACTAGAAACACACGTAAAGAGCGCCACTGTGGCAAGTCCCTTAGGGGGACGCCAACAGATAGGTAGGTAGGGTTCGATTAAATGAAACAATGGAAATTAGTCCAATGAAACATTTAATTGCCTAAAATTCTGTGGCCGCCTCACGTCCAGATTTCACAGGGGGTACAGTTTTTAACAGGGGGAACACTGGCCTGAACTAAGGTAGAAGTAGCAGCTTCAGTTTTCGCTTCGGTCTGGTCCAGCTCCCAGGATGTCAGCGGGAGTAGGTAGTCCAGGCAGGCAGTACAGGAGGTAGGTCCCTCAGCGTTCCACAGCTAGTTATCAAGCTGCATAGGTAGATGCAAGGTAGGCGTAAATGTAGACGTAAATCCTGGAAGGCCAGAAACAAAAAGGCTAAAGCGTTTGCTGCGCAACTGTGTAGGTAGGTTTGAATCTAGGTTACAGTGTCCCTGACAAACAATAAAAAGGAAGCAGCGCTAGCATGGATAGGAAAGATAGAAAGCTAGAACACCTTACAATGGAGAATCAGATAGATAATACATGGGAACTTACCCTAGCGGGATTCCACGTGATATTAAACTAGATACAAAATTCGAAGCAAGTGACGCAGCCGTCACCTGTGAAGTCTCAAAGCGCACTGGCCGTGGAGAATTCTCGAACTGAACGACTGGGCGTTGGCCGCCGCGCCGGCGCAGCTCGCAAACCCGTTAGATTTGTTAGGGATGCGTAGGTGCGGGAACCATCATCATTAATACGTACTTGTAGATTCCGTACAATAATATTTATTAAGTATTTAGATTTTTAGGTTTTATTAGTTTAATAGGTTATATTTAATTATGTTTTAGAATAAGTTGTAAATATTATTTTAATTTAAGTGTAATTAAGTTTTATTAAAGGTTTTCTAACTATACTTATATTTATTTATGTAACTTGCAAGTGCAACGTTACACCAACGCAAATAAAGAACAATGCTTGATATCACCATAGATACAGAAATAATTATTATTATTTAATAAACTTAAATCTTTGCAAAACTTTTGGTAGTAACAAAATCTTTATCATATTAAATATGATATTTTTCTTACCATACATAAATCTATTCTATATTTAATTCCATAAACATGTCAAATATTTCCGCCTATAATATTATACTACTAGTTGAGGAAAATTTTATTCACGTTAGTCACCGATTACCCATGTCAAAATAAATCAGGTTATTGTGTCAATTTTTTTTTACTACAAAGGTAGCAAACAAGCATACGGCTCGCCTGATGGTAAGCAGTTAAAGTAGCCTATAAGAACACTTACAATACCAGAGGTATCACTCGCGCGTTGCCGACCCTACAGAAATCTCTTCACACCCTTTTTGAAGAACTCCCTTGGGAAAACCACGCCTGGGAGCTCATTCCACAGTCTGAGTTCCAGACACAGTTTGTAAAATAAACATAATTTTAAAAAGAAAATAAATACACTTTTTAAATTTAGAAATCATCAAAATGAGCACCATTTATAAGGCACACATCAATAAGCGTGTGTACAAGGGCGCCTCCAGTGACCCCATGCGCGGACGCAGAAAAAAGCGGAACTTGGCAACACCTGGCTGTTACCATAGAGATCAAATCACTACACACCAACATACGTCTGCATTCATAATATCCCTTATTCCGCATGTTTAAAGTCTATTTTCGTTATGTCAATTCAAAAATAAAAAGGCACCGATGACACTCGTGTAACACGGACTCTATTGATTTTTCGTGTGAAATATAACGGTTTTCTATTGTTGACTTTTATTTAACAAAAGAAACGGGTAAAATGCAGTTGAAAAAATATTATTTAATTAACTGTTAACATATTCTTAGGATTTAATATTTTACCGAGACTTATTTATAACATCTCATTAAGAAAATTTGCAGTATTTTGGTAATTATAATGGCGAACTTTTTAATGAAAATAAGTCAACAAATAACCGCGCAACGTAAAAACGGTAAACAAAGCCATAGACACAGTAGGTAGGTAATGCATAAGCCTAAAATAAAATAGATCGATTACAACAAATTCCGTTATATCAGCAAAAACTTGTGTGCAAAAAACCGCGGTTCCATTTTCAAAAGTTCGATATTTTTTTATATGGGTTGTACTAAAGGACGCGTGCCGTACAGCCATGCGTGGCGTATGGCAGAGGAGCAGATGACACGCGACCGTTATGCCAGGTGCACGCCACAACATAATTTCCATTCTACACGACTACCACGTACGGTCATTCTGGAAGATAAAACATGTTTGAAAGGGTGGGTGCAAAATAGTTATGTTAATATGTAATTATTTGCAATTTTTTCTTAATAATGATAATATTCACCTGCAGCTTTGTCTGTTTTTTGACTAGGTTCTTATGATACCTCATCTGCTGATGCTAAAAGCCTTTCAAAATAGCACAAACACATTCACAAATTCATCATCATCATCATCATCAGCCTATAATGTCCCACTGCTGAGCACAGGCCTCCTTTCACAAATGAAAGTGAAAGGGAATGGGCAATACTCCACCACGCGTGCCCACTGCGGATCGGTAGAGGTAGGCTAGTGGTCAACCTACTGTTGGAATTTTTCAAGCCGCCTAGGAGGCATCCAACTAGCTTAACGACTATCACAATTAAGTGATAACCGGGACCAACGGCTTTACGTGCCTTCCGAAGCACGGAAACGCTCGATTTGAAATACCACTAGGCGGTCACCCATCCAGGTACCGACCACGATAGGCGTAGCTGAACTTTTCCGATCGATTAAGAACGGCTAATCATGCTACACCATGAGCGCTTATTCACAAATTAATGCTACTAAATTGCGATGGGATTATATCAATATTTTTTTTATAATACCGAGCTCATGTTATAAGCGATTATAATCCGTTTAGGTAATATCGGTATCCGTCACATCTCTAATGGACCGCGGAAAATGTGCTACAGAATAACTTGGTCATGCTTTCGCTGCTGCTCCATGACCATTGCATTTTCTACTTATAAATCCACCATTCGGTAAGATATTTAGTGCTCTGATTGATACGGCTGTTTTTGCTGAACAACTGGTTTTTATTCTTTCGTATATACTCCTCCCTCCTAGTTATATAAAAATCGAGTTATGAAAATTCTGCAAACTAAAGTTACATTATTGAATTTAAAAAAAAACGCTCCTGTATTTTCCTCGATGGATAAATCATCCTATACTGTGCCTCCAATATTTTTAATTACATTATTTTTAAATAATTTATAAGTAAAATAAACTCACAAGAGTTACAAACAAAGAATGAAAGATATTTCCGAAGAGCTCTTTGATTCTTGACTTTGAATTATTTATTGTTTCCAATGAAGCATAACTTAGGTACCAAGCGAGCAGAATCCAAAGGAAGTTGACAAGGGTCTTCCTATCATGCCATTCTGAAGGTTACCTTCACGATAAACACTCAAGGTTGCATTTTAAATTCATCCGCTTTTTTGCATAATCGTTAAATTCTGACTAATTGCACTGTCATCGATTATGGATCCTATATAGGTGTTAAATTCTATTGAATTTGAGCCGTGTTACGTAAGCTTTAGGTTCAAATGTAATAAAACTGAGCTTGAATTAATTGTAAATGGTAAGAAATGTATGGTATTAGGTACCTATTGAGTATCGATTCGGTAATTCCGTTGCAAGATGTATGAGTCAAAGAGTTCAATGGTCACAATTCAACCAGACAAACAAAACTAGCATTTCATACAGAAGCATAAGGTTTTATTTGAGAAACATGCAAAATATAGGTAACATTTAGTAAATTTTAGTAAATACGTTATCCCGCATAACGGCCCCTATACACATTATACCACGATCAAGACACATTTAACTATAGAACGGTCACTGCACCACGTTTTTACCAATAAATATTTTTTTACCTTTCAAATGCCTACCCCCAAATACTCAGAGCATACTCACGCGCATGTCATGTCGACATAATCCCGTTCGCGTTATTCGAGCACATAGCTGTAAGCTATTAGCAATCGTTAGTGTTGATTACTTGACCATTAGAACTCAAGAGTTATTTCACAATACATCACTTGGTTGCAAACTTTGTAGTTGCGTGTTAATTACTGTATAGCCATCAGTACATCATAGTTAATAGAATTGTATGTAATCTATGGTGTAAGTTGAGATCACGTTCGTTGTAGAACCGTAGCGGCCTCGAAGGACCATCTCGGCTCGAAGGACCGAAAACCTCAGTTGATGATTTGCAGGTGGTTGGGATATATTTACAGAAATACTTTCATAGAAGCTATACATTAGCAAGATGAATATGTTTAATAAATTCAATAAGCACGCATTATTATTGTACCTATGTTTAATTTATGAAGGACACGGGCATATGTAGATATTAGACGTGAGAACTCATAACAATAGACTTAAGTATTTCCAGAAGGTAATCCGTTAAGCAATTCGATTCGATTGCCATACTTAATTCCTTCCTATACCAAAGCTATTTTCTTGCAAACCAATTTATTACCTACGTTTACTGCAGAATTACATTTTATACTCAGGAAGTCATGACTCTTGTAAATTAATCGAGTAACATTTGTAACGGAAAATAGGTTATAAAACTTTTCTAATTAGGTTGCTATTTCCTCAGGAAAAACTACCTTCACTTGTAGCATAGCCAATGAATCTTTTCTAATACAGTTCACTAAAGATCAGAAGGTCAACTGAAAATAAAGCGTTCATTAATCGATGACGACGATGTCAATAACCGATAATAATCAATTATGAAACTTTACGTAATTACGGTTATCAAACCGACAATTATGCTTCTTACTTACCTAGTTGTAGTACACTTCATATAATAGTATAGGTAGGTACTTCTTATAAGTTATTTTTGGTTCATTATCTTACTTAGGTTAATTAATGATAATAGGGCCGAAAGTAGTAAGAACAAGAGGCTCCCAAATGCACCTATCTATAGCTACATTTTCAAATTGAGGGTCTCAGATCCGGTAAAAGACCGAAATCCGGAAAAATCGTAGCAAAGTAAATCCATCCAAAAAATCCATCCAAAAAATATCTGAATAAAATAAGAATAGTTCATATCACAGATAAAAAACGACTGCGTAGCGTGAGAAGCTCGAAGATGTTGTTTACGTCGATATGATTGGACAAAGATCGCAATGTTAGTAATAATAAATTCAATATCTATTAAGATACTATCTACATGACCAAGGTGTAACCGGTAGTTAGTTATTTAGTTATTGCATTAGTGCTGTGAATCAGTCTTGACTCATAAACCGCACACTCGCTGACCGATTTATGGTAAACTTGATAAGAAGTGCTAAGTCTTCTATTTGCATTTTTAATAATTCCATTTAGGTACTTACTTTTTCCATTTGTTTTGAAATGAAAAAGCGTTGAGAGGTCTCTTAAAATTTGTATCCTAAAACTTATAGTTAAAGATGATTTGTGTTAATTTATGAGTAAGTATTACTGTAAATATAACAAAACAGCATTTCTATTAAAGTTATAGACTGGATAGACCCTGGCTCCAGATAGATCAACGCAGCTCCATACAGGGGTTAAGTTTACGATTCCTGAATCGATTAACTATTTCTTTTAACACTGATCTAATCGATTCTTTATATGGTCCACTCGTATGATACCATAAATCAAAGTAGAGTTACGATCGCGACAACTATTCAATTTGTATCGAGTAAAAAACCGATTAAATGTTCAATGTCGCATAACTGCCCTGCTATTTCTTAGTCAAGCGGTAAATTGAAGGGGAGACGAAATCACAGTCGATGTGCGAGCGAGCGCCCTTGCATTTGTGCACAATAGCCTCTGCAACGGTTTTTAACATCTGCCTGGCCCTGAGACTTTCGTGATATGCCATTATTATTACACAAATGGTAACTTCGTAACACCTTCGTCTTATAAACACATATTTTTCGGTTGTTTTCAATTTCAATCGTGAGCAATCAACACAAAAAGCGCAGTAAATTCCCATGACTATAGAAATAAGTAAAAAACAAATAGATAATACGTATTCAACCACAGTACTAGACGTCACGCGTCGCCGGGCACGCACCTCCAAACCATAGGTCTTTATAATGGACCAAGACATTACGTCATTTGAACACCGATCATTAAACCCGTCACCTTAGACACGGTCTTCCCACGAGTAATTACCTATCTTTGTTCTTTTTCAGAATGTCGAATTTTCAACGAACTCGCAGCAAGGTCTGGTGGGGTGATGCGCCGCCGAATATAGGAAGTCCAGTAGCTCAGCCCGAGTGGAACAATAACAGGGCAAAGGACGAGCCCGACTGGGAGCCGCAGCTACCTCACTGGATCGCCAACCAGCCCGACCAACAAAAGAACAATAGCGTAGATAATATTGCGCAACCGAACAATGTACAGATAAACCAATGGCCTCTACGGCACGGCAGCCCAGGCAGCCATAAAAGTCAAGATTCCGGATTCTCCGATTCTGATAGCTCCCCGCCTCCCTCACAGTATTATCCATCACCAGATAATAATGACTCCAAAAATAAATCGTCGAGCAGCAGCGATTCTAACAACAATGAAAATATTACTGTGAAACAAGTGATTGACTTTCAAAACACGCCACAGAGCAAAGATGTCGTCGACAATGGAAGGATATCCGAAAATATCAGCGTCAACACTCCGACACCGAAGCCACGACTGCGCAGTAGCAGCGTTATACAGACACCGTACGATTTGCAGAAATATTACGAAATTCATCACGATGAAGAACATATGGAATTGCTGAAAGACACTGTTGGGGATAAAGATGATGTAATTAAGACTGAACCTAAGTACCCCGCGCCGAAGAATATCAATAACGAAAACCTGAATAAAGATAAATTAAAGATCGCACCAAATATTAATAATTCTAAATCTAATATTAGAGTCGATAACAACGTAACGCCTCTGAATAATGTAAGCAACAAAGAGAATACTCCAAACAGAAGTGCAATACAAAAAAATACCAAAGATGTACCAGTTAAAAATATTAATGTTATAAGTCCCTCTAAAAAATATCCAGTTAAGAAATCATTTATATCGAGACCAGAAAATGACAACACCAAAGTTATTAAAGTAGCAAAAGTAAAAGACCTGGAGACGAGTAAAAATAAATCGGACGAAAGTTTAGAATTTCTAAAATTAGAAAATAATAATGAAATTGTAGTCAACAATCAGCCAAGAGTCCGGACTCCTATATCTAATGTATCTTACATACCAACTGAAAGAACTACTGTAACAAGGATTGAATACAAACGAAGTAACTCTAATGAAGACAATATACCAATATCCACCACTCCAACATTCCAAAGAAATCGATTGAATAAATCATTAAATTTCGAGGCGCAAAGGTTAGATCAACAAATACTTGATATTCAAGGCGGTTATCATTCTTTAGGATACATAGATGAAGACGCAATACCTAACGAAGAAGTACCACATGAAAAAGATCAAATTCACAAACCTACTAAAGCTCTACTTGGGAAAAATATAATGGATAGCCTCCATTTAAAACCAACTAAGAAAGTGGGACCAAAGGCTAAACAACGAATGGCAACTAAGGGAGATAAAGCTAAGGACATATTTAAGATTTTTCCATCAAAGAAAGAAAAGCCTGGTGTTGTGGAAAGTCATGCTGGAGGAATATTAAACGGAAGTCGAGTACCATCTCTCGGTCTGCCTAGATCTACTGATTACAACAACTGGGTCGTTGTCGGATACCCAGAACAACAGGAGATGTTGATACCACATTACAATGAGAGGCTCGTAGGTACAGAAAACGAGGTCAACTTGAGAGTGAACGACCACACAGAAGAAGATGCATACTACCTTAAGAATAGGCGAGTAACTCCACCTCCACAATTTCAAGATAAACAAAAGTCACCTTACGATACAGACACGAAAACTAACAGAGATCTATCCCACGATACTAAAAGAGAAAAATTTAAAGATGACGAAATGAATTTCGCAGATGTTCAGTTAAATCTAGCATGCACATCGACGCCAAAAATGCTTGCTCCAAACGAGTTCATGAATGGTGTCATTCCAAACAGTGATAGGAAGACTCCACGCAGAGTCAATCTATTAGGCAACTTTAATAGCGGGTTAGTATATTTTTAAATTGTTTTACATAACTAATTGAAGGTTAAATAACTGTTAACCAGTTTGTTGCACCTCTTTCTATGCAAACTTAGCTACTACAACTCGTTTAATAAATGCAACGTCGACGGTAATTATAGTTTTTTTTATGATTACAGGGTGGTCTTAAATAACCAGAATGAGTTAATGTATAGAGAAAGAAGTATAGACCAGACGACTTTGGAGCGTCTATGCGAGAGGAAACCAGAGCCTGTACAGTATTGGCTGTGTGATCTGGTCGGGTCATGTGAGAATGAATGCATGACGACGCTGCAGAGCAAGCCTCTAGGAGCCGAAATGAAAGCGATGGTATCGGCTAGTTCGGCGACAATCACTGGGAACATCAAGAAGGTGCAAACACACGGACAGATCATCGTACATCAGTACAGCGATGTGTTAAGGTAAGCTTTACCATACAATAGGAAAAAGGAACTTGTTTCAATCATTACGTTACAACTGAACAAGCGTGACTGACTTCACTTTTACGTATGCAATAACTATTTTCATAATTCCAGGCAATTAGAAACGAATAAATCAAGCGAAGAGCAAATTTGCTTACTCGTTGCGAACATAAACGAGTTTGTGTTAGCACATAGTATTACACTGAACACCAAGCCACCTGGCGAGACTCCTGAGAGATGGGATAAGATAAAGAAGTCATTGCAGATGTACCTTCAAAAACTGATAGACATAGGAGAGGATGTGAAGATAGAATTGAACGAGAGCAATCCGGAATGGTATTTAGTACAGAAACACTTGGACACGTTAATTGGAATCTTTTTGGAGACAACTAAAGCAGTTTTAGTTCAACAGATGAAGGTAAGAATCTTGTCTGTACAAATAATTAAATTCGTAAAGAAAATAACTTGTTCGAAGGACCAAATTTTACCATGTACTAACACAACCTTATTCTCCAGACTTTAGTGTCCATAATCGAGGAACCACCGTCGGACATGATTTTAAAGAGCACTTTAACATCCATCGGTCATTTAGCTATGCTAGACAATGCAGAGAGCTCACTGCATGAGAAATGTGCTCAAATTATGAAGAGTATTACTGAGCTGCCGTTTGTTGACTGCGGAGTCCCCAGGGCTTTGCTGACAGCGATTATAGAAAGCAGCAAGAGTTCAATCAAGGCACTTTCTTTACGTGCCTTAGCGACTGTCTGCTTAAATGGCGATGCTGTCAAACAGTTTGAAGAGGTGAGTTTCAATATTATTATTGTTTTTAACTTGAATGAACGTTATCTCTGCGTATATATAAGTGAGGAATGTTATCATCCAATGCTTTATCAAAAGTTTATGTAAAAATATCTCCCTTATATATTTGCTTTTCATTCGTATCATTTGATTAGAAAACCGGATTTCTTGATATAAATAATAATTTTACTTTTTTTATTTATAGGGTGGCGGCATAGAAATCCTATCAGACATACTGTCAGACCGGTCGAACCCAGAGCCTCAGATGCGGGAAGCGATTACAGTCCTCACTCAGATCACCGCACCCTGGCTCAGAGGGCATTATGACCTCACACAACTGCACCTATACTTGAATACCATTATCGAGAATATCACTGGTAAGTTACAAGTAGCGACATCTGTTGGAGAGTAGCATAATAATTGTTAGATGCAGCGACACCTGTAACTATTGTACGTTGGGTTCTTAAATCATTCAATTGTTCATTCATTTAGGTATCTATAAGAATCACAGACAAATGAAGAGCTAGTTTTTCTTCTTCTTAGTTTTAAGTTTGGCAACCAAATCAAGATTTATTTCTGCCAGTGTCGAGTTATATTATAATTTCCAGTAATGCTGAGCTTTTTTTCCAGGCATTGTATCCCGCACTGAATGCTGCCAACTACTCCTACTTTGCACTGCTTGCTTAGTCAACTTGGTGCGAGAGTTGGAGTTAGAGAAACGCGATGATGGCTCTCAGAACAACTCTGATATTGTGGAGATCTTCACCAAAAATCGTACGGTCGAACGTCTGTTGGATGCTGTAAAACGCCGGGGACCTAATATATCGGTGTTTTTACAAGTGAGTACTGAATTTTAAAGGGAAGGACTGAATAGGAATTTTAGGTAGTAAGTTTTTCGTGTAACAATATTTTTATTTGAATTTCTAGAATTTATTTACCATTTAAAACCACCACGATTATATTCAACTATAATGAAAAAAAAAACATTTTTTTTGTATGCAAATCGATTTTATACTTAATTAATGTTCCCATTGTGATACTGACAGTGCTTCGAGGAAAATTCCCATTTGAGTAGTAATACCGAGTAATCCAATTCCGCAACTAATCAGTGATTTTGCACTGATTTATAACAGTAACAACACCGACCAATCACTGCATCTAAATCTTTTGTATGTTCTTGTCTTAGCCAATCAGAGCGCATCAAGCGCATGTGTACATGAATTAGCCAATCAGAACGCTTTATCGATGGTAGGAAATGTGCGGAATTTCAAATTTAAAACAAAGAATGTCATTGCGCTTCTTTGTGTAAATTTTTCGATGTGTCAATGTAACTACTGTTTTATGATGTCTTTATTTTTATTTCTCATATCGTGAAAGACTACAGGTCGTTGTTTTGGTCAGCGACGAGCGACTCAGGGTCGATAATACAAACGATACTGGTGCAAAAAAAAAATAAAAAAAAAAACTTTTTTTTTTTTAATAATAAAAATAAAAAAATTAAAATTTTGAAAATCATGTAATAAGCTAAAGTGTAGACATAATACTCAACGGGAGTACGAGGGAGTAAAGGGGTGGGGCGATGGCGGCTTGCGCCTAGCTCTAGTCTGTGCACGTGCCTAGTAACCATACTTTGCGGTAATTTTATTTCAAATTGAATAAGGTATTTCTCAACAAATTTACAGTATTTAATGGAATTAAGTCCATTTTTGTGGAATATATATTTTGTACTACCGCTCCTGGGTCGCTTGTCGCCGACCAAAACAACACCCTGTATAACTAATATTACGTAATTTGTTCAGGAACAAACCGCGTCTCTCCTAGCTTCACTGTCCCGTATTCCCCGCTGCATCCTGCTGTTGTCGGGGCTGTCGTCGGTGACGGTGGCGCTGGTGTGCTTCACGCGGAGCGCGCCCGTGCACGCGCCCAGACCCGCCGAGCTGCGCGCGCAGGCTCGCTTACACTGCCACGCCGCCGAGGCCATCTCGAGGTACGAACTATTGCGGATAGATGGCGTTGTATGTGATAGTATTTAAGACAACTATAAAAAAATATTTAAAAATGACTGTATAACTTTTATCTTGGTTTTTAATTAAGGATGTATATAGAATAGATTCCTGAACAAAAATATATTTAGTTTGTAAATGACGAATTATCAAAAAATACGAAAGTATGAAGATAAGGTGCGTCGAAGCTCCGCGTGACGTCTCATTGCGGTAAACTTTTTACTTAAACATGACGTCACGCACGAGCCCCCACTCCCGAACATTAACGCGCTTTAAGTTAAGTAAATTTTTAATGATTTGGTAAAGCAAAAAATAAAGTACCTACATTTTTTGGTAATCCGTCGGCCTAATTAGAATTATATTTTTACCCTCCATATGCATAGAATTATCCTGGAATATTACTGCCTAATAAGTACAAATGTGCAAAACTATCGAATATTCCAATAAAAAAACCTCGATTGTTTGGCCTTATAAAACCCTGCGTCAATCTGAAAACTATCAACTGAATACAAAGTTCCCTTATTAACAACAACATTTCTTTCACAGACTATCAGTAGTACCCGACGTGGCCCACCAGATAGTCCAGTTAGAGGGTGTTCCACACCTTACCCGCCTGGTTAGGGTGCAGAGAACCCGCCCTCAACTGGACTCCAACCCTGATCAAACGCTAATACACTGCCTCAAAGCCCTTCGTACCATTTACAAACATGACTCGGAAGCTTTCGATGAATACCCCAAAGATGTCGACGATATGATCCGGCCACATTTGATGGAATCCCTCATGCTGTTCTCAGCTAAGCAGGAGAGCTATGTTTAATTTGATCGGGCTATCGATGAATTTGAGAGACTGATTTTTGACGGCTGTATAATGATTGACAATGTAAAATAGATAGTATTGAAACTATAAGATTTTAGTGTAAAATGGAATTATAATAATACACTGTAATAAAATGTAGTAAAGAATATCAGCACATTGATTCTTTGTAATGGAATGGGTATCATACATTTTAAATTAAAAAAAAAACATTCTGTTTTTTTGACATCTTTTACCTACTTTTATCAAACATTCATCTGAAATGTTATTTTATCAACTGTGTTATCAACTTATACCTACATAATCTTTTGAATTATTTGAAATCATAAAAAAAATTACATCTGTATTTTTAAAATGAGTTTAAATATATATATTTAAATGCCATACATTCCACTTTTTAACTAAAAGTGTTATTGTATATAAAATTTTAATAGAATAAAATATTCTTTACATAGCTTTGTAAAAATATGCTACTATAATTTTTGTATTTTACTATAACTTATGTTTGTTGCATAGTTTTTCTAATGTTTAGTAATCAGAGGCCATACAATGTTATGAAATTATTATTTACTAGTCTTTTATTCATCGCTCTAGATATAGTTTATATTATTATATAGCACCGTGAAGCATCGCTTCAAGTATAGGAGTGACTTTTTTTTAAATGAAATAGCAAGATAAATTTTATCTGAAATAAATTTGGATTATTTTGACTTGATTATTTTGACCACATCACATATACTTTTGACCACTACATTTGACTACTTAATTAATTACCTTTTTTGTAGTTCGTAATTTATTGGTACCACCATTATACTTAATATTATTTTCGTAGGTATAATTAAGACTTGTAAAAACTTTATATTGGAAAACTTGTAAAGAAATAACCTACTGAATAAAATGTGCAGGTTTACTGCATCATTGTTATCTGTTCAAAAAATAAAATATATTATCCAAATAATTAGTATTTTTACTCTCTAACACATATTTTTTTTATTTACAGATTTATACAGAAACGATTTCTAATAATAGATTAGTTGGAAATCTTATCCTAAATAATTAAGAGCAGGGCAGGCAGCATACATAGAAATCATTTCATCTACTCAATATTGATATAAAAACAATAATTCATTCAATTTGGTTTATGTATAAAAATATTGTTACTTAAATTGATAATTACAATAAAAACTAACTAAAACACTTACACAATACAATAATGTACATATCTCATCCATAGGACTGTTTAATATTCTTAGAATGTACTATGTCTACTGTGGTCTCGTGACAATGTCTAAGATCCATGTCATATACACCTAGACAGAATTTGTTCTCGGGTGGCTTGAAGAAATCTAGACCTCTGCCTATTTTTATTATCCAGCCTGAACTTAATCTGAAAATTAGAGAAAAGCTTTGTTAGATCAAGTGGTCTAAGGCCTGTATTATAACGAGATCAAGTATCAAGAATAGATCGTCTTAATCGAAAATAAACCGGTGCAGGTTCCAAATTCAATTGTTTTAATCTCAACTCAAAACATGACTTGAGCATTGATTCACATTCTTCAATACCTTTGAATGGTGGATGAGACCTTGTAATAAGACAGTTGTTCTATATAAGAGTGATAGGGATCCTGTGAATCCTGCACAGTGCAAGGTTTGCTAAAGTGCATATATTGCTAAGACTTTGTCCAGAAAGGACGAATTCTCTAATCTCTCGCGAATCTCTCGCGCGTATTTCGAGTCGAGACTCTGGCGAAGTGCACGCGTTTTAAGCACATATTTTAAATTCGGGCGAAACGATTCGCAGCGAATTCGCCCGTCTGGACAAGGTCTAAGTATTTATTAATTTAATAGTCTAAATAATCTCAAAGGAGGGCAAAGGGCTTCCTGCTAAAGAAGATTAGGGTGTTCAACCGCCATGCCACCATGACATGAGATCAGTAGTTAGATATCCAAATATATCCCAGGTTGGGGGTTAGTTAGACCCAAGAAAATTTTGTCTTTTATACTATGCCAGGTTTCCATATTACAAGCTGTATTTAGACTTCACTGAAGTTGGCCATTGAACCACAACCAAGTGTAAAAGTGCTTGCAACTAATTATCCAAGTAGTGTGCTTGTATACGGCAAATTAAACTTCACTAAAAGTTAACAGTGCTGCCTTTTAAAAAATCTATATTTGCAACAATTTATTTGCTTTCAGAAATAATTTATGGCTAATTATTACATTGTCAAATTCACATAATATTAAAATGGTCCTGCCAACTTCAGGGAAGTTTTAGTTCAGACTCATATGTTGAGAATACACATTTATTTATTCTTAACTAATATGAGGAAAAAACATAGGTACTCACGTAATTTGTCTATCATGTAAAGTCTCAGAGTATTTAATAATAAGTTGTACTCTATATTTCAATAAATCACTAACTAAGTTACTGAACCACCCTCTCTGGTCACCCTCTGACTTGCTGTCTCTTGAAGTTATTAGCTCTATGTGCTTTAAGTTTGTGCAAGACCTAACTAGCAACTCACACAGTCTGAGGAAGTTTTGGCCCTGAAAATAATTAATAAATTATGTAGAAAAATATAACAATATAAATATTTGGTGAAATCATGACAAAGTGAAAGCTGTTAATAAAATAATAAATATCCTGGGACATTCCTCACACACGGTCATCTGATCCCAAACTAAGCAGAGCTTGTACTATGGAAACCAGATAACTGATATAATACATATACCACTTTTTGTTTGTAAATACATACTTAATATACATAATTACACCCAGACTCAGGACATACAGATATGCTCATGCACACAAATGCATATCCTGTGTGGGAATCGAACCCACGATCTGTGGGGCATAAGGTAAACCTTAACCATCTGCACCAACAAATAAAAAAAAAAAAAAAAATATCAAACTTCACACCGACCTGATGGAAACTCCTAATATAGGGGTCTTCAACAACAACATACTGTACTTCCTCATCTAAAAACCTTCCAAACAATGCTTTATAACTATGGCCCGTTGAGTTGTTCTCTATATGAACTTGTTCATGGAACTGGCCAGCTTCTTTTTGTTGTAAGACTAACTTTTTAATAGCCTCTGCTCTATTCATGTACTCTTCAACTTTTTTTCTAAGGTAGCTTCTGGTAGTATCATCAGGCTCTCCTGAAAAAGGAATGATATATAAGGAAAGACCATAAATTGGTAACTATATGGACAGTATGGTAGCAGAAGTTTTAGAATTTAGAGTTGCTGAATGTTTGTTTACAATAAGACGGGATGAGTGTTGTCTTACACATTTGTACATGTGGTTGTTTTATTCAACGTCTTTGTTATTTACCTTTCATTTTGTCAACTAATATTTGAAGTCCTTCCTGATAACAAACTAGAGCTTCTGTATAACGTTTCTTAGTATCCAGCTCCACGCCACGTTTCAGAATGTTTATTGCTGCACTTTCAATATTCATTTTTGTATTTATAATAAGATAAAAAGTTCACAAAAGTCCACCCAAGAGTTCTATGATTTTTGTTTGTTTTTAAAACATATTTTTTTTTTGCTAATTTGTTCATGACCATGGACACAAAGTCCTTCAGTCGCATACATTTTATAATATCTCTTTATTAAAGTCCGCACATTAACTTTCTCATAGTCCGCATTGTCAGTCACCGTCCAGTCATGTTTTAGTAAAATGGTGGTCATTGTACTAAACCTTTTCAAGGACTTTTTGAGACAACTTGTAAAGTCACGATACACATAATTCATTTCATTTCACTTCACTGGTGCACATGGATTAATCTTTATTGGATAAAATACCACCGATAATATGCAATAAAACTCAAAATACACGAATTTATGAAAATAAAAATGAAAACACTACGTCACTCTGCAAGTTCCCGCCAAAAAGTCCTTTTTAAAACATCGAAAGGCAGTGTGACCAACATGAAATTAGATTATTTCTCTCTATGGATATCTTTTCGCCTTATTTTCTATGCCAAAGGCGAAGTCCCACTCCACGCGGGTCTCATCTCAACTTATCGCACACCTATAGTAAATAATTAACACTATTTTCAGTCTAATTTTGTACAGTGTCAACTAGAATCTGCTAGATGTTATTAGAGGGCAATGGTAAATCCTGCCAAAAAGGTAGGAAACAGCCATATATGGTCACACTGTTGTAAGATTTCCAAATTGCCATAAAAGTTCATTTACGAAGTTCTGTTGAATAATTTTATTATTTATAAAAACCCATAAAAAGCACAGGAATATGAAAAAAAAACATTTTTTTTTCAACTTGACATTTATAATATTCGTTTTTTTGTATTACAGAATAAAACGTATAAGTTTATAAACATTAAATCGTAAATTTTCTCAATGTAGGTTTTTTCTTCAACAATCTTTATAAAGTAGTCGTTTGCCTGTTAGTCAATTCCATTTTACATTCATGTTTTAAAATTTTATTTAATTATGAGTTTAAAAAAATAAATAGATGAACACCTTACATTTCAAAAATATTAAATGAAAATGTATGAATCAACAGCAGACATAAATAAGAAAAATATATTAAACTTTTTAACTAATTTTAGACAAACACTAATCATGAGTGATTAGTTGATTACAGCCCAAGTGAAATGGAATGAAAATGAAGTAAATGTCAAATAATCAATCAAAATCTGTCAAACAAAATCAAAATTTTGTAAACAGAAAAGCTTATGTATTTTTTTCCTTACAAATAAACTAAAACTTGATAAAGTGTAATTTGATCATAGTTATGTAGTATTTGATTCGATTATAACATAACAAGCATATTTTGATTAGAATGTCTCATCAACTTGGCCGTGTGGTATCCGTGATTCTTCACCGGTATTTTGGTGAAATTGTCCAAAAAGTTGGTAACGACTTATTTACTTATGGCAGGAAACCCATTGCTATGATCGTGAAGACTACTGGTCTTCCTCGTAACCAGGTATGTCATAAAAACCCACAACATACCGATCTTGAATAGGTTATGTTTTGAAATGGGGCTATTTTTTGTATAAGCTCAAAAGTTCTGTGGAGTGTAGTTTTAGAGGCACTATGACATGAGATACTGTCAAAGCTATATAATAAATGTTGCACAACTAAATAAGCACCTATACGTCTACATTCACTATAACTTCATTTTTTATTTCAGGTCATTGAAAGTCTTCGAACACTGCTCAAATTTGATCTAGCTACTTTTGAACCGTCTGCAAATGAAGTGTTTGCTGATTATAAACTTGTTCCTGACAATGTCCTATTACTTATTAGGTACCCAAGGTAAATGTGTGTTCAAGTACTTAACATATGGTTTGTATATTCAATGTGAGGCTATTTCTAGCCTACTCATATTCACTTAACACAATATAGTTTTTTGAGAAGGCCTTATATTCTTTTTCAAAAAGGTATCCAAACATGTTACAGTAGTACCCAACTAATAAGGCGCGTTGTGAATCTTCATTCACACAGAAAAGAAAGTATGGCCCCGAAGATTAATGAAAGAATGCTTAAAACTTAGAATTAACCTTAGATCACTACTATAATGTTCATAATACACTGCAGCTGTTAGTTCCGTCTCACTCGCAAAGTCACATGGGCTAACATGGCGGCAGCTGCCGAGCAATAGTGGTTTCCCACGCTTTGAAAATGTATAAAAAGTATCTTCTGCGCAGGTACATCAGTAAGCCATATCAGTTGGGTACTACTGTACCATAGCTACATCAATTTCCTCACCATTTCAGGTACCTACTCCAAATGAAGAGTAAATATGGAAGTATAGCAGAGTTACTAGTGGAAGAGTTACTGCAGCAGGCATGTTGTTCAGCCACTGTCCTGCTTGTCACCATAGCTAAGAAATATAAGGATGATAAGGTTAATATTGGTGAAGTGGTGTACAATTACATGGAAATCCTTTAACTTTTATTGATCTTTATATCAAGTGTTTCACAAATTCCTGGTGAAAATCCTATTCATCTAAAATACTTATCCAAACTATTTTGTCCTATAATTAATTAATTTATTATAGTAGGTAGGATTGGTAGGAATCTGGCTACATAGATTAAGCTCTGCTTAGTTTGGGTTCAGATAGTAGTACAGCATGGGGTTCTTCAAAAAGGGTGTGAAGAGATTTCTTCAGGGTCGACATGCAAGTGATACCCCTGGTGTTTGCAAGCATCTATAGGCTACGGTAACTGCTTACCATCAGACGTGCCATATGCTTGTTTGCCACCATAGTGGTATACAAAAGAAGATAGTAATCATAATGATAGTGGCACCATGGTAAATGGTATTTTTATAAAGCTATTCATATGTTAAATAATTTCTGTACAAACAGGAAAAGAATGTAACAATAATAAATCTCAAAGAGACGTTCATAAGCCTGGCAACGGCGGCCTATATCCAGCAAGCACCAGTTGCCGAGCTAAAGGAGGGCAGTGAGATACCCACACTTGTGCCCGTGGCTACTATAGTGCCAGACCTTGACGCCAGGGCTTTAATACAGGCAATGAATGGAAATATAGCTGATATTACTGACAGTAAGTTTTTATTATTTTATAATCTATCTAAAAGATGCATGCACAGCACACACCTGAGTCTAAAAAAGGTTTCTAAAAGTTTTACCCTCTAGTAACAAATAAAGTGTGATGAACTTATTTTGATAAACATAAAAATAAATCAAAATCAAAATCAAAATCAAAAAGTCATTTATTCAGTTTAGGCCCTAGTAAGGCACTTATGAACGTTATGTACATACAGTTGAATTTACCACCGGTTCGGAATACACTTAAACTGAGAAGACTCCGGCAAGAAACTCAGCAAGGTTTTTTTTTTTTTTTTTTTTTTTTTTTTTTTTTTTTTTTTTTTTTTTATATATATAATAATATGATTGTTTCAGATATTTATTGGAAAGTTAATTATGATAGGTTTCATCAAGACTTCAGAGATGACATCATGATAAAGGCTATAACAAGACGTATAGACGAGAACGGTAAGTTTTATTTAGTCTGACTTTTTATAGGATAGCCATGACATTATTTAGTAGCAAGCAATGCATACATTTTAAAGCAATAGAAGAATCAATTGGTTATCTATCCATTTATTTAAATTCTTTTGGATGACGAATATCCTCAGTATGATTTGGAGTCTGATGGGATTTTGATAATGAAAGGTAATATTTACTTGGTTCAATCTTAACTAAACCTTGTGTGAAAAAAGAAGGGCTTACTTAGGTTAGATACTGGGATCCTAAAGGTCGCAGGTTCGATTCCCATCCAGGGCATTTGTACGCTTGAATATATCTCTTTGTTTTATGTCTTGTGTGTAAATATCATCGATTGGTTGGCATGTTTTAATTAGTCAGCGGGACGCCTCTTATGCAGTACAAGCAAGTGCATATGGCGTCTTTTAGGCTTATTGGTCTGTGATATGGGATTAGTTGGCGGTGTATGAAGAAGTCTCAGGATATTGGTTATGTACATGGTTATAGCGGGCGAGCTACTCCGGCACCTGCTACAGCACATGTACCTGTCGAGTCCCGCGTGGGCTCCGTGCTCGAACCCCACCCCCGCGCTCGAGGTGCGCGACAGTTGCCGCCGCGCCGCCGCCGACGCGCCGCTGCTGCACCAGTACCTAGATCACTACCTCAAGGTGCTCGGTGAGTTACTGTCTCACCCACTACACATAACACATGTACCTGTCCAGTTCCGCGTGTACTCCGTATACAACGTGAAACGGAAGGGTATATTCATGCCGAAAGGTGAGAAAACTATAATTTGGTATAGACTATCTATAAAAAGATTCAACTCAAAATATTTTTTTTTTTTTTTTAATTAGATGGGCTTGCGTTTGGCCACTGACCCGCCCATAAGGGGCGATGACGAAGCCTAAGATGAAACACGCTTACCCAGAAGAAACCTATTCACTCTGGCCTTGAAAGTACCTAGATCGTAAGCGTCAGGAAACACATACGCCGGAAGCAAGTTCCACTCCCTTGCTGTCCGCATTAAAAATGAGGATGCAAAACGCTGTGTCCGTATATTCGGTATGTCAACAACGTACGGGTGAAAATTTTCCCGGCGTCTTGTGGTTCGGTGTAAAAATGGGGATGGTGGAATAAGGTTGAACAATTACTCAAATATTAATACCATATTGCTTCCAAGTTTATTGAATTAGAATCATAACCAAACGTTCAATGTGCGCCTTACCAAAGAAGTCGTGTACTGTTATGGACATACCATTTCCGTTACACGTTGTAAAATGTTCCGTATATAACGTGTAGAAGAGAACGGCGCGGGGTTCGTCCGGCGCACGGGCGAGGCGGGCGGCGGCCAGTTCGCGGTGTGCACGGCGCACGCGGCCGAGAGGTTGTTGCACGCGGTGCTCGACCACACCGTCACCGAGCGGCTCGGCTCCAAGGCTGCCAGGATATTCAGGTACATCAACTACAGGCCGGTTAACTAAATCTGGCACGTTCACTAAACCTGGCACGTTCACTAAACCCGGCACGTTCACTAAACCTGGCACGTTCACTAAACCTGGCGCGTTCACTAAATTTGGCACGTTCACTTAGGGGCAGTTAAAATCGAGACGCGACGCGTAGCGACAACCTTAGATAACAATAGAATACAGAATTCGTGACAAGTGGCTTGCGCCGCCGCGAGGCGTATCCAAATTCTCTCAGAAATGTGTACCTTTTTGTTTAACAAATAAAGTTCTATATTCTATTTTTTTTTAAAAGTGTGCGTCGCGTCGCATCACTTCTCGGTGTGAGCTGAATCTTATGCAATTTCACGATACAGTATGATATGAGTATGATATCATTACATTATTGCTTCTAATGAGTCAGTCAATTCTAACGGACGAAAACAAAAAATACCACTATTTTTATGACTCAAGCTTGACCGCGCGTGAGAGAGACGGACATACTTTTCATAATGCCAATGCAGTGCTGCGCGCTTCTTCACAGACACTACACAAGCACGTGTGAATGTGCCAGCTTTAGTTAACCGACCGTTAGAGTCAGACTGTGGTAATCTGTTGGAGCAAGGTCCGAGGAGTATGGTGGACGCAGATCCTCTTATTTAGCGTCTGCATGTTGTACAGTGTGTGGTCTAGCGTTGTCCTAAAGTAGCAGTTGGCTACAGCAATTAACCAGTCTCGCACTGATCCACCAGACACTTACCAGTACTTTTTCTGAGTCAACTTTCGCTTGGGACTGGATTTGGCCGGTCCTCCTGGGTTCATGAAATAAGGATTTGTAAACGTATCGTGAGCCAATGAAATTAGATATTCGCAGCTTTCTGAATTCAAAATACTTTTTCTCACTGGTTTTATGCAACAAAGGTGGATTGCCATTTTGAATTTTTAACGGATATTGCTTGCGTTTTCAATGCGCATGACTTGCGCATGAGTCGTTTGGTAATCTCACCATGCACCATCCATCTGGGAAAAGGTGGATATTTCAGAAAGGCCTGTAATTTTTTATAGTAGATTGAATAATTAAAAGAAAAAAAAAGATGGATAAATACCTATTATTTTTACAGGCTGATTAGATCAAAGAAATACATAGAAGAGGATGACATACAGAAAAATGCTATGCTCCTAAACAAAGAATGCAAGGAGTTAACATACAAGTTATTAGAGGAACATTTTATTAGTGTGCAGGTACATTTATTTCATATAATAACCTGTACGAATGCGGTTGATTTTTTTGAAGTTTACTTTTTTGTTGTCGACGTTTGATGTACTTATATTGTATTTGAATAATTTCAGCCAATGAGAAAAGCGGCATCTTCAGGCAGTATGGCAAAAGCTATATATTTGTACTACATAAATACACATGAGGTAAATGATTGCTCTTTTGTTGTACATATTTTTGACTGACTGTAATTCGGCAGTTTTTTTATATCTTGACCTCAGAACTCCGTCATTTATTGACTTGTTATTTGGATTTGGCAAATTGATTTTTGTTTGGAAGTATACCCACTTCCAGATTGGTCCCATTCTCATCTATCAGGGTCTGATAACGGGAGTTTGGAGAACTCTTCATGTATTATAGGCAGCATAAAAGCACCTCGGAAAGCACCTTTCGGTGAAGTGGAACTGATTATGATGACCACAGATGACCACCAGAACTACACAATAATATTTATTTCACGGGTTGCGATTCAAATACTTTCATAGAGTTGCCAAACAATTTATGCTCCTATGGAGGTAATGGTGAAGAACCAAGAGAACTCCTCAACAATTAACGTCCCTGCATCGGGAAATGCAATATTTTATAAAAGGTGATGAGCTGTTGACATTATTATTATAAAATATCTATACAGATAAGTTACAAACCTACCCACTAAAAAACGAGAAATAATAAACACTTACAATAAAATAGATACTTTGTAGTGAGCTTTGAAGTCGCTTTATTATAATAATCACAAAAAGAGAGTTGACATTTAACGGGCCATAGCCAGGACTCATGCTCGGGGGAGACGAAATTTTCTAAAACTGGTTTTTTAAAGAGTCGCTTCAATTTTATTTATTTGTATAGCAAAACCTCTGTTTGTAATGCCTAAATAACAGCTTTTTATGAAATGCATGAAATAATAAAAAAAAAACGAATATTTGCTCTTTCTTGCTGACTGTACATTTAAAAAAACTTTAACCCTTAAGCTAGCCCTTCTTGACCTGTCTCAAATTTCTACCCTGTACTATAATAGTTGAAGAGGTCATGACAAAAATGGTAACGATATGGCATTGGCTGAACCCGAGTTCATGGCATAAAGAACACCTCTCCGGTGCCAAATAATAGGTCTACCTCAAGTCGTTGCGTTATCTAGATATGGCGCCTGAAAAACCATTTATCGTTATCAGAAAAGATAAGGTAAATGGCTGAGCTCGACGTAGAAGGTAAGTGCTAATTATACTGATGTCAATAAATAAAAACTTGTGCGTTTTGGAGCTATCGTTAGCTAAAATAATTATAACGTTACGAAGCGGGCTTCGTACATTAAGGTAATACCAGTGGAGGCCCAATATTTTACCTACCTACTTGGATAACATATCGGAGAGCTATACAGAAAATACCAATCAATGATTCTAAAGTTGTCGCATGTTTGCCGCCAATCTGTGTATTGTATACCATTACATATATCTGAGACTCTAAAGCTAACACTTAACACAGTAAATAGAAGGCGCGACGTGATCATGGTTAAACGGTATATAGAAACGCTCCTTGAACGTTCAGTCCCGACAGAGGAAACCTATCGGTCTGGAGATTCGCCCGGACCGACAGGACACCAAGTACGGTATCGGGGACACGGACGGTATCCTCGGGTTAATCTACCAGGGTTTCGGGACAGATGGACCAACCTCACCGCAATGATTAGACCACCTGTCCGTCTGGAGACGTCTGGACCGACTAGTGTTAGTAATACGATGGCGCTAAGCCGACTGCCGCCATGCCGGACAGCTCTCTCGCTAGGAGCGCGCGACCTTTTAAAGGGTGTCCCGAGGTGAGTGCGTTGCATTCCGTAGTTATAATCAATTTATGTTACCATTATTACATTCCATTGCATAATTTGAGTACTTCATCAAAGTACTTTACCTTTATCCCATGAAACCGGTTCAGCGAACATTATCGTTACCATTTTTGTCATGACCTCCTAGTCTATAAGGTTCTACATAGTAAACTGCGGTGCTTTGTCACACGATGACCAAGCCTGGCGGCATCCAACGTTGGTCTTCCATCCGTTAATACCGTGATACGTGTAATGTAATGTTAGGTGGCGTCGACGGCGCAGGAGATGTGTTACCGCGCGTTGCACAACGTGATGTCGCGCGGCGCGTGCGAGCGCTCGCGGCACCAGCGCCTCGTCGACAAGCAGCGCCGCGTGCGCACCATAGTGCACGCCATGCGCCTGCGCGGCGACACCGACCAGAACATTGACGACGTATGTACTGTACTCACAAACAGACAATCGTGACATTGACTGACACCACCGAGGACAAAATCCCTTTAGAGTAGCACAGAGGGCCAACCACAAGCTCTTAAAACAACATTATTATAAGCTTATTTGACTTTTGTCCCTCTTTGACATCCGGCGTCAAAACAGGACAAAAGACAAATAAGGTTATTTTAACCTTGTTTTAAGAGCTTGTGGTAGGCCCCCTGGTCGGTTAACTAAAGCTGGCACGTTCACAGTAACACTCGTACATTTTCACGATACAGTGTGTTTTATTACATTATTGCTTCTAATCCATCAGTCTATTCGATTGGACGAATGCAAAAATAGACCACTCTATATTTATGACCAGTAGCAAAACAATAACTGTCTCCTTCATACTCATAAGTTTGACCGCGCGCGAGGGAGACGGACAGAAGACAGTGTGACGTCACGCCGCGCTCTTATTTACAGACACTACACAAGCGCAACGTGTAAATGTGTTGAACGTGCCAGCTTTAGTTAACCGACCTGTAATACCGGGCGATCCTATTTCCAAACTAGTAAGTGCTTTTGCAATGATTAATAACAGTTCCGACCAATCACTGCATCTAATTGTTTAGTTTGCCCTTGACTTAGCCATTCAGAGCGCATTAACGGTGGTGGGGAATTTGAGGAATAGATTTTAAACATAATCGACGTTTTCGTCCCGCGTCTGCTCTTGGCCCCAACAATTTAAGATTGTATCCTCAAAATAGTTTTCTTTTTTCAATTTTGAATCTGTCATTCCCCTCCCTTCTCATTTAATATGATATTATTCTTTAATATTAACAGGTAGAAGAAACATTGACACCACCAGAGCTAGCAGTACTCCAAGGAGTTGAGAAGCGATTGAACCAACTGAGCGCGGCTGAGTTGGAACTGGACCGCAACTTGTTCATACTTAAGTGGTACTTTATGTACCCACACTGATGGATAACATAGTTAATGCTATTTTTAAGTTGTTGTTAAATGTTAAAATAATGCTAAGGAAAATATATAATTTATATAATATAAAACATGATGTTTTTATTGAATCAAACAAGGGCTGGTGTTTCGAAATGAAAGAAAAATTATTTTATTGTAAAAGGATGACAGAAAGATGGATGCATTGTGTAAAAGATTATAGGAGTAAGAAAGGAGGGATAATATGACAGAAAGACAGGGCCTTAATATTGGGAGCAGGGCATGTTGATGATGAATGAAAACTGATCAAAATATATTCTTAAAATTTTATTTGACCCCATTGAAACTCAATAGTCATTCAAACAATTTACAACCTATTGTGTCGATCGATTATAATCAATTAATTATAATATATCTCGCGACTATTTATATAAACAGCCGCGTCACACAAAAACAACTAAACAAACATTACATATACCAAATGGCGATAATTATTTTTTCCAAGCGAATTTTTACTACCCTGAAATTTATTGAATGCAATTCTTAGTAAACATACGTAATGGGCTTGATCCACCAAAAAAACATGCATCGAAAACTGTTTAGATCAGGAGACACGGCAGTGCTCGCTCCAAGTTTATGATAATGACTGTTCTGCACATACCTAACTTCGTTCTTTTGAGCATCTAAAATAATTTCACGGAAGATGATTAAATGTGGCGATCTAAATAAATAAATCTTAGTAAGATCCATTACCATAAATAATTAAATCAACGGAAATGACCATTAATCAACATTTGTTATAATTATTAATTAATATTAACAAGTATATAGATTATGTATGTACGTCGATAAACACCTGTTATACAGTGACACCTAATAATGTTTTATATTATTTTAATTTATTACAAAGATTGACCGTTGTATGTGTTGACATTTAGCTTTAAATTACTCTTATTTATACGAAAAAAATAATCTAAATTTTCAATAATAACTTATTATTGAAAATTTAGATTTTTAATCAAACTCTACTGTGAGATCATTATTTCAACAAAGTCATGCTTTACTTTCGAAATATATTTTAAGTGTTATGTACTACAATAAACGAACTAAAGCGGTGCACCAATACTCTGCACATTCTTATATTAAATAACCATTTTAACCCAAAGCAAAGCTCATCAAAACAGAACACCTGACCTTTTTCAAGTTATTGCTTTCTTTTCGTATTTTTCTCATTGTTTTAGTTAGACAAACCTCTCTATAAAGGTTTGGTCTAAAACTTTTCGTAAATTAGGTCTAGAATCCTTAAAAGCGTTAATATTCTGTCTACATACACAACGGTCGTTACGATATCCATTCCAAGCTAATTAAATTTTAATTCTAGATTCGTCTATATTAAAAAGTTTACGAATATTTACATTTGAATTCACCAACAGCTTTCTGTCGTGTTTAACTCAGCTAACAGCTAATGTCTAAAAAAATATTAAATATTATTTTTTCTTACTGAACTTTAAAAGGAGCATTCCCAGAAGAAAAAACCCTTATAATTTTTGTGCGTATGATAGTATTAAAAGAAAATTATAAGCAATTATGCGAAAGACATCAAAGCTTGTGGTGAAAACAATTCGTCCTCTTTCCATAAAGCGCTTGTCGAAGAATCTCATAGATAGACGAGATTAGATTTGGGTGTACGGCAGTGCGCCGGTCAAGTTGAAAGTAAACTTTTGACTGTAGTTGGATGACACTAACATTCATGCCTATCGATTTTATCAATCTTATAAAAAAAAAGTTTATTCTCGATTAGATGATTGAAATTGTATTATTCAGTAAAAATGTAAGCGTTTGTAAGAAAAGAGGATCTTCTTGCTCTTCCTTATGATCTATGCTATAGAAATATTAAATTACGGCGAAGACATCGATCTATTTGCCCTAAGATATCACCTTCACGCGAACGAATCGACCTACCTTTATTTCAGACTATACATACTTGAGAAGTTTACAAAAGCCCTCTATTTATTCGTTTAACATTATTTCGTCATGTAAAGATGTTTTCAATACTACAAAATAGTCTGCGAAAACATAATATAGAGCTTACATTATTTTTGTCGCCGTAATTTCTAGATCCTTATATGTTTGAACGGCATTTTTTTTACAAGTCAATGTAGTGTTGCAAACATCTCTATGTGGCGTTATTTATGATTAAAATAATTACCGAAGCGACATCTATATTTACAGGACGAGGTAGAAGCGAAAATGAAAATGAAACCATGCAAAATAAATTTGTATTAATTTTATTTATATAAACTAGGTATTTTTACACAACTTAACAAAATACATACATACAGCAACTAAACAGAGCAACCAAAATAAACGATCATACCCGGCATCTAAACGTACTCCATAGACTAAAGACTTTCACATTGCTGCATTCATTCCTTTGCTCGATTTAATTTTTAATTTCTCAAATTGAATGGCAAGATTTCTATTCAGTCAGCTTATATTTTGAACCATAGACACGAAATACTTTTCGGTAAACTGGATGCATTAAAGTAACAAGTGTTATACAGGATTATGTATTGTATACAACACGCAAGTGGACTTTAGTAGATAATCTATGCCCACGGCAGTGTGTCGAGCCAAGTTCGGGGTAACTGGTACCGTTTACCGAATGTATGTAATCCATATTCGGAACAAATGAAGCAACGTGTTCATCATGAATAATGCACGCGATGTTGTCAATGTATTTTAGTTCTCTTTAATACTGTTTAAAGTGTGAACATCACTGAGCGCTTAATTTCACTTTAATATTGTTTCTTCAAATGAGTAAATAAAATTTGTACTATCACAAAATATTCCGTATATTGTAAACATCGGCCTCCAAGTCTAAAGTTACTCCAGTAAGATAATTTCACCGATACTTTAAACTTACAACGAAGAAAATCAAGGCTTAGCCAAATAATCTTGATAACTCAATCCTTAAGCCAATTAAAAGATAAAAAATATTTTAATTTCAACTAATTTAAATACCATATAAAAAGTCAAATAAAGAATAACCGTAACTGCTAGGACATGTATGTGATGTAAATTAAAAAAAATATATAAAGAAAGCTCTATAATGATATTTACAAAAGCGAAATTGGACTCTGGTAACGGTTGTAAAGACATTCGGAAAAACTATATAAGAAATAAAAGCTATAACAAAATCTAGTAGATAAGAAGCCTTGCTCACAAGATCTATATATTATTGTTTACAATAAGCGAGACTTGTGTTCGGTATATACTAAAGCTTTATAACTAAAATTTTAATATTATCGAATTTCGTCCAGTCGCCGTGCTTATGCGATTTAATATTACACAAATTGTTTCCAATAAGTAAACATTATGCGTGACGTGCTTTTTGCACAGTTCATTACGAGCTAAAACTAGCGCAGTAAATAGCATAATTTAGTAATATAAAAAAAAACCAAAACATATTGCATTTAACTTATCACAAAATATAAATCGAATACAGCGAGAACGTCTCCTTAATGAATTACGTCAAATATACTATGTACAATTGCAAATGAGAGTAATAACACTCCGTTTTACTACTAAATTTGTCATTTAATTTTCTTTATAAATATCTCATAGTAACGTTACAATATAAATTCATAGATGGCCTAAATTATAATACTAAAGGGATTTGTATTTTCCGATAGCCGGGTCTTTAAAGTAAAAACAGTGACGAACATGCAAGCCGATAACCATCCAACGACACCCAGTACGGAGGAACTATTTAAATTAATAGGCTTATATCCCCCCCCTTATTTCTAACCTCTGACGATCCTATCCCGAATATCTACTAGTTTTAAAACATCGGCAGCATGATTTTGTATAACTTACGCGGTGAGATTACAATACAATCGCTTACAAAGCTATAAAGTAATTTGTTTATTTCAAAAATTAAACAGTGATATTTATACTAATTTGATTATCACTTGCGATATTTTCAAACGAAGCCTCACAGATGTGCGTTTATAATTTATACCGATTTTTGTGCAATGATTTTCATATAAATTAACTACAAAGAATTGACGAAGGATTTAGCGTGTTTTCGATCTAGACATTCATTTAAAAACATCACAAGTGGTGTGTGTCGAACGCTATTAGGGCGACTTGGAATCCATTCTACATCACTGTGAACACATTTATAAGTCCTTTGTGTGGCAACCCTATCACCCGTCTCACTCGCCCGCCGTGGTGCGCGTTTATCTCCGTCTCGCTCCAATGGTGAGACATTACAATATGCAGCACGACGCTGAACAACAACTGCTGGAACCGCCTTTACTCTTTTGCCGTTGATCTGGAAAATATTAAATATAATATTATAATTTGATTTCAATTATAATATTTATATATAATTATATTTTTTTAGACCCTAGTTTTAAGTCTTACACAATATTTCTAAAAGCTTAATATACCTAAAATAAAATAGTATAAATAAAACCTATTTATTGCTATCAGACAGTATAAGTATAAAGGATGGGTGAGGAATAATAAATAAAAGATCAGGAACTACGAGGAAACTACTGTTCACTTACAATAATTCAAGGAAGGTATGAAAGAATTGGAAATCAAGCATAGGTAATGTTACGTCCATCGAACTTCTGCAAAAGAATTAATTATTTAATTTGATCTGACGGATCCCATATTTAAAATATAAAAATAAGTAAATATGTAAAACCATAAAACGTTATTAAAAACCATAAATAATATTTAATAATGTTTATGATTACCCTGTTTAATCAATTTGATTGTCATAATTTAGACGCTTAGGATCTTACTTATAAAACGTTATTTAACTAAAACACAGTTAAAGTGGCCACATATTTACTGCTATGTGACCATTTTAATTTATGTAAAAAAAGTACAGTACTCGATTATAACAAAAATTATTACTTGAGTTTTATACAGGGCGAGTATCGTTTACTAATTACCAGTCAGGTCACCCTATATTCAGTTATATTAAAGCACACATAAATAGATTCCACATTACCATGTGAGTTAGGTTCAGGCAGATGCTCGCGCGGCACCAGATGCATGACAGTGGTGCGGCCGAGGGGCAGCCCTAGCGCGCCCAGCGTCACCGAGCTGTGCAGGAACCGGCCCTGGTAGATCAACCGAAGGATCTCCGCACGGGACACGCACTCCGTCGCCCAGTCCGCTGGAATTTAGAAAGCAAGATTAGTGACGGACTTGGCTGTTGCACTGCCGCGCAAAAAAATTGATTTTGTGAGTAGAATTGCTATTTGAATTTAGAAATGACAACTAGCAATATGCCAAGTTTATCCCGAGAACGCGAGTGAAACCGCGGTGGACAGCTAGTATCATGAAAAATTAAATTTAACTAAGAGTAACCTATTATATTCTAAGCCTAATTTAAAATTATCGTACAATGACAAATCATATATAAAAAATGTAGGTACATATAATTTATTATAAATAATCTTTATAAACCTAAAAATAATTATTTTATTCACTTTTAGCTAATCTTGAACTTCATTTTTAGGGTTTATTAATAAACCTTCGGCTCTGCCAATTTATCGTTTTCGGCCAGAAATCGACATTCGGTCGTTTATTAAAATTAATACAAGGCTTAAATATAAGAATACACGTGTTAATGTTTCTTGTTTTTGTAATAATAATAAATTGTGTGCTTACAAAAGATTTAATTCTAATAAAAAAGTAACAACCAGTCGAAGGTAATGCCCCCAGAGAGATTTGAACTCTCGACCCCTGGTTTACAAGACCAGTGCTCTAACCCCTGAGCTATGGAGGCTTGTGAGTGAAGCGTTATAAATGGTGATTCGTATCGACGACTCGCTAACTCACACACATTATTGTATTTACGAACAAACACAGACGCGCTGTATAAATACTTTGTGATAGTTTCAACCAGTCTACGTATAGATGGCGTTGTAATATACTTTTGTTTCACAAAAAATAATATGATCGCAAATTAGTAAGATTCATTTATTACTTTTATTCTGATAACAAGACAAAAGTAAGTACCTACCTATTTAAATGTTTCAAAAAAATTCATAGTCAATACATATTTTAATTATGTTCAGTATAATGCATAGTCGTACTTCTGGGTAAGATACGGTTAGTTACGTATTCACGCCGTACCTACAAGTCTTACAGCAGTAGTACGTACGTATCGCGTGCTTTTATTCACTAATATCGTAATGTACAGGCGAACTTGCATTACATTTACAACGGCAATACAGTAAATCAGCGGTCGCCCGCTAGGCAGCGCCACTATCGCTATAACTCGGTCCAAACATACTGCGACAATAATTTGTACTCGAAAACAAACTCGTGTTGTGGCTTAGGGTTGTCTTACTGACATACTTTTTTTAAATAAAAAAAGTAATTGAAAGTTTGTTAAAAAAATACCTCCATGTGTAGTGTAGTGTCAGAACTTTGTTAGATACCTTATTCTTGAGGCTGTCGACAATAATTCGGTTTGAGATCTAGCAGTCTGGTACTGCTAGTGACGTTAATGCAATTCTTATCGTAATGGGATCACGAATGTTAGATAAATAAGTAAGGTTATTCTCGGAAAACACAGACTGCACCAACCCTAATTCTGTTACTGCGGTCTGCACTTCGCTGTTCAATGCTGAAAACTTTACTCATATTTTATTAAAAGTTTACATTACGTTTGACATTATATTTTTAAACTAGAATATCCTTACAATAACACGATTATTTTTGGAATCCCGTTGAGTCAAATTTCCGATTTATATAATGCCCCAAATTAGTGTATCATAAAGGTATTTACATACCCGCGCGGTACGCGGGCGATACGTACGAGGGCGAAAAAAACGCGAACGCGCGGTGGGTAACTGACCTCGTATAACATTACTTTGAAGGAGGTTACACATGCGGCTAATTGTGCTTTTTTTCGCACTCGCTGACGCATGTATGCTGGTCATACGCCGGTAATTGTTTTGCGTGGGACGCATGCACTTAAATAAACCATGTGCTTTAAAATTAATGATTGAGAACGATCTTTTATAATTATGTGATTAAAACATATTCCTTCTGTTAGCCTTAAGCAAGGCTGGATAAACTAAAACAATCTGATTGACTAGTGGTCGCCACTCGCGAGTTTCTTTCCCTCGTCGCCGTCGTCGAACGAAGTAATTAATAACAAGATTTGTAAAGACTATTTCGATTTAAAGCATTCACTTTTCTCTTCCTGATTAATACGTATAACAAATTATTGGGCGTTTTCTTGTAACCATAGTTCGAACGAACCTCGGTCTAAGCTCCCCGATTGTAAGGGTATGTAAAGAGCATAACATTGTTAATAGTGATGATGAATGTGGTATCGACATATTTCACGATTCACTTCCCAAATTCAAAAGTAGGGTACTTGTTGACGAACCCTACCAGGAGTAGAGGTCTGGACGGGTACGAGCAGCTTGAAATGAAACTCGATTTGTGCGGTGAAATAATCTTGAAACTTGTACTGCAGTATTGCCTCTTTCTGACTTGTTCATGTAAGGAGAGTGCGTAGAGAAATGAGTGCCGTATGGGCCTGACTGCGCTGTTTATATTGTAATTTTAATCTTTGCGCATGCCTATGTCAGATTTGTAAATGATTACAGTGCAATATTATTATTATTAGCAATATACAATCGGTTGCTATGGCAACGGATCAATGTTGAAAAGTGGCAATACCGTGCGAGAGCCCTATCAAAATTCTTTATTTAAAAATGCTTATATCTAATACAAAAACAATGTAAAACTATCAATAACTACAAAATAACAAACAACAAAACATCCTAGTACATAAACAATAGCCTACAACCTTAAAGTAAACAATATAAAATTTCTTATTCTAAACTTAGCTTATGTAAAGTAGGTATATAATATAATTATAAGATCTTTATTTACATTGGAGTGGGCAGGCATACATAGCATAATGTGTTATGTGCGGGTCGAGGGACGATAGAGGCATGTTAAAGGGTGTAGTCGTGAACAGTCTCCCCCTCGTGCGAAGATGAGTTTCTGAGCACCATATACAGAGTTTCACGACGTCATGCTATCTTCACTATGCGGGATGTGGGTCGTCGTAGCTCTCCAGCTGTGGTTCTAACGTCTACTACTCGAACTTTGCCATCGGGGCCTGGGTAAGTATGGGTAATCTGCCCTCTCGGCCATACTCCTCGAGGTAATGATGAATCGATGATGAACACGATGTCTCCGACTTCTGGGTTGGTGAATCCCTTGGAGTTGGCACTATACCTAGGTGTTATAGTAGGTAGGTATTCGGTGAGCCATCGATTCCAAAACAAATCAGTCAATCTTTGTACAGTTTTCCAGTTGGCTGTACCTATTAGATTTTTGTCGTCGAATGTACCCATTATCACGTTGCCACTCGATCTTCCGATTAAGAAGTGATTTGGAGTCAAACTTTCTTTGTCTTGAGGGTCTAATGAGACGTCGGTAAGTGGACGTGAGTTTATTAAGTGTTCAGCTTCCAACAATATTGTATGCAGGACTTCTTCACGTGGCTGACGAGATTTTAAGGTGGCAGATAGCGCGACCTTGACAGAGCGTACTAAGCGCTCCCAGGCTCCACCCATGTTAGGTGCCCCAGCAGGTATGAACTTCCATTTGATGCCTTTCTGTTGAGCCTTATCAGTCAGTTTTTTCAGTTCCATTTGCATGTCCTTGTTAGCGCCTACAAAGTTGGTTCCGTTATCACTGTACATTATAGATGGCGCTCCTCGCCGTGCTATCATTCGGCGGAGTGATAAGATCATACTGTCGGCAGACAGAGACGGCACTATCTCTAAGTGCACTGCGCGTGTAGTTAGGCATGTATAGAGTGCGACCCATCTTTTTTCTTGTTTGCGGCCTACTGATATGATAAGAGGGCCAAAATAGTCAACTCCGGTGCATGTGAAGGGCGGTTGATGTTGTTGTAGGCGTTCTGGTGGTAAGTCGCCCATGGGGGCCGGTATAGGTAGGTACTTGTGCGTTCTGCACCAATCGCATTCTCGCGTTATAGACTTCAGCGTGTTTCGTAGCGAAGTAATGTAGTACTTTTGGCGTATTTCATTCATAACTGTATTATGATTGGCGTGATTGTAGTCGCAGTGATATTGTTGTATAAGCAACTTTGTAATCGGGTGCTTGCCGTCTAGTACTATGGGTTCCTTGTATGTGTCACTCACACAGTCAGCTGATGATATACGAGTTTCGATTCTTATTATGTCGTTTCTGAGCGTCAATGTTAGCCTTTTTAGGCGCGAATCTTTTTCGTTAGGTACATGGTTATTTCGTAGCGATTTTAATTCGCTCGCCCAACTTTCTTGTTGTATGGCTTTGACGAGCAGTGTCTCGGCATACTGTAGGTACTCTACGGGTAAAGGTACGGTACGGGTGGTAATCGTCGGCGCACGTTCGATAGGAGTTTGTTTACGTTTTCGTTCGTATTTTCTCCATGATTTGTCTTTGACGGTTTTCTTTATGGCGGCGACGGGTTCCGGTTTTTCCTTGACCTTGGCTTTGAATATGTCAACGCTGTGTAATAATCGTGCCGTAGCTCGTTGTAGGCGTGTCCACGAAGAAAACCTCGATACGTCGGGAATAGGTATTTCGGTCCGTCGTATGGTGGCTACGATTTTAGACTTTTCTTCGCCTGTGGTAGGTATGGAGCGGTCGCTCTTATCTTCCGGCCACTGATTAGAGTTGTATTGTAGAAATTCGGGGCCGTTGAACCAACGATGATGAATGGTAAAGTTTCTCGGGGTTGATCTGGTGGCGTCGTCGGCGACGTTTTCGTCGGTGGGTATCCACCGCCATTCTGTTGGTTTGGTTGAGTCCTCGATTTCTGCCAACCTGTGCGCGACAAATGGTTTGAATGTACGCGGATCGGCTTTTATCCATGCTAAAACGGTACGCGAGTCTGACCAAAAATATCTCTTTGTGACTTTTGTTTGGATTTCTTTTTGAATATTGGTCGCCAGTCTGCAACCTAGGAGCGCTGCTTGCAACTCCAATCTAGGTATTGACGTGGGTTTCAGTGGTGTTACTTTAGCTTTTGCTGCTAATAATCTCACGCTGGTTTTGTTGTTTTCTGTGGTTTTCCAGTATGTAGCTGCTGCGTAGGAGCTCTCGCTCGCGTCCACGAACGTGTGCAGTTCTCCCTCTTCGCACGAGCTAGTGCACCTGGGTATGTCTAGGTGTTGCAGATGTTCCAGGCTGTCGAGCCACCTCATCCAGTCTTCCATGAGTGTGTCGGGTATGCTTTCATCCCAGTCGGTCCCAGCTCGCCAGAGTTGTTGTATAAGCTTTTTTCCTTGTATAAGGACGGGCGTGGCTAGTCCTAAGGGGTCGAACACTGACATCACCGCACTGGTGACTTCCCTTTTTGACGGTGGTCTGACTCCTTCTTTCACCTCCTGAGGTGTGTTTCGCAAGTTAAGTGTGTATTGCATTGCATCCTTTTTGACATTCCATAACATGCCTAATGTTTTCTCAGTCTGATCTTGCCCTAATGGGACCTGATCGGTTTGAGAGTTCTTCTCGAAGCTTTCAATTGCTTGTGTGTCGTTCGATGCCCATCCTCGCAGCACGAATCCGCCGGCCCGGTGGATACGATCGACTTGTTGTGCCGTGTTTTTGGCTTCGGTGACAGTTTGAAAACTTTGTAGGTAGTCATCCATATAGTGACATCTTTGTATAGCATATACAGCGTCCGGTTGTTCTTGACTGAATTCCTGGGCATTTCTGTCCTTTACATAGATAGCTGAGCATGGAGACGACGTTGCACCGAAAATTAATGACTTCATTCGGTATTCGCGGGGTTCGGAGTCTGTCTCGTTTTCTCTCCATAGAAAACGCAAGCTATCTCTGTCTTCTTCGCGCATGCCTACTCGCAAGAACATTTCTTTGATATCGGCTGCGACGGCGATCGGTCCGCCTCGAAAACGTATTAAAACGCCGAATAGTGATTGAAGTAGGTCTGGGCCAGACAATAATGCGTCGTTAAGGCTCTTTCCGTTTGTGCGCGCCGCTGCGTCAAATACTAAGCGCATTTTGCCCTTCTGTGGGTGTACGACGGCGAAATGGGGTAAATACCATGTTCGAGATGATGTCGGTTGACTCGTTGCTGGTTCCGCATATCCGCTTGCTAATAGGTTTTGAATCTGTTCAGTGTATTTTTTCCTGAAATCTTCATTTTTTGCAATTTTCTTCTCAATACCTATCAATCGTTGCATAGCGTTGGCGCGGTTGTTTGGCATCGTTTCATTATCGGTTCGCCATAATAACCCGCATTCGAATCTTCCATCGGAGAGACGTTTCGTTGTCTTATCAAGTATTGCGAGCGCTCGTTGTTCCGGGTCGCTTGCTGGCTTCTTGGGTGTTATACCCAAAGAGTCAAGGTCGAAATGTGACTTGATTAAGCATTCGATGTCCTCGTTTTTCTTTTGTAGGTGACCCACGAACGAAACTGGCTTTGGTGCTTCCGACCTGCATCCATGTAGTATCCAGCCGAGGCTAGTTAATGATGCTACCGGCTGATTGCTGTTTCCTGATTTTAACTCCCTTGTGACAATCAAGTGCCAGTTGTCTTGGCCAATCAAAATAGCTGGTTTCATCCTTTCGTATTGGATCTGATCTTGGATGTCGTAAAGGTGGACACATCCAGCGATATCGTCTTGTCGCACTGATTGCGATGTGAGGTTGAGTTCGTTGATAGTGTAGGCTCTCAAGTTTTCGTAGTTTCTAGCGAACAGGCCCTTTATACGTAGCTTGAGTTGGCGCGAGTTGTTCGTCTTCATTTGCTGTCCACTAATGCCCTCTATTGTTAAAACTTCTGTGGGTCCGTCGGCTCCTATCTCGTCGGCAACCTCGTTCAATAACAATGTTACGGTGGATCCTTCGTCGAGGAGGGCTGCCACGGTTTTAGTACCGGTAGGTCCGCATAACTCTACAGGAACGATCTTTAGGTATGCCTTTGTTGAGTTTAGGTGGTTTACAGACGCGATTTTCAGTTCTTCTTTTTCAGGTTTTTCATGAAGTAATGCATGATGTTGCCTCGTGCAATTATTTTCTCCACACGGGTTGGCTTTGCATGTTGAGTGTCTGTGGTTCGATTTCAGGCACTTGAAACACACCTTTAGTTTCTTAACAATTTCCCATCGATTTTTCACGGTTTCCTTGAGAAATTGAGGACATTTCACTAGTCCATGTTCTTTTTTACAGACGAGACATGTGATTGGTTGTTGTTTTCCTCCGGTAGTTGCGAGGACAATATCTTCTCTCTCTTTCACCGGTGTCTCGTTCAACGTAATAGCTCTCTCTCTCTCGAACTCAGAGTCGCTATCGTAGTTGTTTTCAGTTTCAGTGTCGCTCTCGCTGTCAGACTGTGCAAAGTTGGTGGTATTGACCTTCTGACTGCGTAGTGGTCGACTGCGGAATGGTTCTCTCTTTTTCTTGACGAACTCCGTAGTTGACACGTCGTATGCTTCGAATTGATCCGCAATGTTGTTGAGGAATTCTGATAGTGAAATCAGTATGGGTTCGTCTTCTTTGCTTGATCTGTACTCGTACCATCTGAATTTCACGTTCATGTTCATTTTGTCAATTATTTTTTCTGACAAATCGCTTGAGTATAAATAATCCTTGCGATTCATTTGCTTGATGACGTTGACACTATTTGCCACTGCGCTGGCAAATATGCCTATGCCCTTTATGTCGTTGGACATGGGCGGCAGCTTGTTGATAGCTGTTATCTCACTCTTTATGAGATGTGTGGGCCGACCAAATCTTCTTTCCAATGCTTCCAATATTTCCTTAGGATGCGTGTTGGTATACAGAAGCGACTTGACGGACTCTCTTGCTTGATCTTTGATAGCCCTTCGCAGTCTGGCTACATTCTCGATGTCAGAGAAATATTTTTCGGTATCTCTATAGATAGCCTTGAAAGCTATCCACTCTCTCGGGTTGCCGTCGAAATGATGCAACTCGTTTATGTACTTCGGTGCAGGAGCAGGCTTGCTTTCCTTCACGCTCTTGATCGCGCTCACGATCGCGGATGCAAGGGTTGACACGTCCCCTTTTGCCGGCATCCCATTTTTCTTGAGGTTTCCCTCGCGCTGTCGTTGAATGGATTTCTGTCGTGACTTCTCCACCCAATCCGATACGTAATCGCTGTTGTCCACGTCACTCGCATCCGATGAGTCTTCCTCGTCCTGAAGTTCGATCAATTCCAGCTTGGTCTTCGCCATTGCAACAGCCGCATCTGCCTTCTCTTTCTGGCTTCGCTCGAGTTCCAATCGTGCTTCTAATGCGGCTCTCCTTTGCGCTGAACTTGATGAAATCACCGAATTTGATGCTCTTCGTGGCCCGGTCCGATTTACCACCGTACCTTCCCTTGACACGCGTACCTCCTTGGTTTTGGACGTTCTGTCCTTCCGTGACTGCTCGGATCTCTCTGTACTTTCGGTACCCGTACCCGTGCTGTCTGTGTTCTCGGTGCTTCCACTCTGCACCGTGCTAGGAGTCTCCTTCTGAGAACTCCTCATGCTGCTCTCCGGAGCTGACTCCTCTTCCTCCCTGGACTGCGTCTTGTTTCTTCTTGCTTGACTCCTGGTGCTCATCTTCGCCTGGGGGAGATCTTCCATGCCGTCTTCCCTATTTTCCTACCTCCCTAACGTCCCTACAACCCTATCAGCCTGTTTGAGTGGTTCTTCGGAACACGCTCTCCCAGGAATGGAAACGTGCAGGATTGGAAAGGTGGGAACCGCCCGGCAGAGGGATATGAGTGAAAGTAGCGTGCTCAGGTATGGGGGGATCGTCCACACCCTCAGCCGTGCCCTCAAGAGGCCGTCTACTTCACCCACACCTTACTGGCGCGATCAGACTGTACAGTGCGCCTTGACAAAGGCACCACTGGTAGTGTCGTCCGGTCCACTACTCCCGCCAACAGGCGTTAACTCACTCTACCGTTTGTCACCGTTAGGTGGTAGACGTGAGCCGCGGCGCACCGCGTAAGAAACAAAGACGTTTGACTGTGTCCGCCACTCTTCCTCGGTGAACCCGAAGTCTCGACCGGCTGTGTTGTTCACTCGCTGCAGTGGTCACGACGATACCCGCCGTGTTGTTCACACGCTGCAGTGGTCTCGATGTACACGCCGTGTCGTCCACACGCTGCAGTAGTCTCGATGATACCCGCCGTGTAGTCTCGCCGCTGGGCACCGATTTGCGTTCGTGGCTGTGGCTTGCCCCTCGAACCCAACGTTCGCGGCCGTTGCCTGCCCCTCGAACCGCGCCAATCCCAATGCCCTTGAGAACCCACAGCTTGCACAATCTGCCCCGATCTTCCAATGTTCGTTGCTAACAAGCCCGACGAACCGAAGCGGAAGAATACCGAAGCTTCTTGCACTGATTCTTGATTTTTCTTTTTTCTATCCGACGTCGATGGACCAAACGCTGTTGACGAACCCTACCAGGAGTAGAGGTCTGGACGGGTACGAGCAGCTTGAAATGAAACTCGATTTGTGCGGTGAAATAATCTTGAAACTTGTACTGCAGTATTGCCTCTTTCTGACTTGTTCATGTAAGGAGAGTGCGTAGAGAAATGAGTGCCGTATGGGCCTGACTGCGCTGTTTATATTGTAATTTTAATCTTTGCGCATGCCTATGTCAGATTTGTAAATGATTACAGTGCAATATTATTATTATTAGCAATATACAATCGGTTGCTATGGCAACGGATCAATGTTGAAAAGTGGCAATACCGTGCGAGAGCCCTATCAAAATTCTTTATTTAAAAATGCTTATATCTAATACAAAAACAATGTAAAACTATCAATAACTACAAAATAACAAACAACAAAACATCCTAGTACATAAACAATAGCCTACAACCTTAAAGTAAACAATATAAAATTTCTTATTCTAAACTTAGCTTATGTAAAGTAGGTATATAATATAATTATAAGATCTTTATTTACATTGGAGTGGGCAGGCATACATAGCATAATGTGTTATGTGCGGGTCGAGGGACGATAGAGGCATGTTAAAGGGTGTAGTCGTGAACAGTACTGAAATCATTTCAACCAAAATAACTGTATTTTCTTATTGTCTCCTTATTTTTGTATTTTGTTTTTTCATTGTGTTCCATTTTTTAAATTTTTATATTTTATGTTTATTTTATATAGTTTACTTTTAATATTCGTGCATACTTTTCAAATGTTGTGAATGCTGTACACATCTATAATTGGTGTACATATCAGAATATTGTCATTAAATTGTTATCATACGTGTCTAATATGTATGCTGTTGATGTCATATTCAATAAATAAATAAATAAATAACCATAATTTGTAAGGATTGTCAACTAGCTAGAGCAATATTAATCACGAAAAAATCGATAGCACAAAATCACAAAGATCAAAGATAAAATATTTTGTTTTTGTTGTTACCTGAGCATACTTTATTAAATAATATTCACTTCGCACCGCCATAAATAATTGTGGTATCGTTTTCAATAGCTAGCACGATACCATCATAACGAACTTCAATGAAAGGAACCGACAAAAACATAATAAAATTAAGGTGGTTGCTCTGATTGCCCTTTCCATACATATTTAACTAGCTGAGATTTCAATACACGCATCGTATTGTTTTTATTTGAGCTATTCTTTCGACTTCATACTAGTTACCGGTGTGGCTAATTTTAATTTCAAACAAAAATATCCAACGGAATTACAATAAAACTGGTTTAAAAAATTGCAAATTTTGTATACGTGTGAGTAAATTTTGTAGCGCAATCTAGGCAGGCAATATGGTTATTAGTAAGGTAACTAAGAACTAAGATGTCAAAAAGGAGCCGGGGTTCGAATTAAAAACTACACGACGTGAAATAGATGGCGCTTTTAGTAATTTGACTCTATAGAAATCTATGCTTTGAATAATATTGGTCAAATCTTAGCATAGCTGAAACGGGGCGTTGCCGTTCCGACTAGGGTAGTTTGTTGTAAAGGAAACGCGATGTTGCCAATCATCGTAGCGGGCTTCTTTCGTAGAGATGATTTCAATAATTTTGAAGTTGAATTTGAAATTAACTTTTGCGCGCAGCTTTGCCTGCATGATTTTTTTGTGTAATATTATGAATACCAATAAGTTTTACCACGTATAGTTTTTATGTTAATTGAATATATATATCGAATGTATCTACCTACGTTAGTTTATGCTGCATAAATGATATCAAAGAGAATGTTAAAATATGTCAATATACGAATACCAAAAACATTCCAACGTTTAACTATGACCGACCTAATATCTACTTTTAAAGTAATTAATAATGCTATCCGAAAAAAACAATTTAAACAATTTTACGTTTTTTTTACAAACAAACATGTTTTAATTTGTATGATATAGGTATAAAACCTATACATAATACCTATACGTATTATAATATAGGTACGAAACTTCACCGTTCGTTCGAGGACGGTTCAAGGGATGCGTTCAAAAACCAATACTATTGAAAAAGATTGATTGCTTAGATTATTCATAAATAATAATAAGTACAAAGTCAATATGTAATATACTATGTATTATACATACCTACTTATTTTATTCTATCATGGTAAATAATAAAGTTAGGTACGTACTGATATATTTCAATATTTATCTAGTCTAATAAGTAATAATGTAATTAGTAAGATTCCGAACATGATGTTTTTGCAAATACCTAGTAGGTAGGTACCTACCTACTGTACAAAAAATAAACGATGTTTTGAATCGATTAAAATATTAGGTGGTATCAATCGACTTTAGGGCCGATTTTTCCATCGTCCGATATAAGAATTTTACTTGAGGAATTAAATTCACGTTTGACAGATTCTGTACAGAAAGACTGTCAAAATACAAAATTCCTCGAATAGATAGCTGACGATGTTAAAATCGGCCGTACGATTTTTTTATTGGGATATCGAATCTATACTTCGATACTATAATATAATAAAGCGGATGTTTTTTTTTGTTACCGCGGGGGACAGCTAGTGAAAAAAAAGTGATAATCGGTTATCAACAATGATGGAAAATACATGTAAGTCGGTAAGTACATGTATTTTTTTTTTACCGAACGAGCTCCGCGATCGAAGCGTTTCTGTTTCAGCTTGGGCAAAAATGCTTTCGTATGTATTTTCGAAAAACCTTCATTATAAATTAAGTAGGTACCTAAGTATTCATCTTATAAACTGTAAAACATCGATTCAAAAGATTGAAGATCGACTCATAAAACCTCTTTTTTGATTAAATCGAATCGAGATCGTAAATCCTAGTTTGCCGTGATTTGCCTAACGTTGACACATCTTTTTAGACGTGTCACGTTCCTACGCAACGAAATTTATGTGTTTCCTACGGCTAATATTTTTTACAAATTATTTTCTCTTATTTGGATACATTACATTAGCTTGATGTTTAGCCGAGTGTACCTTTAAACAGGTATGTAATAGATATATGCATTGATGCTAATAGTATAGAGATAGATAGATAACACTGTATTGTTACACCACATGAAAAAAATTACATCCGTCGGAACACACCGATAGGCGCTTGGCGACAGATTTTCAACTTGAGGGTGGTAGCCAATCAGATGAGTACTAAAAAGTACCCTACCACCTGCTATGGTTTCCTCACTATGGTTTCCTCACGATGTTTTCCTTCACCAAAGCCTCCACCTTACTAAATGAACTTTCATTTAGTAAGGTGGAGGTTTGAAATTTGAAAAAAAATTGTTTCCTAATTATTTAGGAACAAGGATATTGTTTGGTTTTAATAAGTCGAGAATACTCCTGTACTCATTTTCTGATATTATAAATTACATATTCTTTGTCATAACAATTACGCATTTTATTTCAGGTCCAGGGGCAATTAATTATGCATAACCAAAATGCATTATGCTTTTCATACTGTTTGATTTACATCCATTAAATCTTATAACAGTCGTAAAGGTTACCCGATATGACAAGGTCATCAGAAATGTGAAGTCAAATGCTAAAGCTAGCAAAATTTTCAAAAATGCTAATTGCTAGAAATTATGTTGACTCAATTGGAAAAGAAATAACTGTGCAGATCAAAATTAATTTACAAGTAAAATGTAAACTATATAAAAATCGGTATTAAAAATAATTATACAAAGCAAACCTACTAACAGGTATTTTTTGTTCTAGTAGAGGATCATGCATCTACAATGTAGATTCTACATAATCATCAGAAAGTCAGTTTGTTATGTACCTATAATATTATGCTTGATTACTTTGATTATTTTTATCAAGTAAATAAAACTTTGAAAATGTTTTGTAACAGTAGGTATTTATTTTCAACAAGTTCACCCTTCTTACTAGAAGAACCTCTTGAACTAGGTGAACTTCGTAACACATTTTTTTTTATTTTTACCATTTTTTAAACCACTCCTGTATCACAGCGAACAAAACACAAAAAGAATTATTCAAATCGGTCAAGCTGTTTTTGAGTTTTATCGAGACTAACGAACAGCAACTAATTTATATACCTATATAAATAACATTTATAAATATATTTCAGGACCAAGGAAAATTTAACGTTACCAACATGCATAATATTTTATGTTACTTCGTTTCGATTACGCACAACGGTCACAGTCATGATGGAGAATAGATGCGTACCTACCTCGGAGGAGTTTATCAGCAAAATGCTTTTTAGATTCTACCGAAATCACAATTTAGATGTGAATTTTTTGAGTGTTTATAAAAATATGTGTAGACCTCAATGACATTATACCACATTTACTTACGTCATACATTAATAAAGAAATATACAGAGAATCTATTTTTATTATACCTACATAATAATCAATATTGACATCTCATAAACGTACCGGTGTAGAGCCTCCCCTAATAACAAGGGGGATTGGGGCCATAGTCCACAACGTCAAGCAGGACAATGTGGTTTGTTGTACTTCTAATGCTTTTTAATTTGACTTTTTCGTGTTGGTTTCCTTACGATCAAGAACGAAAACATATCATCGGCCTGTACTTTGTGAGATTTTAATTTACGTACAAATTCACCTTTGGATAATGATGAAGGAAAAACATCATTAGGAAATCAAATAAGTACATGTACAATGTACAAAATTTTAATAGTAAACATGTTTTATATTTATTGAAAAAATAATATAAAATATACCAAACCTAATGAATATATAAAACACAATTTACGCATAATACATGAAAAAATACTTAACCAATTTTAGCACACACGCGTAATTATTTAACCGCCACCTAACGGCATATAAAACAACTCAATACTTATTTTAACGCCATCTAACGGTCGAAACAAAACAAAAAATTACAATGTGTGCGTGTATATATACAAGGAATAACTTGACAGATATTTTTCTGGAGAAATTCTTTGTAACTAATTGCCGTGGAAGTAAAATTAATGCTTCATAAATACTTCATAAATACATATTGCTCGCCAATCACTAAATTACGCACCAAGGATGCTTGAATTTTACATAAAAAAAGAAATAACATATCTTTGCGATACTAACACCATCTAACGGGAATATAGCTTTTTGTAATCGTGAGCATTCACCTTAACATAACATCAATTCAACGGTGCTGAGATCCTATGAGTATTACATACGAAATGACATAAGAATCCAGGAAAATCGTTAATATACTGGAGATGTAACAATTTTAAGGCATATTATGTAAATAATATGTATTTTGGTACGACTTAGAATGTGCCTGCTATTCTATACAGATTCTGAAATTGTATAAGGATGTTATTATTATTATTTCAATTTGTTATTTTGTCCTAGTGAACCTTTGAGTTAAACGAATAATACAGGTCGGTGTTTAAACGAATAATACTTTATTTTTTTTTAATAATAAAAATAAAAAAACTAAAATTTTGAAAATCATTTTATAAGCTAAACTGTAGACATAATACTCAACGGGAGTACGAGGGAGTAAAGGGGTGGGGCGATGGCGGCTTGCGCCTAGCTCTAGTCTGTGCACGTGCCTAGTAACCATACTTTGCTGTAATTTTATTTCAAATTGAATAAGGTATTTCTCAACATATTTACAGTATTTAATGGAATTAAGTCCATTTTTGGGGAACATATATTTTGTACTACCGCTCCTGGGTCGCTTGTCGCCGACCAAAACAACACCCTGTATATTTTGTACTACCGCTCCTGGGCCAGTAGACAAGATGGTTATCGACAATCGTCATCGTTAGTAAACGATTAACCTTTGTATGGAATTGACATAAGAGATTGTTAAAAATCACGTGACATTTCGATTTGATATGTCAATCCCATACAAAGGTTGATCCTTTACTAACGATGACGATTGTCGATAACCATCTTGTCTAGGGGGGCTGGGTCGCTTGTCGCCGACCAAAACAACACCCTGTATATGTAAGTATATCTAAAATAAATAAATCGTCTATTCTATACTGGGTCATTAAATGTATAGCAATCTTAAAACGTCTATATGACATCAGTTTAATAAAAAAAACATACAGTACTTTCACCTTAAATTCTTATTGGGGTGAGTCAATCAATTCTCTGGTAGACTAAAAATAACAATATATATCCAGAAGTTCATACATATATGCTTCCTCTTATCCTCATGAATACAAGTATCTTTGGTATTAAAACCACATTACCATTCTGAAAATAAAATCACGAAGTCTGGTCGCGTACACGTCACGTTCGCGCGAGGAATCCGACGAGCCCCGAGCTTCTAACAACGGAATATTATTATTTCTACTCTTGTACATTATTTGGTACGCTGACACTCTCGACACTTTGCTGTTATTGGCACTTATAATCTGCAATAATAACTTGGGTGTCTTTAGTTTCTCTAAATGATTTCGTGAATTATAAACAAAGATTTAGAGAGAACAGAGAATAAGAGCTCTTCAAAACATTCTCATATATTTGTTATACCAAGTATTATTCCCGGAGATTCAATTCAACAGAGGCACTATAAAGATAAGAGTCCATATAATTGCAAACAAAGTTCGTCGAAGCTCGTGCCGAGAGCACCGTATCCCGCAGTGGGTGTCTGTTGACACAAACAATTAGCTCCATCCCAACGGTCATTTGTATGGAGATGCGAGTGAGGGGTCACGAACGAACTTCCACTTGAGTTACTCAAGCGTTTGTCTCACAAAGATATTGTTTGAATGAGGATTTCGTTATATTTAAATGAGGAAATTTCACCATATATCATCTAGAAAAGTGGCTTGGGTAAAAGCAAAAAAATCTAATTAGTAGTATTCTAGTTTCTGAAGTGTACCATATCGTGACGTCATGCGGAACTAACACCATATCTTCTTAACCAGGGCCGTCTTTAACATATTGGAGGCCCTGGGCATATAATGGGGCCCCTTATGATTCCGTCTATAGGTATAATTCCTAGGTAAAAAAAAATCGTCAGTTAGATTATCAAAAAATATTGGACACGTATTTTATTGCTTCACCAAATCATCAAAAAATAAAAAAGATAAAGCGAGTCAAAGTTCCGGCTCGTGACGTCACTTTAGAGTAAAAAGTGTACTCTAACACGCGGAACTTCAACACACGATACCTTCGTATTTTATAGTTTAATTGGCAAAAGAAAAAATCAAAGTGTAATATTTTTTGAAAAAATATAATATAATTTTTTGATAATGTAAATGACGGATTTAATAGATTTTTTCAGGCCACTAGCCTATTTTATAAATAGCAATATCATATAACTAGTTTGCATCAAATTGATGTAAATCCAAGTAAAATATAAAAGATATGAAATGTTTAATGTTAAATAAAAACGTAGACGTATGAATGCGAGGACACTTCAGTATAAAATAAATGCGAGAGCTAAGCATACCCACTCTGAAGAATTCAACTGGAATGCAGCGAATATGTTCATATTTGAATATCTCGAGATATATTTTCTCTACCATGTAAGTACACTAGTATAACGATAAAGGTAAAGGGCAGAGGTAAGGGTGTGGGTGGTTTCTTACGGCTGATTTAGTGTCTGAGTCTAAGACATTCTAAGGGCATTAGAATGTATGGAATATTGTTTTAGATCTGTTTTTATCGGAAATTTTCCGAAGCATAGTTGTTTGTGGAGAATGTACTAAGGACCCCAGGAGAATTTAGACGCAGTAATGATGATTTTGGACTCACCTTCAGGCCAATTGTCGTAGACATGTATTGCGATGTCGCCTGCCGAGTCGACAGGACTGAATACGAACTCCTTCGTTTTGCCGGACACCAGTATCAACCGCAAGTTTATCTGGAACAACAGAGAATGGACCATGAGTACACAACTAAAAAATAAGTCTCTTATTGTACATTTTAGCTCTATGATCCGAGGTTTCTTTTGCGATCGTCTTTTGAAATCTCGTCCTTAGTGTAGATATAAAATTTAAAGTTCTAGACCCCGTGGCACCCGTGCGCTGTGCTGTGAGGTGTGCGTTGATATTTCAGTTCTTAATTTCTTCTTTTATGTTATACTTCGTTATTTATCGTCATATTTTTATTAATGTTCACGTTTCAACTGTGAAACTATTTATGCCGTACGAGTTATTTTGTATTGATAAAATACTTTTGTGATCGTCAAACACATACCTAATAAAGTACATTTTAATACAAAATCAACGCGGAAGCACCGAACCATGACCTTGTTCGAATAAAAATAAAAAAGAATGTAAAACAAAAACAGACACATCAGGTAATATAATTGTGCCAAGGATGAAGATATACCTTCCCACGATAAATTAAATTTCTTCATAAAATGGAAATTCGCGAAAGCGCTGTTTGTTCTATAATAAAATAACTTTTGCATGTAATTTACGTTTGCTTGAATATAATAATAACAGTTGTTTAATCAGAAGTAAGTAATGGAAACGTTGAACATCAACATAAAATTAAATGTTATTGCAAGAGAACAGTTAATTAATACAGCGATGTTATTAATTAATTGTCCATCTTAACCTTCTACAAAGTAATTTTAAAACACCGTTATACCGATCCCAATAACATTTTAAATTGGAAATTATGTACGTATCATTATTTTACTATAAAATACTGAGATATTTGTATTAAATAGATAATAGATTTTTCATACAAAAATAATAACAATAAAACAGAGTTGTGTGAGTTGATACAGAGGTAATTTATAGAAACACTAGCTGTACTCGGGGATAATGTAGCCTCCAATAGTGAAATTATTTTTCAAATCCGGCTGGTAGTTCCAAAATACTCTTCCGCTTCCGTAATAGTATTGATATTATAGTATAGATGTACAAATACAATATATTACAATAAATCGGAAGATTATTTTGTAGAAAAAATCATCCAAGATGTATTTCTAAAAGCCAATTAAATGAAAACGTAAACAGATAACATTAAAAGGCCTTCCGAATTAAGTCGGTCATTACACGAATCTCACATTACCATGACAAAGCTTCGAAACAAGTTTCTATTTAGTTTAAGGAGCTATCCTTGCCGCATTAATATGTATGAAAATGTTTGAAACGCGGCGAAATTGTCGCGTAACCAAACAACATTGCTGTAGTCTGACTGAGTCTTTATGTTTAAAAGCTTCAAGTTGTTCCTTGGTGGATATACAGACGAACCAAGGGACCCTAACCTTTATGGTCACCAAGAAGTATAGATAAATGTGTATTAACACCTTTCAATCGCCAATCAATAACAATGAATTAAAAAAAAGCAGGCGGTGAGGTTTTGTCAATTAAGCACTGCTCTGCTAATGATTTGATTAAGCTATGCTGGTACTAAAAGTATTAATTAATATGTATTATCAATTTATCAAATTAAAATGTAGTTGGATTATGAGTTTTCCTATAGTAACAAAAATAAAATATTTGACCTATTTACGCAATATAAGTAGGATAAAACAGGGAAGGTCGTTCCGTCACGTGTAAACTTAATTTGAGATATTAGGTATTTATGAACAGTCTAAACTACAGCTAATTAACTCGACCAATGAGAGGATGGAACAAACCTGGGAAAAACTGATTTGCTTTCCAAATTATTATCTATTTGTATTCATAGATTATTTCCCATAAAAAAAGATTTTATAATTTTTATTTTATTATATCTACAAATAAATGATTTTCTGATTTGATTAGCTAGACAAAATACAAAAATTTCATGCGACCCTGCCAGGATTCGAACCTGGAATCTTCTGATCCGTAGTCAGACGCGTTATCCGTTGCGCCACAGGGCCAGATAATAAGGCAACGAAAATAGGTTACATAATAAATTATCTCGGAAACTCGACAACAATGGAATGACGGATTTATTTATCGGTTGAATTTGTCTCTCGTTGTTTTGATTTATTGTTTTTTTTAACGAAGGTTAAGTATGGCCCCACGTGCTCTAGCACGCACGTGATATTTATTTTAATTTTGCGGGTGGTACCCTGGCAGGCGGGTTCTACAAAGTACCTACCGGTTCTATGTTCTCTTTCAACTTGTACTTACATCAATGCAAAAATGATCCCTAAAAATAAAACGAGGAAATGCTTCTAACTAGCGGTCTAGTTTAGTATTTATTTTATCTAGCTATCTGGGGCATTTGGAGTCAAGTTGTTTAACTCAACATGGTAGAGCGAATTTTGTATTTTTCGGTAGCTGTGCTTGTTAAAACTTTTGCCAACACAGTTTGCCACCAGTATGTCATAATTTCGAGTTAAAAAGTTTATAGCCTACGAATATATGGTTATTTACGCAATAATAAAACTTTATTTATAAAGCAATACTTACATAGTTATTGTGACATTTTTTAAAGCTCATCAAAATCCTATTGGTAGCTTGACCTTCGATAGAATCAGACGTGTGCAACTTATATTTATTAAAACAAGTTTTTTTTTTCGAAATAAGAACGCTGAATGCATAATGCATTAGCAATGTTTACATAGCGTAAAAGATTTAACCGAGGGGGAAAGTTATGGAGTGCAGTCATTGTATTCCATGGGGTCGCAGTTATTTATCGTTCAAATTGCGCAAACAGACATCTCGGGTAGGTAGACCGTGATATTTTCTTATATTTCGCTCCTGCTTATTGGATTTTGACAAACCTGAGGGAATATTAGTGCGTGGTTGAATGAAAATAACGGTTACCTCGTAATTTCTATTGAATTCTGTGTTTCGGACATGAACAATAGAATGTACACCTACTTCCTATGAATATTGTTATAGTCAACATTGAGCTATTATTACTACGTCTAGAGAAGACGCCACACATCACAACTATGTTCCGTTCAAGTGAGGCCATCCGGCCACTCTTGTTGTTGTAGAACGATGAACGAAACGCGTAAGCGCCGTGAAAATCACGGTGTTTGCAAAAAAATACTCCTAAAATCGTTCTGATAGCGCTACGTGTTTCAACTATCTGCTTAGACGACTAATTATTGTTTCAGCGCTAAAGAGAACATTAGCTGCGTCTAAAAAAAATGGGACATAACCTTTGCTTATGATAGCTTCTCTATACGTTAGTAACAAGAGCTCAATGATAGTCAAGGACCGATTTATTGTGCCTCTTCATAACTTGTCTATAGGAGCACCTGAACTGGGAGTTTTCACATTATATAACTACTCATCAAAACTAAACACTGCGAATTTCACATGCCAGAATATAGCAGTAACGGTTCCCCAAATATTTTTATAGTTCCGTCCGCAATGCAGAGTAATGTATGTTTTATGTTAGCACCCGGCGTGTACGGAACCTCACTGAGGGCGGGCGCGGGAGTGCCTGCCTCCGCCCACTGCTATGTATGATTGATCACTGCACCAAAACATTATGTTCAGAAACAATTGCAAATAATATACGAATATTTATTGCTATAGTAATTAGTTGTTAATTAAATGATATGCAATGCAACTGATGTAAACATTCAGTAGGTACTTGGATGGGAAGATGATGTTTAGAATCACTTAACGTCTAATATATGTCGATTAAGTCAAATTCTGCTTAGGATCTGGAGATCTCGGAAAAAAACAATACTCATTTTATATTGTAGAATTCAATTGATTAACAGATTTGGATAGGGTCTGCTCAGCAGATTCTGCTGTGATGGGTGTTTTATGTAATAATAGGTCAATTTATTATCTATGTTATGTCATTGCACTAGTTATAAAAATGTCTGTTTGTCTGTGATTTTCATTGATACCAATGTATACGCAAGTCGCATTAAAATCAATTCATTTAATAAGATCCTTCTTTAATTAATCCAAGCATAAGACTATTACGATTGGAAAATTGTAATTGAGTTTATTTTATGCCGTAATAATGTAACATCATGGACGTATAAAAAAATCAGGACGTAGTGTCGCCCTATAAACGAGTGAAGCACCAAAAGGAAGCCGGCGTTCTTCTAAATACATGGCCTCACACACACATATACACCATAGGAAGCCGATCGGTTGTCATTCCACATTGAGACAGTGACAATAAGGGCGGCCGCATACTATAAGAAATTTTCTGTTAGAAAATTTCGGACGCCCGCCGGAACCACTCCGCACACCTATCAGAAATTTCGATCCGGCGAGTTTGAGCTTTAGTACTTATTACACCGTCCTATTTTTAGGATCCTAACTAGGTTCCTAACTAGGAAATAGGAAGGTGTAATCGCAGTTAGAACAGCTTCTGCTTCCTAGTCAGAGCGATCCCAGTTAGGATCCTAGTTAGGATCCTACACTAAAAAGTGTTAAATAATTATAAAATTGAACCTGAATATATTCTCTGTCTATCCCGTAAGGGCCTAAATGTAAGCAATTTTTGTAATTAAGTTCAATATTTGAATGAAAAGTGTGTGGCGCTTTTCGTTTTGTAATTTACGATATTTCTTCATGATAATGATAATGCTTAGAAATTCTATTGAGTTTACAAGGAAAAGCGCCCCACGCTTTTCATTCAAATATTGAACTTAATTACAAAAATTGCTTACATTTAGGCCCTTACGGGATAGACAGAGAATATATTCAGGTTCAATTTTATAATTATTTTACACTTTTTAGTGCAGGGCTTTTTAAAGCGTGTTTTTTTAGTTTTTTTAAACTGTAATTTATTTTTTATTTTTTAGTCAACATAAATTATTCATACCATTTTATTATGTTACTTATACCATATTTTCACCCAATATCAATTTATTTCACATTTATAATGAGTATTTAGCTTCAGTGCCTACTCTTTGACTCCACCAACAAACTCAGAAAACCATATTTGGCCAAAATGCACATAATACGATTACAATACGCCCAAACACGGCTAGAATACGATGCTCCGCTATGGGGTTCCAGTGCCAACCCTCCGACTTCATCATCAGACCCTGAAAACTACACATGGTCAAAATTCATCTCACGACATTTCCAACAACCCCAAACACGGCTAGGATACGATGCTCCACTATGGAGTTTCAGTGCTAACCCTCCTACTCCATCATCAGACCCTGAAAACCATATAAGGTCAAAGTTCATCTTACGACAATTCCAACAAGCCCAAACACGACTAGGAAACGTTGGTCCGTTATGGAGTTCCAGTGCCTACCCTCCTACTCCATCATCAGACCCTGAAAACTATACATGGTCCAAGTTCATCTCACGACAATTCCAACAAACCCAAACACGGCTAGTATACGATGCTCCACTATGGAGTTCCAGTGCTTACTCTCCTACTCCATTATCAGACCCTGAAAACCATACATGGTCAAAGTTCATCTCAAGATAATTCCAACAAGCCCAAACACGGCTAGTATACGATGCTCCACTATGGAGTTCCAGTGCTTACTCTCCTACTCCATCATCAGACCCTGAAAACCATACATGGTCAAAGTTCATTTCATGACAATTCCTACAAGCCCAAACACGGCTAGGAAACGTTGCTCCGTTATGGAGTTCCAGTGCTTACTCTCCTACTCCATCATCAGACCCTGAAAACCATACATGGTCCAAGTTCATTTCATGATAATTCCAAAAAGCCCAAACACGGCTAGGAAACGTTGCTCCGTTATGGAGTTCCAGTGCCTACCTTCCGGATCCATCATCAGATCAGCTCGATGGTACCAAATTATTGTATTGTCATCGGTACTTGATAAGTGTGCAAAATTTCAGTTTAATCTGACGTCTGGAAGTCGATGAAAATTACGTTCGAAGATTCCTTTACATACATTCATACATACATACATAGATACATACATACAGGTGAAGCTAATAAAAGCGTGTTAAAAAGAGGACGTGCACTTCCTTGTGAAGAAATCATTTAAAAATCATCATCTTATCTCGCGGTACAGAATGAACGCGTGCATACCACACGGCGTCCACTCGACAACTGATGCGAATTTCGGATAGATGTGCGGGGTCTAGTACAAAATGTATGGAGAGCGCGCCATCCGAAATTTTGATCAGAAAAAATTCGGACGTCCGATGGTTTGCATCCGGTGCTCATCCGAAGCGGACGTAAGACACGTCAGAATTCGGATAGTATGCGGGGTCTAGAACAAAATGTATGAGAAACGTGCCTTCCGGCGGGCGTCCGAAAATTTCTGACAGAAAATTTCTTATAGTATGCGGCCGGTCTAAGGCTCAGTATCGTTTGTGTCTGCTTGGGCCACATATACTTAGTTTAGTCACGCATACGTAGGAAATTTTATTTTCATTTTCGCTTGACACTTCGTCTATATAGTTTTGAACGTTCGTCCGTATAGTTTTGAATTTTGAATAAATAAATAAATAATAATAATAAATGTTATTCCATGGAGCGATATATTAGCTCCGGTAGGGCTTTGAAATATGCTAAAGTCAAAACGATCACAACCGAACAAACATCAACTTTAGAAGAATCTGCAAATAAATTACGTATAAAACTAATTTTCGAAGAAGCTGAAACGAACGAACTTAATTTAACGAACTTCAAAAATAAACATACCTATCTTCTTCAGCCAAAGTTCTATACACATTTTGAAGGTTTTGCTTGTCAAAGGGAACGCGTACACCGCATATCAAATTAAACTTAACGTTATTCAGGTTCCCAAACTAATTCTCGTTTTAAAATAGGTTTCGAACACGCTCTAGTTCGTTTGGAACTATCATTTCGTATAGGTACCTTTCATCAGTGTGGAATATATTTGCAAATTTTGGTTTATTGGATACAATTATTTGGAGCAGACGTTCAGATATCATTATCTAATAATCATCATGCATTTGGTCATCAATTTGGTGATGACCAAAATGAGTCTCAACTTTTTGCAAATCTACCTCTCGATGCTGTAATCCATGGTTTTATTACCCTCCCTCCCAAACTTCGCATAGTAACAGCAAGTCATTAAAGAAACAGACCCATAATGAAGCTCTCAGAAAGTAAGCGGTAAAGAGGGTACGATTTCCTTATGAACTCGAAGGTCTGTTCTGTAGGGAAACGACACTCCAAGTAACTTTTGATTGGTCCAACTTAAACAAAAGATCTCTCAAGCTTGCTTCGTTATAGTGATTGTTGATCTTAATGCAAACTAATTCATTTGCAAAAAGCTTCGGATACAGGAGAACTTTTGAATATTGTAGGAAATTAAGCGATCTTATCCTGTCTTAGTCCATTAGTAAAGTGTCATCATCATCATCAGCCTATAATGTCCCACTGCTGAGCCTCCTTTCACAAATGAAGGTGAAAGGGCAATACTCCACCACGCGTGCCCACTGCGGATCGGTGGAGGTAGGCTAGTGGTCAACCTACTGTTGAAATTTTTCAAGCCGCCTAGGAGGCATCCAAATAGCTTAACGACTATCACAATTACATCACAGTGCCTTCCGAAGCACGGAAACGCTCGATTTGAAATACCACTAGGCGGTCACCCATCCAGGTACCGATCACGACAGGCGTAGCTTAACTTTGCCGATCGATTAAGAACGGCTAATCATGCTACACCACGAGCGCTTCAGTAAAGTATAGGGTGCAGAAAATAATCAGAAATTTGTTTTTTTGACCTATCTATCTCAAATCATGTCTCATGTTATTATCAAAAACCGATAGAGTATTTCTAAATAATACACTTCCTTGATTTTACAATCCTTACATTGTTGAAGCTCAAACATCTATTTATTCAGTCTCCTGAGAGAATGCGGTTACACCAGCTCGTTGTAGGTTCCTAGCAGTATTTTCGGATGGTTTATCGACATTCGTGTTGGGTCCGTTAGGTGCACTAACATCCACTGTAAGGACTAGACTAATGGAACACGTAAGCTCTCTGTTACCTGGATATTTATGTGTCTGTGTTAGATATTTACTTCGGAGTTATGTTATTCAGTTAGCTGGGTTCTGTGCTGTGCTGGAAATTGTATTTATGGCTTGTATTTACTTGATAGGTATTATATACAAAAGTAGGTATCGGCTTTTCCTACTAATCTTAATTTTCGGACAATGTCACGGTGGTCGAATTATGTAAAGCTCGGCTTGCTGGGTGAAATGATTACCTATAGCCCGAGATTAGTCTAGTGATGTTATACCCAAAAGATAATGATGATACTTAATACATAATAACGTAGTGGGACTAAACATAGGTACAGTATGAGGCACGAGACTTGAGCACAGATAGGCAGTAGTGGGGGCAAGCTCGCGCATGTACGCTTTTGGCCAAATCACTGTAGCTAAATGACATGCATCAATCCAATATACGACGAGCATCGACGGACGAACCAATCGTGTGCTCGGCGGCTCCCCCTTCTTCATTCCCCCAAACAGACCGTAAAATTAACTACTGCGCAGGTGTCAATTTGTGCTCACGACTCGTGCCTCATACTGTATCTTCATTGATATGCGCGTGTATGTACTCAGTTCTAAGAGTTACCTTCCTCGTCGGGGATAACGGAGGTGATGGATGATTATTTATTAACGTTTCTTTTCGTTACTTCTTAATTTTATAGAGAAAACAATTGATCAATGCAACCAATAACGTCATTATTACAATTTCATCATAAGATTTTATGAAACAAAAAATCTATTTCCCAACTGACATTGATATTAAAGATTTCCAAGTTCACTCATAAAAAATAAATATAAGTTCGGTTTATTTATTTGGCTTATGCTGGCTATTATGTTGACCGCATCGCAGCGGCAAAGCACGCGACTTTCCCTGGCACTGGGCCAACAAATGCATGTGTAGTTACGTGTATTCACTTCACAGTATTTGGAAATTCCGTTAGATGTTCCTTGTTTAGAGTAGTGTTGTTGAGGAGAAACATCGATTACTAAGGTAATACTGATGTTAGTAGTAAGGTAACACAACATGCATTTGCCAGATTATCTTATATATCTGTATATGTTATTGGGATTTCAAAACAGACTTTACAAACCACCCGGGCTGTGGAGTATATCTATATCATCAATAGAGGAAACTTTTGCGGCGACCTTTCGACGATTATGTATGAGTTATGACCCGACAGATAATGCGAAGTTTGTTTTGAATATCGAGGCGTTTATCGACACCAAGCAACACTAATATTTGTTAATTTATGATATTAGCTATTTTGCTAAGCCGTGCCAGCATTCCGCCCTAATACCAAATACTGTTGGCTAGTGATAACGATAAGCGATGGACGATAGTGAATTCTCAGTAATAGAGTTTCATTTGATTATGATGATTATTATTCGATTATCACTGTTAATAAACACGGGTAATACATTATTTACCATCGTGAATTCGTTATTCATCCCAATCAATGACGAAGAGGTAAATGGCCGATTAAGTAAAGAGTGCAAATCAAAGAAAGCAAAAATTAATCCAATGTTTTCATTACCTACGCGAAATTCCAGAAGTTCTGGTAAAATGCAAAACGTTGTTCATGGCATAGACTTAGGATTTCGGTACGATAACTAGACCTACATAGCATAGAAACGAAATATGACAATCCTTATGTCATTTTGCGAGAGAGAAAAATGACGTAATTTATATTTTATCACAATATTGACATCACATTTATCTCAGTCATATAAGATGTGCATCACATTTATCTCAGTCATATTAAAAAATAAACAGTATTTATAAATAAACAATATCATACGCAAAAAAACGATCATGTCAGTCCAATTACGCTACTGTGTCACCAAATTGGAAATACGAAAATGTATCCGATAAAAATATTCAAATCAAACTGAACAAATTCGCTGCTGGGCCGTTTACCAGAAGTGTTTTATGAGCCTGCTCAATTAGTCACAAAATTAAAAACTAAAAACAAACTAGGTTTTGTTTTTTTTATTGTGTATGGACCTGTGTTTGACCGCAATCTCACCATGGTAATTGATGATGTGGTCGAAGGTGGTAAGCACACAAAGCCTAGAAGATACTGGCTCTCAAGTGCAGCTGCGGAATATACCGATTGCTGACAGATTTTCAACCAGTGGTAGCCAGCCAGGTACTACAAAGTACACCACCACCGTGCTATGGTTTCCTCACGACATTTTTCTTCACCGCAAGCTACAGCTCATTGTAAGACTCGAACCAGGGGCCTTCGTCTCGACATCCGACGTCCACTGAACTATCATCGCCTTCAAAGGAATCATCGACGTAGTTTCTATAATCAGTCAACCTTACAGTAACACATCACTTATTACATTAATTTGTGACCATGGTCATTGAGTATGTTTAATCAAATCGCAGTTACATTCTCAATGTCAGTTAAAATTACAACAAAGAATCTTTCGACACCAAAATGATATAACTTTGCAACATTGCCAACTGAACCGATTTTTACACACAATTTAGTCGCGGCTATTACGTGATGCATTTATTCTGATGATGTAATGCCGTTTAGACTAGCACTTGATATCGTTTGAGATATACAAAATACTGGTGTCGTTGTGTTGAAATGATTAAATTATTCAGATAGCCTTAAGACCAATAAAGAAAAGATGAAGCATAAAAATACTAGAATTTTACAAGCGTAACTGAAAGCTGCTAAGTGCAGGACTAATTCAATTGCAATTTGCTAGCATGATCTTTCTAAGTATTATTATGTTAATAACTAAGTATAGGTATTGTTACATAATTAAGTAGGTATACACTTAAGTGTGGCTTCCAATAGCGGTATTACTTGGCCTCAAGAAGCGACGCATTTTTTTGTCCGATCTTCGAGTTACGATTTCGCATTGACAGTTCAATTTGCTGCCATCAAAACATTTAATTAAGAAGCTGAAAACTTGAATGCTCTTACTCCTGGCTCTATTATGATAACAATGGTGCATTGAGGAACTGGAGGTTGGTCAGATAATCACATTTAACGGGAAGTGGAGGCTGCATCCTCTTAAGAATCACTTGAGTGGTGTGTTCGGTCGGAGAATTGTGCGTAATAGCCTGATGTGCTTTTTCAATCACTTTAGATCGATCTTGACCTGGTTAGCTGTGGTTGCTATACGTGGGATATATCTAAAGAACTTAGCTGAAGTAATCATTTCCAGGCTGCTTACGCCTATTACGATTTCTTAACTTCCTCGTTTCTACGAATATTATAAATGCGAATCTGAGTTTATTTGTTTGTTATAGGCTTGACGTCTCAACCAACCGTTATGAGTTTTGGGACGTAGATAACCAGATGGCATGGAGATGTACTTTTGTTATCCCGAGAAGTCAAATGAAACCACGGTACGGAAATTAGTAATTCTATAAGCACGAAAATATAAATTCTAGAAATGTAATTTCGAATAGTATAAAAACTAAAACACTATTATTCAGCTCGAAGAAATTCGAGGCAATAAGGGCGGGCATTTCGAAGAAAATAACGGACCAAAAGTAGGCATTTTGTGGGCAAAAACGACTATAAATTAGGGAGTGTCAGATCGCCCATTGGCCTGGTTATTTGGGCTTTGGGCATCGTAAATCAACCAATTATCGCCTTGGGCATATTTCTCACCCTCGCATATATCCAACCTGATAGGACCTCATGGATGGATAAAGAACTACATAGCATTGTTTCTAAAAAAAAATATATTTGATGGGTTTCTAAGATTTTGCCATACAAAAGCAGGCTTTCTCGCTCCCACTGATATCGCTCGCTCCTTTAGAGTATCCAACAATTATATTAAAGGATAAAACTACTTATACCTCTGAACGTGGACACATTATTGTCCCAAACAGCACCCTACGAAGTCAAGTTATCGTAAATATTCTCGAGTTATTAATGAAATTCAGCCTACGATAAATCAATACGTAAGTTCTTCACTCATTAGAATCATTAAAATAAAAATAATGACTAAATTGAATATAGAAATAGATTTAAAAAACTGACTGCTCTTGCACAAGTCAGTCATGTAACCAAATTGTTTAAGTTTTCAGTCCAGCGGCTATTTATAATTAAAAGAGAATTGTTACATTGATCTTGTCTTTTTGTTGACGTTGGTGTGAAAAACGGCTCTATACATAAGTTTACGGTAAAGTATTACAACTTTTTAGGGTACCTACTGTAGCAGGTGAACGTTCAAAGGTTCCTTTATATTCAAACCTAAGAACCTTATTTTATTTTTGAATTTCGAATCTGAAGGAAGAATTTCATGAATGAGGAGTTTTTCGATCCATTGTCTTTTAAGTACCTACCTGTGCTGCTGTACCGACACATGCCTACGAGTCTTCCCGAGTTCCCGACATACACTTGGTCCATTTTCCATACCTAGCTTGTTATTGGAATAGCAAACGAAATTCCGAATTGCTCATTACGGAATGGGAATCCATTAGGAGCACGTGGCTCGCCCAAGTTGCTGACCCGGCCTTGTGGGCACCCTATACACTAATTATGCCGTCTGTCAATACCCTGCACGCCATTTCCGACCTTAAACACTGGTCATAAGGCCTAGACACGATTTGTGATATACCATTAACCTTTTGACCGATTGTCGCGATAATCACAGACGTCACGAACAAAACTTGTATATTTTGTTTCGGTAACGCTTTGTGTTGGAGAGCAAATGGTTTTGTTATTAATAATACCTATTCTAAGAAAGGACATTAAAATACATGCTTTCCAAAATATCATTACAAAATTTTGCATGTCCAGTGGCACAGGCAACTTCTGGTAAATAGTAAGTCTGGTAAAAAAGGGGATTTTGGTAACGATTGTGCCGAAGGCGAAGGCCTAGTTCATGGATCAGGAACTGCGGTCTGCGCAGCATGACTTTTTCATTAACTAGTTTTCAATAGCTCATCATACTACAGAATAAATAAATAGTACTAACGATCATGCAAAAAGTCTAAACTACTGTGGTTACACTATCCTTCAACCATCGATCTCTGTGCCTTCAACAGATACACCAGGAAAATTTAATTTCAATTTCGTTTAGAGTGAACGAAACCTCAATTTGACAATTCAATCGATTCCCTTTAAATATATTTATACTAAAAACAGCTGGCCGTTTGTAGACAAAGGAAAGTGACGTGGGACCGCACAGTCTAGCTAGACTCGATCGATAGATATGAATCAAAGGTGTGACGTCATTCAGGTAACTTTCACCCCGCAAACTGTTTCGGGGAAACTCGTTAAGGTGGCCCTCTGTGGCCGGCGCAACTTCGACGCAAGCATAGTCTAAAAGCTTGTTGTTTCATCCAACGTAATGTTTGACTGCGAAAAAAGAGAGACAGCATCATAGCCGTCGATTATCAGTCGGTAAATTCCGCTGATCACTCGCGCCCGCTTCGCTAGGTCGTCATTCATGATTTCGCATTCATAAAACTTGTTCCAGGAGTATACTTCTTGTTAAAAAATCTTAGAAGTTTGTGAAAAAAAAGTTAGTTATTTAGAATCTCCAATAAATTTGCAAGCCTGGTATCTTAACATTTTCTTTACTTTTACAATTTATAGGTACATTAGATATGGCCAAAGTACAGGCAAACACGCTGTTTTTCGGAGGCTTTGACTGAATTTGTTTCACACTTTTTTTAAATTTCGCCTAGATACACGGCTAGATATAGTGCACAAGATACTAATTTGTTCAAAACATCTAACGAAAAATGTTTAACAACGCCATAATAAGTACAGAGGTTTTGTATGAAAAGTATGACGAATTGAGTCCTCTTAAGCCTGCTAGTCGTATAATTGAATTGTATGTTTTAGAGACCTTGAGTTGTGGTCTTTTCAATAATGAATGCTCATCCTTTGATAGAATAAACATAGGTGGCATTAATGGATAATGATGACGTTATCCAGTAATCTCCACTTAATCTGAGGAAGGCGCAATTCTGTACAGCTATGACATGATAATCCCTTTCAAAGTGCTTGCAATTGCAATGCCCCGTAACTAACAGCAGCTGGTTCTCTTGAAGCCATCTCATCTCAGTTGCTGTTCATATGACATAGTTTAGTCTTTGCATTTTTTATTAACGTCCAGGATTTAAGCATGACAAAAGATTAACCTAAAATATGCCATAATCACACATCTGTTCGCTACAAAATCGATAAGTTTAAATTTAACGTGGCGGCTACTACCGACCCAATTCTTACCCGTGAAGGCACCCACCGCCCAACTTGTCTAAAATTATAATGAAACGAGCCACCGTCGCGCCGTGTCGTCACGGTTTAAATATACTGTTTTATCAACTTCAACGACGATATGGTAAGGTAGATAGATATTTGCTGAGCATTTAGTGTGGACGAAATTGCAGAAAAGTTAAAAATATTTATCTTCCTACCAGGTTGGTCAACAAAAGACAACCCTAGCCTGAATGTAATGATGATGATGATTTGGAACTGCAAATACCTACTGTTAAATACATAATGATCCGGAAAGCCTTAGCTTCTCCTATCCTCCATAATGAAGAGTCTGTGTGAGATATTGCAATAGAGCAAGTATAGAATGAGACTATAGCCGTAGGAAGCGAGAACTTTAAAGTACCCTGCCTGCTATTGTTTCCTCACAATGTTTTTCTTCACCAAGGGTACATTGTAGGATTAGAATCAAACCCACGACTTTCGCCGCTGCATTCAATGCCATAACCACTGATATCATTGCCTTGATAATCGCTACGATAATGATACTGTAACGTTACCAGTAGACCCCAAATTTCGGTCCAAGCTGCCCTGAATTATGGGGCCAACGAGGCCGGTAAATTATATTAATAGTGGCGTTACTCGTTAGTATAACCGTATCGCATACATACAATAATTAGACCGTTAAAAGCAACCCCTTAGATTAATTACGGAGATAGGGGCCCATTTTAATTAATTCGGAAATTAAATGATGAAAAGTACTAATGCTTGTTGCGGAATCTGTTCATTCTCTTCCATTTTTTGCAGCTTGTGAGGATTAATGGAAGGTCACGGAGGTATCAAAGGTGTTATGTGAAGACTACGTTTAAATATGCTATCTGCAATCCTTGTTTTTAACGAGTTCCTGGTATTTCTGAAGATTGTTACAATTTGTTTACCTGAAACAAAGAAATTTTTCATTAATACATTGTTAATGTATGGTATGGTACTTATGATTTTTGTAAAATTAATTTCAAAGAGTAGGGTTGGTTATACAGAGCATTTGTTTACCAGGAACAGTTACTGCATGTTTTGGATCTTTAATACACTAAATCACTAGACAAGTAAAGCCGACAGCAAAAGTAACTATTAAAATAAATAATTATGATTCCAAAGGAAAACCACAGAATAATCTCCGCGCAGAAAGGGCGGAGTGACCCAATTTAATGAAGCCCGCATATTTCTACGCAGTTAATTATACTTTTAATATAGTTTAAAATAGTAATTTAAGTTTGAGCCTCTGTAGGCTCCTTTGCGTTTTAATAGGTCAAAAAGGTTGCGAGATGTTTTTCATGATAGGGTTGGCATATTCTTTTTATATGTGGTATTCTAAGAATAATTTTCAATATCAGAGTTATTCCGTTACCAGATTTTGACATGTAATGCACCTTTTGAACGGAAACGTACTTCAGAAACCGTGATATATATAATATTTGAAGTCATCTGCATTGCTTCGGTACGTCATAAATCAAACTTTTAACAGGGAGATCGTGATAATCCGAGATTATTCCAGAGTTTAGTCCAGGCGTGTGACAGACAACCCTACTATTAAAGAATGAATAAGATAGAGAAATAGTCGAGATCACTTGACCTTTATAATTAATACCCACACCACACAAGTTCACTCACGTGTTTCATTTCCCGGATGTAACTTTTACATGATCTTTCTTTATCTTAGTTGAGTCGTTCTTGCTGGATATTTGCTTCATGTTCTTGGGATTTTTTATGAATTAATTATACGTAACTTTACCGATTATTATCCGTAGTTTATTAGGAACCTTAAATAACACATTTTCACCAACATTTGGGATTCAATGAGTACATTTCACTATTTTTGTTATATTAAGAAATCAGAGATATCCCATAGGAAATGTGCATTATGGATGACGAACACAACACAATTTTCAAAAAATTACATCTTGAAGTATCCTATATACTAGATTCAGAGATCTGACTCGTAATCTCACACTCCGAACCAATTTTCCCCTACAACATCTCCTACCTTACATCTTTGCCTATTATTCAGCCTTATAATATTTATGGGGACACCCCACCCACCCTTTGCTTGGGTGTCTTCGGGCCGAGGTCGTGACGTCATCGGCACACTGGCCTGTAGACCGCCTTTCGCCGGCGGCCAATTGGGCCAAGGATCTCCCCTAATTATTATCACTGTCCGACGCAATTACAGCGGCTTCCGGGGGAGGAAAATCGCTAAAATGGTTTTTTGGCATGAATGTATCTATACATACACTCATACATATGATTTGCTCTTAGTAGGCGCAAAACTAACGGGTGTAACGCGAACCGGGCGCAAAACGTATGAAGGGTTACCAGAGGTATGCCTGAATGACATAACGTTTGTTTGGTTTTTGCACCATAGACTTAGAGTCCGATATTTAATGTTTTCACGTCTCTTATGACAAGACTAATAAGCCGCAAAACGATATCATTGCCCTCAGAATGCCTAGGATCAATCAAATATTAAGGGCGGTATGTAAGCTAAACGTCATAAACAGGGTTCGCTATTTTAGTGGTTTATGAATGAAAACTTGAAAGAAATAGTATTATATGAACATAATCATAAAGCCAAGACACCAATTAACAGATCGGTGTTGGCCCTTTTTTTTAATTTTACTTTTATAAATAGCAAAAACCTTATGAATATTACAAAAATCATAAAATCGAGGTTTTCCTCTTTAGTGATACCATCAAAATAAGAATCCTTTTTGTAATAAATTTATATTAAATCGAATCACAAATATATGTACAACAGATCCGTGGGGCCACATTTTAATTTTTTTGTACGAGAATAACGTAATTTATTTATTAATAAGCATCAATTTTGCGACGCCATTTGTCCATACATTTTTCTATGAAATGTCAAGTGAAGCTTTATATACAAGACGCAATCGCGAAAATATTCAGTTCCCCCCAGTGTCCCAAGGTGACACCACGTCGCTTTTTATTGACACCGGAAATTACGTCATCCATATATCTGTATACATGCGCTTGTCAAAAAGAACATAATAAGTGCATTTTTATTTTTTACATTATTAGAGTTATGAAATACACCATGGACATTTTGATAAATTTATTGTTCTTATGGTAATCGGTATCAATTTCATGATTGGTTGATACGTCCTTAGTCTTTTTGAAAATGTCCCGTATGCCAAAATATTTTCCTTGTTCTCCCTCTCAGCCATTGATTGCTTATTTTGTTACTTGCTTATAGATAGACTAGTCTTATTAATACAATATAAATAAGATTATATTTTTAATCGTGCGGCTTTTTAATGAATCGTCGTTGCTAAACAGAAGGTTACGATACGACCATCGATATAATATATATTATGTATTTTATTAGATTTCACGATCCGAACAAAAAATCCATCGAGCTTGATGACAGCGGGATTAAAAACATCTTAAGTGCCAATGAATTTTATTCAACGTGTCGTTCATATAGAATTTACACCGCAGTCGTGGCATTTAAATGAAGAAATATTTTTTCTATTGTGATATTACGATATTATTACCTATTTATTCACTTGAAAAACAAATAAGTTAACTTGACTTTGATTTCTTGTATTACTAATGCCGCTCCGTACGCGCCCACACTGCATGAATGTCGAAGGCACACTAAAGTAAGGTGAACGGAACGCAGTTCAGTTAATTCGAACCGAGTGAATATTGGGAACGCTGTGTATATATAGTAGAATGCTAGTAGAATACAATTATATCGATGGATACGGCCATTTGTAAATAATTCACTGTTTTTATATTATATTCTTTAACTATAAAGCTATTATTGTTACTAGATATTTTCTTTGTAGGTTTTATTTTATTAAGCATAACTTAATAAGCCTCTTTGCAAATCTTTACAATATAAATTCTTATAATTTTTAATTCTCGTCGTCACACTCTACTACGCCTAAAAGTCATTGTGAGCATTATCCATTTTAATAAAAATTCGATATCTCGCCACCGGTGCATCATATATAACATTATTTCTAGAGCTAATATACCATGTTGTTCAATAAGTTTTGTAGTTCGATACGAGAAACACGTTTTTATTATTTGAAATACATTTTATGATGATGATGATTAGCACTACTCCCAGCCAGTACAACGACCGACCCATGTCCTATACAACCATTCAAACATCAACCACCATGTAACTAACTTAGTTTATAATGACTGGTACCTGAATAGTTGTATCGGAATAGCCATGGAGAAACCAAGGAGTGCGTGTTATATAGGAGTGACACGCTCTGGGGTGGAAGAGGACGGCCAACTAACCGCAACCAGCTGACCACAATCGACCGACTGTTCAGCCTATAGATGAGGGATGAGCGTTGATGTATGTTGAGTGCTGGGGTTTTATTGTCTTCTTTCTTATTTTGATTTTTTGTTCCTGGGTTGGATTTTGTTATTTCTTTGTTGTTCATTAGATTAACCTCCTCCATGCACGGGTATAGCTTCTGTGGTTGAGAGGCTCCTTGTCCATTTCAGCTTCAGTATGTGCTTACATATTTCTTGTTCTTCGTTATTATTCTATAGTCAATTTAGTTGCCTCAGGCACAACATCAGCAAGGTTTTTATTATAGTAGTCAAAATATTCTATATCATGCGCCGATTGATTTTTAAAGTAAATATCTGTTTTCTGGGTTTGGATTTTGGTGTACTGTAGGGCCGTAACATGGCCATAATATATGGTACTGTATTCTATCAGATGTGTGTTTGAAAACTTAAGTATCTTGGTTAATGGGATGAGAAACATCCAGGATAACATATCTTTTTGTGTTCCCGAAAGTATTTTTTTTGGTTTCCTATCCTGCTGGGTGTATGAAGTTCCGTGATTTTAATCTGATCATGGATGAGCATTTTGTCCTGGTTTAATTAGTGTTGAGCCTCATTGTTTGTCAGTTAGTTTATCACAAGCGCTCGAGCTGTACACATCTCAGTGCAATAATTGTTAGACCCGGTTCTGATGCCTATAATTATTTAAGACTATACATGTGTTAAGTGCAGTGAAGTGATTATTTAATTGTAATATTACGACAATAAACACATTGGGCCCGTGAGGAGTTTGTTGCGTCGCTTCTTCTCCTCATACAGGGCATTTCCGAAGCGACAGTTTAACGTTGTTTTACCCTGCGGAAAGCTGCTGTTTTGAAACCCTGCGGAATAATTGCATATGAAATACTAAAAAATCATCGAACGAGTCGTAGCAGGTTGTGGGGGTGCTCCCAGAACTCCCTATCAGTCGCCGCTATACCGAATTTAACAAATGTTCGTTAGCTAATCATGAAGTATCCAGTACTGAATAGGGAATGCAAACCGGTTTCACCGAAAATCGAAAAACCGGTTATTCGGTACGGTTTGACCAACAAAAAAAACCGGTTTCACATAACACCAAAACCGGTTTTTCGATTTTTTTCGGGTTTTCTTTCGATGTTTGGAAAATCTAAAAAAAGGAAGATTTGCCGCCGTTTTGTAAACTGAGTGCAATGCAGTGAGTATTTTTGTGATGAAAAGAAGTGTGTTGATGTGTAGTTTGTTGAGCTGGTAAGAAAATAACATAAAATAATGATTGTTTTTAAACTTTTTTTACAATACTTAGGCAGTAAACAAGCGTACGGCCCGCCTGATGATAACCAGTTACTCTAGCCTATGGACGCTTGCAACATAACGGTTATCACTCGCACGTTACCAACCCTCAACCTTTTTGAAGCGGGGATTCATTCCACAGCCTGAGCATCCACGATAGGAAGCTTCTTTGAAACCACACAGTATGAGAACATTTTGGTTCCAATGTGTGAGGATGGACTCCCCATCGGTGACTACGATGGATCAAGGTAACTGGGCATCAGGTCAATCAATTCTTCAGAGCACTGTTAGAAAAGCGGTTGAACACACATAAGAAGGCAGTCTCTCCTCAGACTAAGGGGCTTTAAAACACTTGTGAGCTCGGGATCATCGACAATTCTAACGGCACGTCGCTGAACTGAGTCTAAATACCCAAGCTGGTATCCAGGTGCCCACAGAAGACAGCATTACTTCATTTGGGCCAGACTTGCGACTTATATAGTTGCAATCTGTGTCTCAATAAGAAGTACTGCTTCGCTCTATTAATCACATCGAGTTTTTTGGATATCTTGTAGATGACTTTGGAACAGAACGTCGCTACAAATATTAACGTGAAAGAGCCCAATGCTTTTCGTGATGTTGAGGGAAATGTTCTAGAAATGAGGAGCCACAGCAAATGGACTTTTCTCAACGGTGAATGCGCAGGCTTGCGTGTGATTTAGTGGGGTTGAAATAGACTAGGTTTAGTCGACCCCAATCGGAGTCACTAGGTTGTGTACTATCGATTTAAGACAAGTCCTTCGCGCCTTTTCTCCAAGAAAGAGAGAGAGAGATATTTGCACGGTTCGTGTAATGAGCGTCCCATGTAATTTCATTTGCATAGCAATGAATGCTGGCAATAGAGAGTATATCATTAATATGCTGGAGGAACAGTGTTGGGGATAATTCAGAGCCTTTCGGGACGCCAGCATTAATGTCATGCTATCGGAGCAACTACTGTCAACAAAGGCTCTTATGTATCTGCCAGACAGCAAGCTGACTGATTGGTGTTATTTTTTACCCGTCTGCACGACGGCAAAAACTGTGTAATTTTTTTTTATCTTTGGAAAACATTCGTATAATAATAACCACGTTTTAGTGTACACGCAAGTTGCTGTGCCGCTACAATATGCCATGTATATTACGTGTGAAATTAATATTATAACATACGAAACATAATTTAATAAATGTTTAAATAATTACTTCTTTAATACTGATCAATTTTTTAACATAGTCATAATATCTCATAGCAATTAAAAATCAAGTAAAAGTTATATGTTTTTATATATTTCATTCATTTAAAATAAAATCAAAAGCAACGAACCGTGTAGTCTATATAAACGAGTATCTGATCTACAGAGTTAAATAAACGATTATTTCCATAAATTTTATGAAAAAGAGATGGATTGATTGTGTGAAAGATGATATTGGTAAGAAACGAGTGAATATTGGTATAACGGATAGAAGAAGCGTACATATTGCGCCGATCGCAAATTATAGGGAACAGGACAGGCAGATGGTGATAATGTCTTTGACGTTTCTTTTATACCCACTTTAACTGACAATAATTCCTCAGTTTGCGATTTTTAAATCTTAGGCACGGTTATTATCTATAATTCGAGCTATAGAAATAACGAATGATTAATAACGAATGATTGAATAAGCGAATGATTGCCAGGGCTAAGTTCGATTTCGTCGGCAGGTTTGGTGAGAGGCTGACTAGCCTTCCCTCTGGAAGTCGAGCTTTCTGGTCTCTTGCCAAAGCTGCTGAAGGAAACTTCTGTCAGTCGTCCTTGCCACCACTCCGTAAGCCGGACGGACACTTGGCCCATAGTGCAAAGGAGAAAGCTGATCTTTTGGGCTCTCTCTTTGCCTCCAACTCGACTTTGGATGACGGGGGCGCCACACCGCCTACCATCCCGCGGTGTGACATCTCTATGCCGGAGATAAGCATTACCCAACGGGAGGTCCGGCGGGAATTGCTTTCTCTGGACGTCCATAAGTCGAGTGGGCCAGACGGCATACCGGCAGTGGTTCTGAAGCGGTGTGCTCCTGAATTGTGTCCTGTATTGACGCGTCTTTTTGCGCTTTCCTTCACCAAAATGAAAGTCCCGTCTTCGTGGAAGACTGCCCACGTGCACCCAGTGCCCAAGAAGGGTGATAGATCGGACCCATCGAATTACAGGCCTATCGCCATCACCTCCCTTCTCTCCAAAGTCATGGAGCGAGTGATCAACACGCAACTCTTGAGATACCTAGAGGATCACGATTTGTTGAGCGACCGACAATATGGCTTCCGCCACAGTCGCTCGGCTGGCGACCTTCTAGTGTATCTCACAAACCGTTGGTCACTCGCCATCGAGAGTCAAGGTGAGGCATTGGCAGTGAGCCTAGATGTGGCGAAGGCGTTCGATCGGGTCTGGCACCGAGGTCTTCTAGCGAAGTTACCAGCATACGGGCTTCCCGAGGGACTATGCAAATGGGTCGCCAGCTTTCTGTCCAGCAGATGCATAAGAGCCGTCGTTGACGGTAGCTGCTCCGATAGCATGGACATAAATGCCGGCGTCCCGCAAGGGTCTGTGCTGTCCCCAACACTGTTCCTGCTGCATATCAATGATATGCTGTCCATTGACGGCATTCATTGTTATGCAGACGACAGTACAGGGGACGCTCATTACACGGGCCGTGCTAATATCCCTCGTTCCGAGGTGGAGGAAAACCGCGAACGGCTGTTGTCTGAAATCGAGAGTACACTAACTCGTGTCTCCGATTGGGGTCGACTAAACCTAGTCCATTTCAACCCCACCAAGACTCAAGCCTGCGCGTTCACCGCTAAGAAAACCCCATTTGCTGTGGCTCCACAATTCCAGAACGCGTCCTTGAACATCACTAAAAGCATCGGGATCCTTGGCGTTGACATTACTAGCGACGTTTTGTTCCGTAGTCACTTAGAAGACAAGGTTAAGCTGGCATCCAAAAAGCTCGGAGTGCTCAACAAAGCGAAGCAGTACTTCACATCGGGGCAAAGACTGCAACTTTATAAGTCGCAAGTCCGGCCTCATATGGAGTACTGTTGTCATCTGTGGGCGGGGGCACCTGGATACCAGCTTGGGCCTCTAGACTCGGTTCAGCGACGTGCCGCTAGAATAGTGGACGATCCCGAGCTCACAAGCGGCTTAGAGCCGCTCAGTCTGAGGAGAGACTTTGCCTCCTTATGTGTGTTCTACCGCTTGTACAACGGACAGTGTTCTGAAGAATTGTTTAAGATGATGCCCACGGCTACCTTCCACCATCGCAAGTCTCGCCATCGACAGGGAGTCCATCCCCACACATTGAAACCAGAATTGTTTCGAACTGTGCGGTCTCAAAGGAGCTTCCTTCCGCGGACGCTCAGATTGTGGAATGAGCTCCCTGCCGTGGTTTTCCCAATGGACTACAACATGGGGTTCTTCAAAAAGGGTGTGAAGAGATTTCTGCAGGGTCGGCAACGCGCGAGTGACTCCCCTGGTGTTGCAAGCGTCCATAGGCTACGGTAACCGCTTACCATCAGGCGGGCCGTATGCTTGTTTGCTACCTAAGTAGTATAAAAAAAAAAAAAAAAAAAAAAAAAAAAAAAAAACGTGGGAAAAAAAACGAGCAAACATAAAAAACCGGTTTAAAACCGGTTAACCGGTTTTTTCCTCTCATAACCGAAATAAAAACCGGTTTTCATTTTGCCACGGTTTTGCATTCCCTAGTACTGAATTGGCCATTGCAGGATAAATGGCTACGGCCCACGTTAAATGGCCTGCGTTCGCGTATACTAATAATTATACAAAGTAAGGGATAGAACCGCTGCATGGCCAATAGTATAATAATATAAAAATAACATAATAATAAAATAAAATAACATAATATAGAATGGCTCCAAATCTTTTAAAAGAGTAATGATGTCGTGAAACGTCTCTGTACAACCATCTCTTTTAATCTGAAAGCTAGATCCGCACATAAACCATTAAAGTAGATAACCTGAGCCGAAGGTCCTTGATAACATTTGCTAAGGGCCTCGCACTGGCTTAATTAGGCACTGTACTACAAGATATTTATATTGCAAATATATTGAAAATTAGCCTATAGCATTTGAGGATAATGTAGCTTCCTATTACAACTCAAGTGGGTTCCTATCCGCCTTCGGCGGAATACACACAAATTGCCACTCTTATGTATTGTTTTATTTAATCCTAAAGCCCCTCGCTATCTCAAGGAACGCTTCGAGTACACCTCAACATCATCTTCTTCATAGTCCCATGGAACTTAACTTCCAAACTCCCAGTCACACTTCTCACTCTTATTCCCAATCTTTTACTATTCAAGCTGTACGTCTCTGAAACTCTCTCCCTCAGACTATAAGACGGGCCCCGACGTTAGACTCTTTTAAATCTCTTGTTATTTCACGCTATCACACGCTATAAACTTCCTCATTTCCTGCCTTTCTTTGTATTTTTCTAGAGCTGTTATTTTCACGTTATGAAAGTGTATTCTTATGTGTTAAACCTTCCATATTCTCATATATCCTGTTACCCAAAGGTTGTCTAAAAGAAATCGCTTAAGCGATAAGACCGCTTATTTTGTATCACTTCTTCTTTTTTGTATTGTTTCGTCTTCTACTATATGGTGTACAAATAAAGCATATTTATCTTATCTTATTAGTGAAAGAATGTTCAGAATCGGATTAGTAATTTCAAAGCCTCGTATATGCAACTTACAAACCTTACCTTTTTATATGATACTAGTTGTACCCCGTGGATTCACCCGCGTTCTCTTGATAAAAGTAGCCTATACCCTTCTCTATACCATAGGTATTTGATTGCCAAATCTCAATGCGATGGGTTCAGTGGTTTAGGCGTGAAAGCGTAACAAACAAATGGGCCAGTGGGTGCAGTTGATTATGATTCCACCTATAGCGGTGCAGGTCGTGGGTTTGATTCCCACCCAGGATATGCATTTGTGTGCATGAACATGTCTGTATGTCCTGAGTCTGGGTGTAATTATGTATTTACAAACAAAAAGGTTTCCATAGTACAAGCTCAGCTTAGTTTCGGATAAAATGACCGTGTGTGAGGAATGTCCCAGGATGTTGATTTTATTTCATTATTATTTATGACTAAACTTATTACTATTTATTATTATTACTTATTAAACAAACAGAGTTACTATGGATTAGTACCTACTTCTTCAAAAAACGTTTCCATAGTACAAGCTCAGCTTAATTTGGGATAAAATGACCATGTGTGAGGAATGTCCCAGGATGTTTATTTTATTTCATTATTATTTATGACTAAACTTATTACTATTTATTATTATTACTTATTAAACAAACAGAGTTACTATGGATTAGTACCTACTTCTTCAAAAAACGTTAACGTAAGTACCCCCAAAGTACTAATATAAGGCATAGCACTGAATTTCCTTTGCTTATAAGTAGTGAATCCATTCTGCATAATAATTATGTAAACTTTGGTTGCGCTTATTTAAATAAGCCACTAGAAAAGGTATTTAAATAGAAAATTAAATATAATGTTACTTAATAATATTGGAATTTTATCAGCTGGTACCACGTTATGCGGTACGTACCTAACTTGGCGCAACGTCAAGTTTGGATTTGATGCATGTGTGCGTGCCTGTAACACAACTGCAAAGTAACAAATGAATGCTGGTTTTGGCGCGCGATCTAGCCTACATACTACCCTTAAATGGGCTTGCGTTTGGCCACTGACCCGTCACCGTTGAGACGACGACGAAGCCTAAGATAGAGCACATTTACCCAGAAGAAACCTATTCACTCTGGCTTTGAAATTCGATTAATTATTATCGATACCTCGGTAGGTGCCTGTAGGTACAATCGGCTAAATAATAACTGCAATTAGATAAGGAGACGACCGTAAACTTTTTACATCGTTTCTCGTGAGGTCAGCGGTCTCTAAAAAAACTAACTAAATTACTTCACTAATGAGGTTTCGATTTATTCTATAAAAAGGCCACAGATCGGTAAATCACCTTTTTTATAACGCTTAAAATGACGATAGGTATGATTTCTCAGTAACTACGAAACGAATGGTCAACATCATGGTGAAAGTTCGCAACTGTTTTCAGAACCAAAAACACCTATTTAACGGTTCTCTCCCACTTGTAATTCGATTTCAGAGCGATTTAGATACGTGACACGCACGAATGATGAGTAGTGTGTTAAATACAATTCGGACACCGGCAATTCACTTCGACGACTTATGTACTTGTAGCAAATATAAACGTTGACATGCCGAAGTTTATTGACCCAAAGTCCAAAGGCCTTATTTATGGTGAACTACTTACAAAGATTAATGAATACGTGTTAAAATATAATGAGCAAATTAGAGTTCAAGCCCCTTTAAACCCACGCTACAATATTCTTGAAAAACAGACCAATGAAAAGGTTTTTTCCATCAGGTAATCGATAACATTCGATAGTTTTCAATCAGACAGTCTGCGTCACAATCACAAGGAGTACTACGTGTCCAAGTGGCTGCAATGCGGCCAACAGGGCCAAGAGCTTCAAGAGTAGAGCGCATTTTGTGCTGCGGTCTAAAGTTTGCTGAACTAGCGAATCTAGCAGCTTTGCCAATTCTAAACGAATTGAATGATGACCGACTAAATGAATCTTTCTTCGATGAGTTTTATCCGCAAGTAGGGAAAAGAAGAGGGCATTTTGTTGTAAATGTGCAAAACAACATGGAGGGCATCTAGCACTGATTACTCTATGACTGGATACTGAATGAATGAGGTCTTAATTTTTGAATCTCAAAGTCTGGGTAAAAAAGAAATGAAGTGAAGACATTTTCAGCTGTCAGTAGTTCCTATCCAGAAATCCATTAGCAGATGAAGAAAGACTTATACAATTAAACTAAAAAGCCAAATTAAATAAGAAGCTTTAAGCAGATAAGAGCCACCAGTCCGCTTAGCTCATGTGAAATGTCCACACCAGACGGTCGCGCAGTTTTATTGGTGCACCGTGTTTGAAATATGGTAAGAAATGGGGATGGAGCGTGACCGGAATCTTTTATTCCCAGCTTAATACGATTGGAGCGGAAGTTCGCTTTGTGTCTCAGGGGTTATTTAATCACGTCTTCCGAGATATTTCCCAACTGTATAAGTGACAAGCTGTGAAATTGGTTATCTTGTTAAAGCTAACGGCTACAGTAAGTGTTTGAATATTTACAGACACGTGTGGAGTGAACAAGTCTAAATAAGCAAGTAATAAAGCCGTTGTGATCTCAGACATATTTCTGCTCCCTGCCTTTCTTCCCATCATGTTGTATAAGCTTGTATATGTAAATTTATTGTAATTCCGTCAGTCAGAAGTTTTGATAGGTGTGTAGCTTAATTTAAATCTAACTTCTATTTACATAACCCGTAAGGTCTAGAAACTAGTAATTATGCACGCAGGCACTTTCAGTTTTGTTTTTTTTATTAATTTAGCCTGAGGGGTTGAAAGCTATTAAACAATTAAACAACTGATTACCATTAATGTAAATTTAAATCGACCATAATCGTTAAAATATACAATAGTTTTCCTAAATTTGTAAATGAGACCAATAACGGTATCTTCCCACCATTCTCAAAATGGACAATGTAAATATTCCGCAAGCTAACACAGCCTGAAAGTTCAGTCACGAAAAAAAGGAACTACTTCCGGTCGTTGCGGGGCGGTCGCGGAAACAGGACATCCGGCAGAGAAGCCCGGGAAATAGTAGATCGGGCCCTAATGAGGGCCACGAAGGATGAAAAGACTCTTTGGGTAACAGAACCCACACGTAACTTCGAGACTAGTGAGAGAAAATCCGTTCATAAAATTTTTTGTTGCTTGCTACACAGATCAAGCAGGAGGCTTTCATTGAAAATCAGAAGTTGTATATTTTTATTAATACCGCCTCGTCTGTAATGACCAACTTTGCACACATGTATCACAATGTACTATTACTCACTACTTTACTTATAACAATAACACTATTTATTTTCTATCTTACACTTGAATGCAAACTACATTTCAACTTTTAGGTATTCACACTATTTTGACAAAAAAAAGTTAAATTTTGAACAAAGTCGGTAAGTCACCGCAAATAATACGAATTGGGATGACAGGGTATCAAATTGTTAAATTCATCTGATTATAGTTGCATTATTAAAGTAAACTGTAAACTTGTCAACAATTTTACTGCAGTCATGTAGGCGATGAAAAATAATGACACTAAAGGAACTGACTTCAAAGGATTTCAGACGCAAGATGACGAGGCGGGATAAGCTCCGCCAATGATCCGCCAGAATAGCTCCTGCGAATCATATGTTGGGATAATTTGTACAGAGCTGACGGATCCTTGTCGACGCCTTAAGTGCACTGAAGCGACGTTTAAATCTTATATGGTAAATGGAATGTTGGTTTTTTAACAGCCTTGAGTAACCCGGACATCTGAGGAATGCGAAATGTGGAAAGAAATTATACGGGCTTTGTTTGTTTACCAGTTTTAAGTGGAAAATTGAGGGCGAGTTGTTTTTGGAGCATGTTTTTGAGACTAAAGCGACTGAAATAAAGATATTTAAAGTATGAAGTTTAATTGCAGTTTACTTGGAAAAATCAAGACGTCCATTTATTTATGACTTTTTATGATAGATGAAACTGATTTCCTGTATACTTCAGATTTACTAACTACGTCATATATAAGTTCCGGATACGCTAAGTCTGTTTCAATATTTAATTAGGTATGACATTGAACATAATTATGTTTATATCGATGATGTTATCTTCTCGTTATATTTCGTGACACCGCATTTAGATTATTGTTTTAATGAGACAGATCTGGACACAAATAATCATACAAAACTACGCTCATTTGGTGTAACTCGGTAAGATTGCTCACTTGTATGTAATCATATATACATTAGATCTAAGTGACATGTGTTTTTGACCTTCATTTTTGATCTAGGTTCTGCAAGAGGCTAAGTTTGTCATATAACAATAAAACGAACATCACCTTGTTATATAGCAGATTATATTGCTATAGAGATATTGTGAGGGTCTATATTAGCAAGTTTACTATCTTACTTGTCGTATCTTATTAGCGTGTCCCTTGTCTAGCAACATGAGGGGATATCGATACGCATTTCTCTTGTTTTATCATCAAAGCTCGTTAAAGACGCTAAATATATAGCTACGAACAGAAAAAGTATAGAGTCAAAACATCGTTTTCATTAATTTCTGCATTTGTCTCTCACCGATTCAACCACATCGCGCAACGTAAACTTAAAAAAACATAACTACAATATTTGTGACAACCTCAGCAGACTGTATTCAAACACTCATCCCAGCCAGAGACGTTTGAGGGTCAGCAGAACTCTGGATACACGGGTCGTTCAATGCTGAGCCCCAGTGGCCTAGTTGGCTCGGCTCACGGGCTCTCAAACACGGCTGACGTGACGTCACTCGGCCTCATGCACTTGCACTAATGGCCGACCCGAGAGGAACGTGTGTAGCTACGTATGTCGCAGTCTCTTCCGAACAAGTTGTCTTCATAGAGAACTTTTTGAAACAGTACTCGCCAAACGGGCTGATTCGGCTCGAATGGGATAGGTGGAAATGGGTCAGGTGTACGGACAATTGGGACACCTGAGGTTAGGTGTAGTGAATTGTATATTACAAGTGCTACCTTGGAAATTTATTCTGGTTATAAAATAAATATCGGTTAAGGGATAGATTTTGGAACTTTCAAATATACTTACGTAAGTTATTACGTAAGTATATTTGCTTTTCAGAAAGTTACTACAGAAGTAAGTAACTGTTTATATAAACTGGTTCAAAAACCTAATTGACAACCAAAGCTCTGACATGCGAAATTTCTAAATAGCGTTTCTAAACTTTCACAAGAAAAGCCTTTAAAAATATTTTCAGCACAAAGAGCCAAATTCCCCGATGAAGTTTATAACGTAATTTTATCGATGATTTATGAAGCCACGATATTAATAATCGCCCTCATCCTCCTCCTCCGCCTGTTCCTTTTAAAGGAGGTCTGGTATGGCAGCTATTGAGCCTGAAGATAAACAGGAGCTTACGTCTTGTTATATGTTGATATGTTCGCAAGGATCTAACTAAGCCTTTTGATCAGACCTCTTAATTGAAATATGTTTCTTTTATACAATATTGCGGCTCTTACAGCCAGTTGCCAGCACGTAAATCACAATTTACAAGTTGTAAAAGCCATTAATATGATCGCCGGATTGTTGCAATATGCCAGACACGCTGTTTAATGGAACTGAATAGTTTTAAAATTGAAAATATATTTTACAGAGTTCAGCGATAGTTGTAAAATCAACGATAAACGGGAAATTAACAATAATAAATTGTAACCAAACGTCATTAATGTAGTTAGTTACGTAAAATATATTTACCTTATGCAACATCATATTAATATTACCTATTCAAAATATATGATTCAAACATACATAAGAGGAATAACTAATTAAATCTAAATGGGGACATATTAAATCCTATTTGAAATATGTATCAAAGGGAAACTCAATATTATTAATTCGAATAGAATAAATGAGAAACCGTATTTCTCTTAAGTATTACGAAAATTTGTGCTTTTATGTTTGTCACACGTACTTAAAATTATTGACATTAAAAGCCATATTAATTTGATTTTTATCATCTCGTCACCACTCTCTTACCAAGACTGTCAAAGTTCTCGTCTTCTCGGCTAAACAATCATTAATTCAGGTCAGATCTAAAAGAATTTAGGTTTTTTTACAGATACATTTTAGTTTGTGGTATTTTTGATTCTCATTTCCTTGGTTAGCCAACCATCGCTATAGCTGAGATTTTGTGAGTAAAGATCGCTTAGTTTATGAAGAGTCAATATTAACTGAATTTCACGGTTAGCCGAGTAATAAAACACTTAGTAAACTTCCAGATTCTTATAGCTTCCACTTTATGGAGATCATCTACATCCCTACATTATTTTAGGAGTTATTTTGGCTTGGAAAGAACGTTATTAATTTCAACTTTAATTAAAGTTTGTAAGTGGCTCTTCGGGTTAAAAACCAGGATGAGAGCCGTAATTTCTGAAGACAAAGTAGGGCAATAAAATCCAAGTAACAATAACATAGCAATCAACCTTCAGGGAACAATTAAATTTGATACGAAGCCACGCCAACGAAGAAAAAACCATTTGACTTTCTTTTGAATTATAAACGAATTACAGTAACTTTGTGATTGCATCGCAAGATCGCAAAAATCGCATGAAAGGTCTGATTGAGGCTTCTAAAATGAAGTAAAACAAATTCTGTATGGGAGATTATTGAAATGTCGTCTTTCTGTATTTTGGTATTATTTATTGTGGTCAGTACATTGTTACCATGAAAATATAGGTCTGTTTGATTTGTCTTACACTGACGAAAAGCATAAAAAGACAGATTGACAGGATATAAAATAAAACTAATTAAATAATTTGGTTTTACTGTACGAGTAATCTATGAAAATGAAAGAGATTTTCATACAAATTCTATAGTGAATCTTGCTATTCGAGGAAGTCGAAAAGCAATACTCATTTTTTTATCTAAAAAGGTCATAAAACATTTAAAATATTTCTTATCGCAATTGCTAAGACTATTTTCAGAATTATATTAGAACCTCTCTTTCAAAATCCGTGAAAGCTTTCCAAAGCTTTCCTGTCAATATTTGCATTACGTAACACAAGCATCATCCATTCAGGCTTGTGTATTTCCGAAATTTTGAGCATCGTAAACAAGCCCGTTCGGAAACTTTTGAAGTACCCGGGGTATATTAACGGTAGAAAAACAAGATGTATTTATCGACAAGCTATGTTACAGTTATATTAGGAAGCCTTCGGGCATATACTGTTGATAATTTTCAACGTAATACAGAGAAATCGACTCACTATTAACGTAAAGGGAAGTTTATGAAAAACAATTTGGAGCAAGATAAAATTCGCTGAATTTTGTTAGTTATTTATTACTTTTGAGGTACTGTATATGGTATATTATGTGTAAAATTCTGTGGTTGAACAGCTTTTCAAATTAATATGCAGCAACATGTACAGCTTAATACAAAATGTAATATCATTCTCCCCACATCTGATTTTTTACTCCATCGATCCCGCCCGACAAAATAATCCCATTGTATCACAATGGGTCCCGATTTTCACGCATGCTGTAACAAATCCAATCATTTCACAGTCGAGGAAATCCCTACAATGCAACTAATAAGGGCACGAGAATTCACGAGATTATCTTGGCCGAAGAGACCTTCGGGGTCTCTGATTAAGGCCATTCCGACCCATAGCTTGTAGGCCGTATAATGCATTGTCTATGGTAACCTCATTGCAAGGACAGTGTAATCGACAATTGATTTTAATTACTTTTTTGGTACGCCTGTTAACGGAAATCACCAAGACGGACGCCTTCGCGTTTTTTGTTTCAACTGTTATTTTATGATTGGTTTAGAAAGCTGTTTGTTGTAATACTATTAAACCTGGGACTAAGCCATACAGCCAAATTTTTTATGTTATTATGATTTTGTTTTTTAACAGCAATCTTATAAGTAATTATAGCGTTAAGTTTTATTGATAAAGGATTCAAGAGTTACAGATAAATCAGAAATGCCGTAACTAAATCGAAGTATTGACACAGTGAAATTAATTCAGGATGCCAAAATAAACACAAACATATATTGGGATAATCCCAAGCTCCCAACGGATACACGTAGTAGTTACCTGCTATTTATTTCATTGTTGAGTCAACCAAAATACAACCAAGTAAATGATTTTAGGTCATTATTCTTATGTTGGTGAAGTTAGCAGATCATATTCCAGCAGATCAAAAAGAAAAGTGAGTTCTATTCGCATGCAGGTGAGTTCTACAGTTCCTGATACTTCTTAGCGATAGTTCTGGCGATTTAACCTGAAAAAAGTAAAATGAAAATATGCTCTGCCAACTTCCGGTAGCAGATCATTTTTCAGCAAACCGGACTAAAAGTGAGTTATATGCCCATGGAGCCAAGTAAAACAGTTCCTGATACTTTTTAGCGATAGTTCTGGCAAATTTACCTGAAAAAAAGTCGAATGAAAAAATTATCTGCCAACTCGAAATAGCAGATCTTTTTTCAGGAAATCAAAATTTAGCTGACTTATCTACGTATGCGAATCAGTTCTGTAGTGTTGATAGTTTATAGATTTTTTTATTACACTTCAGAAAGTATCAAAGAAATAAATAATAGGGAACTCACGCTTGAGATCCAGCAGAGCATGGTATAAAGGAAAATTAACAAAAATTATTCCTAGAAATTATTCATTAATCTCAGAGGCTGGAACTCTTCGAATTCTTATAGATTGTCAACAGAACTTTGACCTAGAACAAGATTTGTATCCCAAACACACGCTTGAGAGCCAACAGAGCACGGTATAAAGGAAAATTAACAAAAAATATTCCTAGAAATTATTCATTAATCTCAGAGGCTGGAACTCTTCGAATTCTTATCGATTGTCAACAGCACTTTGACCTAGAATAAGATTTGTATCCCAAACTCACGCTTGAGAGCCAGCAGATCATGGTATAATGGAAAATTAACAAAAAAATATTCCTAGAAATTATTCATTAATCTCAGAGGCTGGAACTCTTCGAATTCTTATAGATTGTCAACAGCACTTTAACCTAGAACAAGATTTGTAACCCAAACACACGCTTGAGAGCCAGCAGAGCACAGTATAAAGGAAAATTAACAAAAAATATTCCTAGAAATTATTCATTAATCTCAGAGGCTGGAACTCTTCGAATTCTTATAGATTGTCAACAGCACTTTGACCTAGAATAAGATTTGTATCCCAAACTCATGCTTGAGAGCCAGCAGAGCATGATATAATGGAAAATTAACAAATATTCCTAGAAATTATTCATTAATCTCAGAGGCTAGAACTCTTCGAATTCTTATTGATTGTCAACAGCACTTTGACCTAGAACAAGATTTGTATCCCAAACTCACGCTTGAGAGCCAGCAGAGCACGGTATAAAGGAAAATTAACAAAAAATATTCCTAGAAATTATTCATTAATCTCAGAGGCTGGAACTCTTCGAATTCTTATAGATTGTCAACAGCACTTTGACCTAGAACAAAATTTGTATCCCAAACACACGCTTGAGAGCCAGCAGAGCACGGTATAAAGGAAAATTAACAAAAAATATTCCTAGAAATTATTCATTAATCTCAGAGGCTGGAACTCTTCGAATTCTTATAGATTGTCAACAGCACTTTGACCTAGAACAAGATTTGTATCCCAAACTCACGCTTGAGAGCCAGCAGAGCATGGTATAATGGAAAATTAACAAAAAAATATTCCTAGAAATTATTCATTAATCTCAGAGGCTGGAACTCTTCGAATTCTTATAGATTATCAAAAGCACTTTAACCTAGAACAAGATTTGTATCCCAAACTCACGCTTGAGAGCCAGCAGAGCACGGTATAAAGGAAAATTAACAAAAAATATTCCTAGAAATTATTCATTAATCTCAGAGGCTGGAACTCTTCGAATTTTTATAGACTGTCAACAGCACTTTGACCTAGAATAAGATTTGTATCCCAAACTCACGCTTGAGAGCCAGCAGAGCATGGTATAATGGAAAATTAACAAATATTCCTAGAAATTATTCATTAATCTCAGAGGCTGGAACTCTTCGAATTCTTATAGATTGTCAACAGCACTTTGACCTAGAACAAGATTTGTATCCAAAACTCACGCTTGAGAGCCAGCAGAGCATGGTATAATGGAAAATTAACAAAAAAATATTCCTAGAAATTATTCATTAATCTCAGAGGCTGGAACTCTTCGAATTCTTATAGATTGTCAACAGCACTTTGACCTAGAACAAAATTTGTATCCCAAACACACGCTTGAGAGCCAGCAGAGCACGGTATAAAGGAAAATTAACAAAAAATATTCCTAGAAATTATCCATTAATCTCAGAGGCTGGAACTCTTCGAATTCTTATAGATTGTCAACAGCACTTTGACCTAGAACAAGATTTGTATCCCAAACTCACGCTTGAGAGCCAGCAGAGCATGGTATAATGGAAAATTAACAAAAAAATATTCCTAGAAATTATTCATTAATCTCAGAGGCTGGAACTCTTCGAATTCTTATAGATTATCAAAAGCACTTTAACCTAGAACAAGATTTGTATCCCAAACTCACGCTTGAGAGCCAGCAGAGCACGGTATAAAGGAAAATTAACAAAAAATATTCCTAGAAATTATTCATTAATCTCAGAGGCTGAAACTCTTCGATTTCTTATAGATTGTCAAAAGCACTTTGACCTAGAACAAGATTTGTATCCCAAACACACGCTTGAGAGCCAGCAGAGCATGGTATAATGGAAAATTAACAAAAAAATATTCCTAGTAATTATTCATTAATCTCAGAGGCTGGAACTCTTCGAATTCTTATAGATTGTCAACAGCACTTTGACCTAGAACAAGATTTGTATCCCAAACACACGCTTGAGAGCCAGCAGAGCATGGTATAATGGAAAATTAACAAAAAAATATTCCTAGTAATTATTCATTAATCTCAGAGGCTGGAACTCTTCGAATTCTTATAGATTGTCAACAGCACTTTGACCTAGAACAAGATTTGTATCCCAAACTCACGCTTGAGAGCCAGCAGAGCACGGTATAAAGGAAAATTAACAAAAAATATTCCTAGAAATTATTAATTAATCTCAGAGGCTGGAACTCTTCGATTTCTTATAGATTGTCAACAGCACTTTGACCTAGAACAAGATTTGTATCCCAAACTCACGCTTGAGAGCCAGCAGAGCACGGTATAATGGAAAATTAACATAAACTTATTCCTAGAAATTATTCATTACCCTCAGAGGCTGGAACTCTTCGAATTCTTATAGATTGTCAACATCACTTTGACCTAGAACAAGATTTGTATCCAAAACTCACGCTTGAGAGCCAGCAGAGCACGGTATAAAGGAAAATTAACAAAAAATATTCCTAGAAATTATTCATTAATCTCAGAGGCTGGAACTCTTCGAATTCTTATAGGTTGTCAACAGCACTTTGACCTAGAACAAGATTTGTATCCCAAACTCACGCTTGAGAGCCAGCAGAGCACGGTATAAAGGAACATTAACAAAAAATATTCCTAGAAATTATTAATTAATCTCAGAGGCTAGAACTCTTCGAATTCTTATAGATTGTCAACAGCACTTTGACCTAGAACAAGATTTGTATCCAAAACTCACGCTTGAGAGCCAGCAGAGCATGGTATAATGGAAAATTAACAAAAAAATATTCCTTGAAATTATTCATTAATCTCAGAGGCTGGAACTCTTCGAATTCTTATAGATTGTCAACAGCACTTTGACCTAGAACAAAATTTGTATCCCAAACACACGCTTGAGAGCCAGCAGAGCACGGTATAAAGGAAAATTAAAAAAAAATATTCCTAGAAATTATTCATTAATCTCAGAGGCTGGAACTCTTCGAATTCTTATAGATTGTCAACAGCACTTTGACCTAGAACAAGATTTGTATCCCAAACTCACGCTTGAGAGCCAGCAGAGCATGGTATAATGGAAAATTAACAAAAAAATATTCCTAGAAATTATTCATTAATCTCAGAGGCTGGAACTCTTCGAATTCTTATAGATTATCAAAAGCACTTTAACCTAGAACAAGATTTGTATCCCAAACTCACGCTTGAGAGCCAGCAGAGCACGGTATAAAGGAAAATTAACAAAAAATATTCCTAGAAATTATTCATTAATCTCAGAGGCTGAAACTCTTCGATTTCTTATAGATTGTCAAAAGCACTTTGACCTAGAACAAGATTTGTATCCCAAACACACGCTTGAGAGCCAGCAGAGCACGGTATAAAGGAAAATTAACAAAAAATATTCCTAGAAATTATTCATTAATCTCAGAGGCTGGAACTCTTCGAATTCTTATAGATTATCAAAAGCACTTTAACCTAGAACAAGATTTGTATCCCAAACTCACGCTTGAGAGCCAGCAGAGCATGGTATACAGGAAAATAAACAAAAAATAATCCTAGAAATTATTCATTAATCTCAGAGGCTGGAACTCTTCGAATTCTTATAGATTATCAAAAGCACTTTAACCTAGAATAAGATTTGTATCCCAAACTCACGCTTGAGAGCCAGCAGAGCACGGTATAAAGGAAAATTAACAAAAAATATTCCTAGAAATTATTCATTAATCTCAGAGGCTGGAACTCTTCGATTTCTTATAGATTGTCAACAGCACTTTGACCTAGAACAAGATTTGTATCCCAAACACACGCTTGAGAGCCAGCAGAGCATGGTATAATGGAAAATTAACAAAAAAATATTCCTAGTAATTATTCATTAATCTCAGAGGCTGGAACTCTTCGATTTCTTATAGATTGTCAACAGCACTTTGACCTAGAACAAGATTTGTATCCCAAACTCACGCTTGAGAGCCAGCAGAGCACGGTATAATGGAAAATTAACATAAACTTATTCCTAGAAATTATTCATTACCCTCAGAGGCTGGAACTCTTCGAATTCTTATAGATTGTCAACATCACTTTGACCTAGAACAAGATTTGTATCCAAAACTCACGCTTGAGAGCCAGCAGAGCACGGTATAAAGGAAAATTAACAAAAAATATTCCTAGAAATTATTCATTAATCTCAGAGGCTGGAACTCTTCGAATTCTTATAGGTTGTCAACAGCACTTTGACCTAGAACAAGATTTGTATCCCAAACTCACGCTTGAGAGCCAGCAGAGCATGGTATACAGGAAAATAAACAAAAAATAATCCTAGAAATTATTCATTAATCTCAGAGGCTGGAACTCTTCGAATTCTTATAGATTATCAAAAGCACTTTAACCTAGAACAAGATTTGTATCCCAAACTCACGCTTGAGAGCCAGCAGAGCATGGTATACAGGAAAATAAACAAAAAATAATCCTAGAAATTATTCATTAATCTCAGAGGCTGGAACTCTTCGAATTCTTATAGATTATCAAAAGCACTTTAACCTAGAATAAGATTTGTATCCCAAACTCACGCTTGAGAGCCAGCAGAGCACGGTATAAAGGAAAATTAACAAAAAATATTCCTAGAAATTATTAATTAATCTCAGAGGCTGGAACTCTTCGATTTCTTATAGATTGTCAACAGTACTTTGACCTAGAACAAGATTTGTATCCCAAATTCACGCTTGAGAGCCAGCAGAGCACGGTATAAAGGAAAATTAACAAAAAATATTCCTAGAAATTATTAATTAATCTCAGAGGCTGGAACTCTTCGATTTCTTATAGATTGTCAACAGTACTTTGACCTACAACAAGATTTGTATCCCAAACACACGCTTGAGCGCCAGCAGAGCACGGTATAAAGGAAAATTAACAAAAAATATTCCTAGAAATTATTAATTAATCTCAGAGGCTGGAACTCTTCGATTTCTTATAGATTGTCAACAGTACTTTGACCTAGAACAAGATTTGTATCCCAAATTCACGCTTGAGAGCCAGCAGAGCATGGTATAATGGAAAATTAACAAAAAAATATTCCTAGAAATTATTCATTAATCTCAGAGGCTGGAACTCTTCGAATTCTTATAGATTGTCAACAGCACTTTGACCTAGAACAAGATTTGTATCCCAAACTCACGCTTGAGAGCCAGCAGAGCATGGTATACAGGAAAATTAACAAAAAATATTCCTAGAAATTATTCATTAATCTCAGAGGCTGGAACTCTTCGAATTCTTATAGATTATCAAAAGCACTTTGACCTAGAACAAGATTTGTATCCCAAACTCACGCTTGAGAGCCAGCAGAGCACGGTATAAAGGAAAATTAACAAAAAATATTCCTAGAAATTATCCATTAATCTCAGAGGCTGGAACTCTTCGAATTCTTATAAATTGTCAACAGCACTTTGACCTAGAACAAGATTTGTATCCCAAACTCACGCTTGAGAGCCAGCAGAGCATGGTATACAGGAAAATTAACAAAAAATATTCCTAGAAATTATTCAATAATCTCAGAGGCTGGAACTCTTCTAATTCCTATAGATTGTCAACAGCACTTTGACCTAGAACAAGATTTGTATCCCAAACTCACGCTTGAGAGCCAGCAGAGCATGGTATACAGGAAAATTAACAAAAAATATTCCTAGAAATTATTCATTAATCTCAGAGGCTGGAACTCTTCTAATTCCTATAGATTGTCAACAGCACTTTGACCTAGAACAAGATTTGTATCCCAAACTCACGCTTGAGAGATTCCTAGAAATTATTCATTAATCTCAGAGGCTGGAACTCTTCGAATTCTTATAGATTATCAAAAGCACTTTAACCTAGAACAAGATTTGTATCCCAAACTCACGCTTGAGAGCCAGCAGAGCACGGTATAAAGGAAAATTAACAAAAAATATTCCTAGAAATTATTCATTAATCTCAGAGGCTGGAACTCTTCGATTTCTTATAGATTGTCAACAGCACTTTGACCTACAACAAGATTTGTATCCCAAACACACGCTTGAGAGCCAGCAGAGCACGGTATAAAGGAAAATTAACAAAAAATATTCCTAGAAATTATTCATTAATCTCAGAGGCTGGAACTCTTTGATTTCTTATAGATTGTCAATAGCACTTTGACCTAGAACAAGATTTGTATCCCAAACTCACGCTTGAGAGCCAGCAGAGCACGGTATAATGGAAAATTAACATAAATTTATTCCTAGAAATTATTCATTACCCTCAGAGGCTGGAACTCTTCGAATTCTTATAGATTGTCAACAGCACTTTGACCTGGAACAAGATTTGTATCCAAAACTCACGCTTGAGAGCCAGCAGAGCACGGTATAAAGGAAAATTAACAAAAAATATTCCTAGAAATTATTCATTAATCTCAGAGGCTGGAACTCTTCGAATTCTTATAGATTGTCAACAGCACTTTGACCTAGAATAAGATTTGTATCCCAAACTCACGCTTGAGAGCCAGCAGAGCATGGTATACAGGAAAATAAACAAAAAATAATCCTAGAAATTATTCATTAATCTCAGAAGCTGGAACTCTTCGAATTCTTATAGATTATCAAAAGCACTTTAACCTAGAACAAGATTTGTATCCCAAACTCACGCTTGAGAGCCAGCAGAGCACGGTATAAAGGAAAATTAACAAAAAATATTCCTAGAAATTATTAATTAATCTCAGAGGCTGGAACTCTTCGATTTCTTATAGATTGTCAACAGTACTTTGACCTAGAACAAGATTTGTATCCCAAATTCACGCTTGAGAGCCAGCAGAGCATGGTATAATGGAAAATTAACAAAAAAATATTCCTAGAAATTATTCATTAATCTCAGAGGCTGGAACTCTTCGAATTCTTATAGATTGTCAACAGCAGTTTGACCTAGAACAAGATTTGTATCCCAAACTCACGCTTGAGAGCCAGCAGAGCATGGTATACAGGAAAATTAACAAAAAATATTCCTAGAGATTAATGGATAATTTCTAGGAATAAATTTTGTTAATTTTCCTTTATATATTATACCATGCTCCATTATATTTTCCATTATACCATGCTCTGCTGGCTCTCAAGCGTGAGTTTTGGATACAAATCTTGTTCTAGGTCAAAGTGCTGTTGACAATCTATAAGAATTCGAAGAGTTCCAGCCTCTGAGATTAATGAATAATTTCTAGGAATATTTTTTGTTAATTTTCCTTTATAACATGCTCTGCTGGCTCTCAAGCGTGAGTTTGGGATACAAATCTTGTTCTAGGTTAAAGTGCTTTTGATAATCTATAAGAATTCGAAGAACTGTTTTACTTGGCTTTATGGGCATATAACTCACTTTTAGTCCGGTTTGCTGAAAAATGATCTGCTACCGGAAGTTGGCAGAGCATATTTTCATTTGACTTTTTTCAGGTTAAATCGCCAGAACTATCGCTAAAAAGTATCAGGAACTGTAGAACTCACCTGCATGCGAATAGAACTCACTTTTTTTTTTGATCTGCTGGAAAATGTTCTGCTAAGTTCACGAACATATTATTCTTAGCAAAAACGTTTTACCAGAGCTCATGCTCTCGTAAAGTAAGCACTAAAAAGTCCCAGACAAATGCTTCTTTAACATGACATTAGTTTTCTTTTAACAAATTAAAACAAAACGAGTAACATCAATCGCCCACAAGACTATTTCTCGGACATGGAAAAACTCTGAAAGACGAAACAAAAAGCATTTTTAAGGTCACAGTGGGACCTAAATAAAGAGGGTGGTTGAGGGTTAAGCATTGTATTTTTTCTAAATAGAAACACTTGTACCGGCCATAGACAACTCCATCTCTCACTATTTAAAGATTTTCACTTCTAACAAGATTTTTTATGTTCTAGATCTAACAAGAAAAAATTATGGAAGCAAAAATCTCTGCAACAAAAAAATTTGCTCTAGTTTTTGGATTTGTTGAAACCAAAATTGGGTTTGATACTACATAATTTCTATTGTATAGTAACATATTTTTGTTTTTTTTTTCTTCATAGCCTCTGTGATGTATGGCAGCTTTCATGATGAACATCTACATCAAAATGATATATACTTTTCTGTCAACACAACATCTACCTAAACATGAAAATATTTGCCTTTAGCGTACGTAACACGGTATAAACAAGACAGTCCAGGTTTTTGCCTTACATCAACAAATAAACAGTACAGTTCCATAACGGAACCCTCCATCCGTGCATCCGTTTCGCTATGGACCAGTTTTTTGCCCTGAATTGCCTCCGTTTACCTGTTCTTATTGCAGTCGTAAATTACAAGTCGCAGGCACTCGGAGACGTTTAGTAACCGTCTAGCCAGTTAATTAGACAAATGGCTATCAATATTACGATTACTATCAACACGATACGTTTTGATGATAACTGAATTATGTAATACACACAATTCATTCATTGTCCAAAGCAAAAGAGTTTAGTGATGAAGTCACTGTTTTTGTATCACGACTGTTCAGGGCTTCTTTCATCACGATTCATCATCATTGAACGAAATAGAAGAGTATAAGGAGGTTATGGATGGTGGGACGATGACCTGGAGACTAGCAGGGAGGTGATGTTATTTGGTATTGCAGTGACTGGCAGTGGTCTTACTTATCGACATTGGCATCAAGCTCGGCGTAAATACCTAGTCGACAGACTGTATAATTATAATGCTTGCTAGCTGAATACTGATGAGTGATTGGATATCTATTATAATTAGTCGGCAACGGAATACTTATTTGAGACTTCTATGAAAATCAGTATCGGTAAGGTAAGTACTGCCTCAGACTGGCCCAGACCATTGGTTGATCGGAGTTAACCGATTTGTGGTGATCTTCATAACTGTCCTATTGAAGCTCATTGTTGTTGATTGCTGACATTTCCCCAATTGACACGTAGCTAAATATAACAATATGGTGCAGAATCAATTTACATTGTCCGCATCACGGGTAATTAGCACTATGTACTTGCTCAATTAACGACGCGTCCGGCTCGAAGGACCAATGTCAACATGGCGCCACTGTCGCGCCATATATTTGCTTAATAGTTTTATCACTATCCATGATAATAAAACTAATTGGTGATGTTTTGGGGACGCTTCCTTATTCCGTACCTGAAACAAGACAGTTAATAGAGATTCAGATATCCAAAGAACTTAACTGAGATAATTGTGCAATTAAACATGTTACATGGTAATCAGCCATCTTTGATTTTCTTTGACTGACTTGACAAATCCCATGGTATAAATAAACATTTTAAATTCAATTCAGCTCGATATTTGTTAAGTTGACTGGCGAGACGCGACGCTCGTTCGATCTCAATCCGATATGAAACTGAGACGTGAACGCAATGCGCTTCACGTGCAAAGTGAATGACTGAACCGGTCCCATTACGGATGCATTCAGAATTTATAAAGAGAAAAGTTTATTAGATATTAAAAGCAACTGTCAACGTTTTAAAAATTTACATTTTATAAAGCCAATAGCTACATTTATATCTATTAAACTTGGTACATAAGTTTTCGCGTGGTGTCTGAATATTTCTGCAAACAGTAAATTAAAAACATGATGGCATCAAAACCAAAAACAACGCCGAACGATCCACAAGCGTTTCAATCGGAATAAACAAACATATGCTAGAGAATTCATCGCATTGAAATTCAGCACAGGAAACGAACGGACAAACAGATTTAGCATTTTTTTATGCGGAATATTGTAGGTATAATATTATGTATAAGTACATTCATGTGTATGTATGTTTGTGTACAGCGTGACATAGCTCCCGCGGCTCCAGTTGCATACTCAATGAGTTGCACAGATAAATGATCGGATAGATACAAGCGTGGGCATCAACATAATATTTGCATATACAAATCGTTAGCGATGTCTCTGGTGCGTGCATTAATCTGCGACGTGATTGTCTTGTAGCATGGATTACGAGATACTCGGATTGCATTGACACATAATGTTATGAGGTGCATTGTTGATAGTAATTTGTATATTCCTTTACATATTCTTCTGAATCTTCTACATCTCTGAATCAGTTATTTGCTGGAGGCTTCTAATAATGTATTAAACTTTCATATTCGTTGCTTCTATAACTGTGTAGTCAAATCCTTTTCGCTGGTATTCTCGTGAACAAAAGTTCACCCGATCCTATCCCTTATTTAAGTCAAGGATATTTTCGGCTTTCAAATCTTGTTTCTACTCTAAACCTAACAAATAACTGAACCAGATACGGGTCACCTAATAGCCTTTCTCACTTATTTTCCCGTAGAAATCCGTGTTATAACTTCATATTACCAGCATAGTTTTTACTTTGAAGAACGAACAGTAACCAATGCTTTTGAAAAAAGCTTCAATTTCATCCAGTATGATGCGCTCAAAATGGTGATTCTGCGACTCAATAGGCCATTAGAACAGTTTCTATTAGAAACTGCAGACTATCGCAACAGACAACTAACGGTGACCGCCGTACTGGTTGACCGTAAACCTGCGGTGCAAGGTATAGGAGAATGGTCAACCTGATCAAAAACTTATAAAATGAGGTTCAATTTACATTTCGCTTAGGAAACTACTCAGCCCAGCAGATAAATTTAATGATCAATCCTTCTAGTCCTTCAGTTATGTTGAAAATAGTAAAGTCACGTTGTCATCCAGCTTGAAAAATTGTTCATGGCTTTGTATAAAATGACTGTCACAAATAGAAATGAGCAGGGCCCTAGTAATTGAACTTTTGTTTCAGCAGCGTGGAAAGGAAAGTTGAAAGAAATGAAAGACCTTTGAAGAGATTTTTTTTTATGTTTTCTACAATCTTTTTAGTATCAGTTAAATTATCAAGACGCTTCCGCTCATCACATGGACCACATAAATATCAGATATACCCATAACGGCGAGATCGGCCTCCGCAGTTAACTTTTACGATTCCGATTCTGTTCGTATAGATAGTGGGTGGCCACAAATGGAGCTATTCATATATTAATCGGTTAATATTTTCATAACTATTATGCACATAAAATATTAAATGGTTATAGACCCGTTAGTGGTTAGACTATGTGCAATAGCTGGTCTTTATTCCGAGTCTCAAGGTCCGATTCTAATAGATGCTACCGATTTTTATACCCGCACTAATCTTGCAACAGTAAATTGACAGTTGCGAGACTGTGACAGAGATATCACGTAGAAAAATCATTTTAAAGGTATAAGATCTATAAACATGGGTGCAAAAACTGTAACCTTGCCGAATTTCTAGTCGCTTTTTTTCAGCCGGAAGGCCTCCGAACCGGTGGTAACAAATAAACTTGGCTAATGAAATAATGACCTATATTAATAAACAGATATACGAGCCTAATGCCAAAGGGCCAAATACCATTGTGTCCTAGAATGTTATATTAATGTATGCGGTCTTGCCCCCGAGTCTCATACATTATTAAGTTTCATGTGAAGTAAACTCTCCGATTTATGTTAATAGTGTGACAACTAGCTCCAAATTTCTGTACGGTATTTGGACATATTTCGGAGTATGCGAGACAATAGCCCGACATCTTTATGATCTAGATGTCGTATGATATGAATTAAACTACTATACTGCAAGGATTTATCGAGGGAATGAATTTCTGGCGTCAAGCACAGAATTGCAGTGATTTTGCGGTTGGAGTTTGGATAAAGCCATGAAAAGATTTATAGGAAATCTGCAGTAAAAACCGGACTTTATGATATTATTTTGTATAATACGATAGTACGTCTGTTTGTTACATCTTAAAGCCTCAACAGGATAACCAATCGTGTTGAAATTTCACCAAGAGGACTTTTTCCTTCGGGATTGCAGGTAAAGCTGCGGGCCCGAAACAAATTGTATAGTATAAAACTGACTTATACCGAGGGTCTGTAGTAGTTTGTACTCTGTATACCGTCTCATTAGTTGTAAGATCAAAAAAAGATAACGTTTATGATGATATGCAACCTCTTTTGCACCCTGAATGCTGCTGGGCAGCTTATCTTAAGCATATCTCGACATGGTCGATAAATATCGTAAATAAATGAAGCGTATCATGATAACGCATTATTTTTTGCAGTATCACCTTCCATAAACCCATGTATTTATTTGTTGGGAATTTACAAAAAAACAGCTCGTTGTTTTTTTATTCGAAATCAACTATCAAAATCGGTGAAAGCCACGAGTGGCACCGTCGTCGATTAAACACACTTTCAATTCATTACCTTTTCTCGTTTCACAATTTAAAGACTTAATTGAAACCCAAGTTAATACTCTTGCAATTAAGCTGGTATGCATTAAAATGTCTTGACATTTTATCTGTGGAGTTAAAGCGACGAGTACAGTTGATTAAAGAAATTAATTGTTTATCCCCGTCGAGGGAACGTGACGGAAATATTTTCAAGGGTGGAAAGTAGAGTAGAGTAAAGTAAAAAGACTCACGCGAACACTTTATTTACTCTTGGAAACTTTCAATGACGTTCGGGGGACGTGACGCTTCGAGCTAAGTTAAGGGTGTCTCAGGGAGTAATATTTATGTAGGTTTTCATACTTACTTATACTATTACTAGCTTGTGCCCGCGACTTCGTCCGCGTAGAGTATTTCTTTTTTCTAGATATAAATCATTGTAATAATATAGAGCTTTATTCATGGCTATTGCCCGCAACTAAGTGTGATATTTAACAAAATTTCAGGTAGATTGAGAGCTCACACGTAGGTAAGCATGCCACATAAAACTGACCGTGGGAGTAACAGTCCTACCGCAAATCAACTCCATCATATTTCAGAGTTTGTCGCTGTGATTTTTTAATAGTCATCACGAAACAAACCTTGATTGGGAACTGCAATCTTTTAAATTCAAACGGAAGGTCATTTGGGATCAATGGTATACGCGGTACGAATACAGAGACAGTATTCGTGCCGCGTATACCATTGATCCAGGCAGATCCAGTTAGTATTTTGGGCTCAATAACATTGCGGTGGAGAGCTGTTACTTGGAGTCTAGTTCCATTGCACAATTTTGGAGGCCGTATATGTCTAAGCAACATGACAGGGGCATCTACACGCAACATATGCCTATGACACGAAAGACCCGGCGGATTTAGAGAGTTTAAAAATTCAACAGGATAGTTTACTCCATATTGACCATGGTGTCAACAGAATTATAAACTATTTCATCACCTTCGAATTAATTTATCAACATTTCGTTGATGGCAGCGGCTTGGTCGTTTTTGGGAGTCAAAATGGCTCTCTCGCATAACCACAACATCGGTTTATGTTAATATAGTTAATATTTTTAACATTAGGATAAATTTTGTCCATAAGTTTCTCAACTGTTGATACCACAGTAGTCAGTACATAACCCATCTGGTATTTGTATCAGCCCATCTATTTGTGGAAAGTTTCCGTTCCCGATTTTTAGAAGATCTGAAAATCTACCGGCAGAAACTTCACCTCTGAGATGTACTCTCATGTTTCGAGTAAGCTTCAGCACGTCAATTGAAGGCCATAAGACAGATCTCTTGATGCATGCTTTGATCTCATCTGCGCGCGTTCCTTTGGGAACTATCGGTAAAGTCTGGCGAAAATCACCGGCCAGCAACACCGTTACACCACCCATTATATTTTTAGTATTGCGTATGTCCTGCAAACTCCTATTCAAGGCTTCGACTCCTCTTTTGTGCGCCATCGTTATTTCGTCCCATACTATTAGTTTAGATATACGTTCATAGTAAATTTAGTGATGTTTACTTTGAAAATGAAGAACTTCGATACATAACTTTAGCCCCCTTTTCACCGCTTCGGGTGTGGAATTATCAAAAACGCTAAGACACCTATAAATTAATTTTCAATCGTCAGCCTAAACACAAAATTTGAAGATCCTGACTTCAAAACTGACGGAATTGCATACAAACTTTCATTCCTTATTTTGCCCCCTTAGGGGTGGAATTTCCAAATATCCTTCCTTAGTGGATGCCTACACCGTATAGTAATATATTTAGTGAAGTTTACTTTGAAATTGAAGGACTTGCATACACAACTTCATCCCCCTTTTCCTTCCTTCGGTGGTGGAATTATCACAAACGCTGAGATAACTACACATTAATTTTCAATCGTCAGCCTAAACACAAAATTTGAAGATCCTAACTTCAAAACTGACGAACTTGCATACAAACTTTCATCCCTTATTTTACCCCCTTAGGGGTGGAATTTCCAAAAATCCTTCCTTAGTGGATGCCTACACCGTATAGTAATACATTTAGTGAAGTTTACTTTGAAATTGAAGGACTTGCATACCCAACTTCATCCCCCTTTTCCTCCCTTCGGTGGTGGAATTATCACAAACGCTGAGATAACTACACATTAATTTTCAATCGTCAGCCTAAACACAAAATTTGAAGATCCTAACTTCAAAACTGACGGACTTGCATACAAACTGTCATCCCCTATTTCACCCTCTTAGGGGTGGAATTTCCAAAAATCCTTCCTTAGTGGATGCCTCCACTGTATAAGGTATCTTTGTGTAAAATTTCAAATCTCTAGGTCCAGCGGTTTGGGCTGTGGGCTGATATATCAACAATCAGTTTATCATTTTATATATTAAGATTGTATTTTCTTGGACTATTTTGTTTTCTTTACCAAAATGTACGCGCAAAAATAAAATGAGATTTATATAATGTATACCATAAACCACAAAATTGTTTGATTGAAAATTGAATGGATCGCCGTTGATTTTTTTTTTGTGGCAAAACTTTGTATAACGTATTTTGTACTTTTATTATTGTTACATAATTTTCACTTCGAAATACATTTAGGGGTCTATCACTTCGTTTAGTATACCTACCTAATAATGTTATATGGATTTTGTCTATAGTCATAAAAAAATCTAACGTCATAGAAAATCTCAAAAATTATTTCCCAAGCGAATCCAAAGGGGATTTATTTTACAACTGCCGTAGTCGGATACATATTTACTCGGCGAGGGACTAAATAACAAGCGACGCTGCAAGCACTGTCTATACTTTATACCCAGTCTCTATCTCCGTACATTTTTATATGCTCATAATTCCCCCAGCCTTTTAACAGAACTGTATGCCTTTATTCACGTATTTGCTTCATCCCTTATTGTCCTTTTTCATATGTCCGCCATTACGCATTTTGCGTTGTTCATATTCATTGTTGGTTGAATGTTTTACAACAATTCCGTGGATAATTTACGAGTTGTAAGAACAATGTGGTGACAATTGTTACGTTTAAGTAAGTTGACAATGTTTTACAAGGTTTTCAGAATTCTCCTCAGCGGGCATTATCTTTTACAATGAGGTGATTGTATTCCTTTGCTTGGTACCAAGAAGTATAAAGCTCGTCGGGAGCGCGTGCGGAGATACCGCACTCGCCAAGCATATGATTTCTGACACATATGTTAATTTTCGTTAATTCTATTGATAACAGACGGAGATTTATTACAAAAAACAATGAAATTCCAAAAAAGAATATAAGAGAAATATACTCAAATATTTATTGATTTCAAAATCCAATAAATATTTATAAAATTAGCTTTTAAAATCATATTAACTCTTTCTTTTTCAAAATTGAACTCATAATCTCAGCATCGCAGACGATTCCTCTTTCACGTTTGCTGTTATTTCTAATACAAATAATAATCAAAAACGATTACAAAACTCAAACAAATTATAAATGACCACCAGTCTCCTTTGCGCCTGCCAATCAAATCGGTTCCCCCATAGCAATCGGTGAGTTGTGTTTGAAACAAAATCGTGTCGACGCGCACTCCACGGGCTTTATACTCGTACTTCTTGCTTGGTGCCTATCGTGTCGTGGTTTTATCGAGGGATGTGATGTTTTCAAAGGATGAATGAAACTTTGTTTTAATCAGGATGTGATGTGTATGTGCCACTACGATCAAATTGAGTAACAAAAATACCCACAAATTGTCAGGTTTATGATGTTTCTTAGGATTTCAAGACTGAAGTCTCAGAAGAGTTATTCGTATCAGTCCTTCTATTAAACGATGAACCCTGGGACAAAGTCAAAAGTTCTGACAAATCTTCAATAAGTATGTCCGTGTCTGCAAAGATAATAACCATCATACTATATGTAATATGCTATACTATATCCCTTGCCCTCATTTGGGGTTACCTAGCTTTTCACTGAAAAAAATGATCATCAAAACTAGTTATGTAAGCTGACGTTTTGTTGTCGGGAAACTACCTTTAATTACATTTTATCAAATAATTTAGTAACGAACAAAAACTAGTTTTGTTACTGGTTAGTTTAGTTCGCAAGTCACTCTGTTTAGGTTATTGGTCGTCACATTTTGTGTTACTGTTAAATAAAATTTTGTAGTCACTTGTAGTCCATTTTTTTCAGTGTCAGTGATCTTTTTCCGATTCCCTTGCTTAAAATCATAAAAACAAAGTAAACGGTCGTATTTATTATAACAATGAATGCAATTAAGTCAATTAATTCCCTGAATTAATTATGATAACACTGCGAGAGTCCACGTCGGTAGGCATTTGATTACGTGACATATATAATATCCTTTGTTTTACCGCGGTTGATATTGATATTCTCGGTAACGCAATCATTGCCTCATTTATGGGATATTTTAGTACCGTTATTGATATATTATGTTATTCAACTAATAAACCTGATAGAAGGAGGAAATATTGTAGTAATAAGGTCGCAGTCAGGGATTACATGGACGTTGGATTATATTTACCGTGTCATGACATTTGACCTTTTTTGTAAAACGTTTATGATGTAATTGTAGTTTCTGGTATTTTCAAAGTTGACCATACAATTATACTACAATTCATGCGTATTTAACAAATGGACGTTGGGTTAGATTTCCCGTGTCGTGACATTTGACCTTTTTTGTAATATGGTAATTTTTATGATGTAATTGTAGTTTCTGGTATTTTCAAAGTTGAACATACAATTATACTACAATTCATGCGTATTTAACAATGTTAATATGTAAATACTACCTGAGTTATGAAAAATCTTATTAATATTAGCGCAACAACTAAACATAAAGCTAAGTCCTTGATAGTTAAGACTACTCTATTAATCTTTGGTCAATTGCGAGCCATTTCAGTTAATAATACAAAAATATACGCTCACAATACCGCTTCTTCGTATCAGCTAAGAACACAAAACATTTAGGTCGGCCGCATACTATAAGAAATTTTCTGTCAGAAATTTTCGGACGCCCGCCGGAAGGCACTTTCCCCATACATTTTGTTCTAGACCCCGCATACTATCCGAAAATTCTGACGTGTCTGACGTCCAAAAATGTATGAGCCAGCGAATTTCTGACAGAAAATTTCTTATAGTATGCGGCCGGTCTTAACGACTCAAATCACTTGCGGCATCCTACATACCGCAGCAATAATTTTTACAGCGTGTTCTAAATCCAATTTAGCGGCAAAATCCCGGATACAACGAGTCACGCGCGTTTATTTCGTTTCTCATACATTATTCAAAATTATTCCGAGTGAATAACATCTTTGCTTGTGCGCTTGTTTCGCACGCAAACTGCGAATTTTAAGGTTACATTTGTTGTTACGTTATTTTTTCTAATAAATAACGCATCTATAGATTGCCGGGTGATTTCGACCGGCTGCATGCTTTGAGAGGGTTAGTAAAGATAGAACTGTGCAATTAAAATGTGTCGACAACATAGATACTTTATTGTTACACCAAAACATATTATATCAAACAAAACTTAAAACTAAAAGTGAAAATGGGCGGCCTTATCACTAAAAGTGATCTATACCAGGCAACCTTTGGATAAAAACCATAATTAATATATTTAAAAATAGAACAAACTATATCTATCTTTGATACAGTAGGTAGGGTATACTCTGTAGTTCCTGTCCGGCTGGCTACCATGCGCGTTGAAAATCTATTCGGCAGTTGTACTTGAGGGCTTGTTGCCTACAAGGGATTTGTCGGTAAGACATTAGCAGTTCCCTTGGTATTTCTATATATACTGCTAACCGTCGGATACAACGTGTACGTTCTAACATCATCATCATTATATTAGCCCATGGATGTCCACTACTGAACATAGGCCTCCCCCCTAGGCCTTGATTTCCACTTCAAACGGTTCTGGGCCCTTTGCATCCAGCAGCGCCCTTCTAACAAAATTTATATAATTCTGCATATTCGTTGCAATTTGACAATGATTTTCAATCTGTTCAAATCATAAATCTTACGATAATAATTAACAGATCCCCGCACTGACCTATCACCCGAGCATGTACATCGTCAATTGATGACCTCTCATCACCAATTCAACAGCACAGAGCAAATTGCGTTGTGAACGTGCATTAATCACCAATATTTTCGGCTCACCACACGATGGCTGGCCCCCTTTCCACCTCAATCGCAATAGATGCACATACATAATTAATGTTGCCCGCAGGATATCCAGTTTGGTATTTCCAATCGTATAATAAAAGAGTAAGTAAATATTATAATATGTTGTTGTGTCATGATGTTTTACACTGAGCTCGGTGGTTGATTGATAGACTGATAGGTATCTCAGAGAGTAGAGAGTTCTCAGACTCAGTGAGCTTAGGTCTACACAAAGGTAAAAAGTTCCACCATCGCAACTCTCGCAATCGACGGGGAGTCCATCCTCACACATTGAAACCAGAATTGTTTCGAACTGTGCGGGCTCAAAGGAGTTTTCTTCCGCGGACGCTCGGACTGTGGAATGAGCTCCCCGCCGTGGTGCACCCAATAGAGTACAGCATGGGGTTCTTCAAAAAGGGTGTGAAGAGATTTCTGCAGGGTCGGCAACGCGCGAGTGATACCCCTGGTGTTGCAAGCATCCATAGGCTACGGTAACCGCTTAACATCAGGCGAGCCGTATGTTTGTTTGCCACTTAGTGGTATAAAAAGAAGGTAAATAATTAAAAATAAACTCAAAAATTCGAAACAAAAGTTAGATTTTAAAGTAAAAAACTTTATATAGTTATGATGATGTAATTTGCATTGAACTTCAAAACTAATCAGAAATTTACATGACTTCTTTTGTTAGATCTGAATAAATTCAAGCAAAATTCAATTACTCCCAAATTGGCTAAGTTAAATTTTCTATTCTCTCATTTAATAAATTGTGCGAAACCTTAAAACTTCAAAAAGACCCATAGAACGAAGACGTTGCTAAACAAAGAAATCCCTTTAACACAACCAGTTCAACCAACACGGCAATTAATAACCCTACGACAAATTTCAGTCACGGGCGTGTCCCCCGATCCCGGGGGTCCATAAGACCAGGGATGGCTATTAATTCTTTAATTAACCCTCCCGCGCCGCAGGTCATTGGCGGTGCGAATTAGAAGAAATGGCGACTAGATAACTGCGCTACAGGGTGATCTATTTATCTCTATTTCTGGAAAAGATCTAGGGAATGTTTGCTATAAAACCACCTAAGACAAGGTTAGTGAGCACGTTCCAAAGGGTAACGGCCGAAGCAAAAACGTTAGTAATTCGATCGATCTGAGGAATGATGCTTCAGTTCAGGTCCCATTTCACGGCGCTTGGCACTTTATTAATGTTTAAATTCTCGCTTGTTTCGGAATTGAGAATATCGTGGTAGGATATCAGGTGTGGCTTTTGATAATCACCGGGTTCAGCAAGCATGTTACTCGTGTCACACTCCCGAAAATTAATACACATATCCGATGTTTAAATATCGGTAAATTGATAATACGTATTAATTTTCTGAATATCAGTTTTCAATATTGTCGAATTTGCGATGTAAATATATTTCAATATACAAACATTGAGCTATTATTACTACGTATAGAAAAGCATAAGCGAAGATTACTATGTCCCATTTTTATAGAGTCTACTAAAGTTTTCTTTAGCGCTCAAACCGTCTAGAGACAGTAGAAACATATAATTAGCGCTATCAGAACGCTTTCAGTAGTCTTTTTTCGCTATCACCGTGATTTTCACGGCTCTTACGCATTTCGTTCATCGTTCTACAAAAACAATTGTGCCCGGATGGCCTCACTTGAACGAAACATAGTTGTGATGTGTGGCATCTTCTCTATACGTAGTAATAATAGCTCAATGTATACAAATATGATTGTCAATAATGACCGTAACAATATCGCACTTATTTAATGAAACATTTCATTAACAATATCCATAATATTCCCCGTAGGGCGCGTTTTACTGAATTATAATTAGCAACAGAACGGTAGGACCGTCAAAGGGACGAAGGGATGCTATTAAACGGATGTATATTAGGAAAACGTGTTTCATATTTTGGTGCGAAGGTACCTACACCCTTATTTGAGCGGGTAATAAATTTTAATACCGACTTAATCTAATTTGAAGATGGTATTTTGGTATATTGCTGTTATTATGGGCTTATCTGTAATTTTATTTCATACGGATAGAAGAGACGAATGGAAGAAGCATACATATTGTGCCGACCCCAAATGAATGGGAACAGGGCAGGCAGATGATGATGATGATGATGATGATCTGTAATTTTATTTCATACTTAATGGATCTACCTACTTAATTTTTACTCATTACTTAAACTTGTTTTCCACTATTGTGCCGACCCCAAATGAATGGGAACAGGGCAGGCAGATGATGATGATGATGATGATGATCTGTAATTTTATTTCATACTTAATGGATCTACCTACTTAATTTTTACTCATTACTTAAACTTGTTTTCCACTAATGTCCCAATTTTTCATCAATTATCATGTATAATATGCAGCTAATTTAAATGTATCCAAATATAGACCTAATCTGTATATAATAGCCTAAGATCCGGCTGCTAGATTACTACGCTCATCGAGTTTTCAATCAAAATCCATTTCTTATACATAATCATGAATGGGGGAATACATCTCTGCTAAGGTGCCTATCAAAATGTGGCCGCCAGTACCTTTAATCAAAATAATATTAATTGATTCTTTCGAAATTCCATTCACAATTATACAGGATGTTTTTTTGGTCGGCGATAAGCGACCTACAGGCGGTAGTACAAAAAATACATTTTCCAAAAATGGCCTTAGTTTAATTAAATACTGTAAATACAGTGAGATATACCTCAATCAATTTGAACTAAAATTACCACAACGTGTGATTACTAGGCTCGTGTGCAGACTAGTCGCAAGCCACCATCGCCCCATCCCTTTAATCCCTCGCACTCCCGTTGAGTATTACATCTACACTTTAGCTTATTGCATGATTTTCTAATTATATTTTTTTTAGCACCAGTATCATTTGTATTATCGACCCTGAGTCGCTCGTCGCTGACCAAAACAACGACCTGTATATAAAAAATAGATTCCGATCAAAAACTCGATTAACGTAGTAATCTTGCAGCCGGCTCTCGTACTATATTATACTTTTAAACTCTTTACTAAATGACTAATAAAGAATCACTTTTACCTATGGGACTTCCAATGATCAATCAATGAGCTCGTTCATAACACATAAACACAAAACCACAAAACGCGGTCACGTTTAAATCCAATACTCATCGTATCGTAATGACAAAGACTAGACACGTTCAGTTCATTAGGCTAATGGCTGCCGTTAATATGGAAATGAAAATATTTGTTAAGCTATAGCCTGTAAGCTGGTTTCCATACTGCCTGCCTGACCTATATCGATTCTTATTTACTCAGCTTGAAGTAATACCCTGATGAAGATTTTTTTAATTATCGGAGTAGCTTATTTACATCGTCCGCTGTTGGGAAATGGGTCTTCAATTAATAAGCCTTTTAAAAAAATTACGCAAATGGATGTTTAGATGTAATATCATCCTCTAAAAATGAAACTGGTCTTCGAGGTGTTCATTTCCCGTTTTTGTTTTGTTTGGGGTTTTAAGGGAAAATACGCTCTAAGGTAAGGCAAGTTAGAATAATTTTGATCTGTGGGTGGAATATACAGTTTCAGGCGCCGATCCCACTCAGAGAGTTCTAGAGTTCAGAGTTCCGAGTTCTGCATTCCGTGTTGACTATTGTGCACACAGCAAGCAGTCTAGCTAGAGTTCAAGAGTTCTGCAATATTCGCTACTGATCGCACATCATACACTTTTATTACTTTCAAAGGCCCCACATAGCTTACAGTCAACGCGGAATACAGTACTCGGAACGCAGAACTCTAGAACTCTTCTCTGTAGGATCGGCGCCTCAGTTGTAAATCCATGCTGTAAGCGTCATAACAGAACCAAAAGATTACACAAATTTACACATTCATCCTCACACATTGGAACCAGAATGGTTTCGTACTGTGAGGTCTTAAAGGAGCTTCCTTCCGCGGACGCTCAGACTATGGAGTGAGTTAAAGCTGGCCAGGGCTACGCAGATTTCAGCAAAAGCAATATTTGCTCCAGTCGAGCCCAATATCCGAGTGAGGGTACAGCTTAATAATATTGTTATAGTTTGAGCATACAACTTCCAACTTCGCAAATACCGAGTTCTCCGTACTAAATAGTTAGAGAAACTAAACAATTATGTACATATTCTACCTATAACACCCAACGCTTACATGCAAATAATACTTGATCAATTGAGTAAACATTTTTTATTTAAGTTCTACGAACAGTCTTTACAATGATACTAAGTGATAAACAAAGTACTATTTCTTATTTTGTGTTAACAATACATACATTAATATTAAATAATAACTAAAAGCATATTAAATTATAAGTAAACACAAAATGTATGTCTATTATTACGAACAATGTATTATTCGTTTACATTAATATTATCAATAAGGTAAAATGGCTATAATAAACAGCATTGGAACAATACATTAATGCCATCCTCAATGTTTACATTCATCCCTGAAGGTGTCCGCCATAACTTTAGAAAGACCTTATAGACCGTAGTTTAGTAGGTAAATTTTAATTGATTTAAAAATATGAAAGAATGTTATGAATTAATCTGGCACGTCCAGTCCGTTGTGTTGTAAAATATTCAGAGCGAGAATCCACTGATTGACTCAAAACACAGGTTTTTTTCCTAGTTTGAGAGTCAGAGGCATATCTCTTTGTAAACTTATATAGCCTACAAATTAAAATACCTTACCTGGTTATATATATTAATTCATGAAATTGTCACCTATTTTAAGAATTTGTTATGGCTGAATAAACATTATTATTATTCAAATGTTATAACCGTGGTTATAACATTTGAATGTTAAAATCGTCTGCCAGCTGAACCTATCGCACGACGTAAGAGAAGAAAAGAAACAAAAAAAAAACAACGGGTTGTACTCCGGGGGTGCCGGCAGAAGTGAAAACTTGAATATTAACGTTATGAATTTTTGATATTTTGGAATGGTTAGGGAATAATTTTGCACCCCAGAGATTTTTTGCACCACAAGCACACACGAACATTCGCGCAAGCGCCCTGCGCCGCCTAAACGAAACAGCAGGCGCAGGCATACATTTTCGCCGCACGGTAGAAAGAGACGGGGATACTTCCTCTCCTACGCCGCGCCGGCAGTCTACTCTCCCTCCGTCTTACGAATTTTCAATCAAGTCACGTGTCACAAAAAGTGCACAACGCCGCTAAAGAAGTTTTTACTTCAAAACCTAGATACCAAATAAAAACACTATTACTAATAATAGTGACACATAAAAGCCATCTTGCGCTAGACTATCAAACGTACTTAATATCAGAATCCTTGTATTATGAAGATTTATAACGCTTGCACGTGCCATCTGACACGTAAGCACGCAAACTATGGCAAATTGAACTTTCTCAAGTTACCAAATCCACTCTACATATACGTGGACGGCACGTGTATTGTGTTTTAACGAGGTTTGTACCTGGTTTTGTTAGTCTGATAAATTACTGAAAAGAAAACACTTAATCTGATAAGTGCAACGACAAAAAACTCATCAGCTAGGAATTATGATGAACAGTATATCATTGAACAAATAAAACTTTGCAGTTATTACTGCGTGAGTAACGAAGCATAGCAACATAGGTAGAATGTCCAGCATTAGTACCTAATATGCCAGCTATAGAATATCAAATTCTATACCTATCTTATAACATGTGCATTCCGCATGCATCCCACACAGATCCCACTACTGATATGGTAACAGTTGGCGCCTGCATAAAATCTGAATGCGACCGGAGCGAGTAGGTAATCATATTAGAATCGTTGGATTGAATTAATTTAATTTTGAGGGTTGGGTTCGGGTAGCAAATATAGTAAAGCTTCCAAGAATAATAATTTGAACTTGAGACGGACACATAGATAATATATTTAATTCTAGAACAAGGTTTTATTACAGAACGACTGGTACAAAATGTAAGATGAAGTAAAAAAGAATTATAGTTTTCACTTAAGTAATAACAAAAACAATAAAGACTGGAGATTTTAAAAGGGATCTAAATCTAAACAACTTTAACCAGTCACTTAAACAAAAGACATTATAAATCTATCAGTTCCAAAAACATTAGCTAACGAATTAGCAGATTAAGATTTCACAACAGAATTTGTAATTCAGAAAGAGATAGTAATCCTTTAAGTGATTAAAGATTTTAACTCGAACGATATGCAAATATTCTTTCCAACTCCAAGAGTCGAGGGGATTGCAACGGTCAATCAATTCTAATCAGAGGAGAGCGAGGAGACATGTTAGCACACTAATTGAGATTGGCTTGAACTGGATATGAGGTCAATCATCAATTAGGGAGTTTAAATAGACACTGACTTTTAGATGTTCCACTATATTGAATCTCTGCATTACTTTTTTCAAGGATATTTTCCGATATTCAACTATACAAGATTTGCGTTATTCCATTTAGAAGAGAAATAATAAATCAATTCGATATGATTGATAGGTGCATTAGGTAGTTTTGTACCATTGGTAATAAATCATCTACATACTTCGATAATATTTGGAATACCTAAATTCTTCAACACCGTAAAATTGGTGGTTAATAGAAATTGTTACTAACTTTCTTTACATAAATCGGCTTCATACGTTATTGAATATTTTAGTATATAAACATTAAAAGATTTAACATAGTACGCTTCAAATACACATTAAATAAGAAAAGCCGATATTCGACTGATGCTGATGACATAAATATCACTTGAGATGATATCATAACAAAAACGATGAAAGAAATGGATATATTCGAAATCCCGAAACCAAATCAAGAGAAACGAGCAGGCGGTTCAGCCTATGGGGACAAAAGGTTTAACGACATCGGTAAGAGATATATAAAACGTTATCGAAACAAAATGCGTTACCCACGATACGATACCAGTGACCATAGACTACGAGTTACGCCTACGATAAGAACGTTGGAACACAACTAGAGAATCTATTTAAAGAACGATGTACGCTGAAAAAGGAATGGAAAGAAACGGTGTGAGAGATACAACCTATGATGTTTGTCACAAAAAATATGAATGAGCTTATATAGTTAGCTCCCAAAATCCTTTAGAAGTGGCTATCTTACTTATACATTAAAAAGGTTAGGTTTAATAATTTTCTGATTTTAATGACTGCAATTAGACTTTTAATTTTACAAACTTATTTAAAGAGCAGAAAAGTTGCAGATCGAAATTCTTGAATTATTTGCCGATCAAAATCATATATGTAAACAGCTAGTTCTCTGTCTTTGATCTGATTTCAGCAAAAGCAATATTTGCTCCAGTCGAGCCCAATATCCGAGTGAGGGTACAGCTTAATAATATTGTTATAGTTTGAGCATACAACTTCCAACTTCGCAAATACCGAGTTCTCCGTACTAAATAGTTAGAGAAACTAAACAATTATGTACATATTCTACCTATAACACCCAACGCTTACATGCAAATAATACTTGATCAATTGAGTAAACATTTTTTATTTAAGTTCTACGAACAGTCTTTACAATGATACTAAGTGATAAACAAAGTACTATTTCTTATTTTGTGTTAACAATACATACATTAATATTAAATAATAACTAAAAGCATATTAAATTATAAGTAAACACAAAATGTATGTCTATTATTACGAACAATGTATTATTCGTTTACATTAATATTATCAATAAGGTAAAATGGCTATAATAAACAGCATTGGAACAATACATTAATGCCATCCTCAATGTTTACATTCATCCCTGAAGGTGTCCGCCATAACTTTAGAAAGACCTTTGTAACGTTGCACTTGCAAGTTACATAAATAAATATAAGTATAGTTAGAAAACCTTTAATAAAACTTAATTACACTTAAATTAAAATAATATTTACAACTTATTCTAAAACATAATTAAATATAACCTATTAAACTAATAAAACCTAAAAATCTAAATACTTAATAAATATTATTGTACGGAATCTACAAGTACGTATTAATGATGATGGTTTCCGCACCTACGCATCCCTAACAAATCTAACGGGTTTGCGAGCTGCGCCGGCGCGGCGGCCAACGCCCAGTCGTTCAGTTCGAGAATTCTCCACGGCCAGTGCGCTTTGAGACTTCACAGGTGACGGCTGCGTCACTTGCTTCGAATTTTGTATCTAGTTTAATATCACGTGGAATCCCGCTAGGGTAAGTTCCCATGTATTATCTATCTGATTCTCCATTGTAAGGTGTTCTAGCTTTCTATCTTTCCTATCCATGCTAGCGCTGCTTCCTTTTTATTGTTTGTCAGGGACACTGTAACCTAGATTCAAACCTACCTACACAGTTGCGCAGCAAACGCTTTAGCCTTTTTGTTTCTGGCCTTCCAGGATTTACGTCTACATTTACGTCTACATTTACGCCTACCTTGCATCTACCTATGCAGCTTGATAACTAGCTGTGGAACGCTGAGGGACCTACCTCCTGTACTGCCTGCCTGGACTACCTACTCCCGCTGACATCCTGGGAGCTGGACCAGACCGAAGCGAAAACTGAAGCTGCTACTTCTACCTTAGTTCAGGCCAGTGTTCCCCCTGTTAAAAACTGTACCCCCTGTGAAATCTGGACGTGAGGCGGCCACAGAATTTTAGGCAATTAAATGTTTCATTGGACTAATTTCCATTGTTTCATTTAATCGAACCCTACCTACCTATCTGTTGGCGTCCCCCTAAGGGACTTGCCACAGTGGCGCTCTTTACGTGTGTTTCTAGTGGCCTATTCACGTCTAGATTATTCCAGAAGTCAGCAGCTAGTACAATCATCTATCTACCTACATATTGTACTGTGAACGTGAAGGTGACATTGCAGAATAGCGAACTGGTACGTACTATCTTATTTTATTTTTTTATGTGACCGCTTACCCTGATTTTTTCTTTTCTCATTTTTCATTACCTATCATTGTTAACTGCTACGTATTAGTATCTTCCTACTAATTGTGTTAATGATTGAGTAATTTTGTTATATAGTAACTATTTGAATATTCTAAACCGTTATTATTAGTACCTACCTACTGATAATAATTAATATATGCTAAAACTAAATTGTAAAATTAAATCTATTGTTTGTTATACGTAACAGTTCGCATACCTAAATTCATTCATTTCATACCTTTTCGTTTCTTTCATCTTTTCGTTTTCATTTCATTTTCATTCATTCAAAAAAAAAAAAAAAACATTTCAATTTTAATTTTATTTGCTTTGACCATCACCTAATCGTAGATAAGCTTATTTTCTCATCTTGTAAAGAACACCAATCATTCATTTCTCATTATATTCATTAACTACTTAAGTAAATCGTCTAGTTAATCATGGGAACTCATACTATTAAATTCTTTTTGCTAAACAAAAACGAATTAACCTACGAAGTACTCATTAGAGGCGAGGAACCTGCATCAACCGTACTTGGATTACGTAAACAAATAAATAAATTAACACCGCTTATACCTACTTCTGATATTTGTGAATCTGGAATCGATCCGGATATTGATATTTCTGGCGTTAGCACTTCCTTAAGTGAATTTACATCGCGAGTTAAATCGTTAGAGGAGAAGTACGATTCAAATCTCTTTGAACGCACTAGAGCGTTGGGTAATCATCTATATCACCGTCTAAAAAGAATAGATTGCACGGACTCTAAACATTTAGAAAGAGTGAGGGCTTTGTCGAAAAATGTTACGAACTTGATGATTAATAAAATTTTTACTATTAATAAATCGGCTAATCCGATTCCTAGCTGTGAGCCTGTTGTAGACGTTGAACAGACATCGTCGTCGCTAGACTCTGTACAAAACGTAACGATACATTGTGACCGCTCGCATTTAAATGATATACAAAAAATAAAATTTAACGGCAAAACGTGTGTACATGCATTTGTCCAGAGAGTGAACGAGTGTAGTACTGCTAGAAACATATCGCCTTCTAAATTAATGAACTATGCTACGGAAATATTCACGGACGATGCGTTACATTGGTTTCGTAGTATTAAAGACAGTGTTACTACTTGGGATGAGTTAATTTCTTTACTGATTGAGGATTTTAGTCATTTTGATTTCGACTACCGGCTATTGTCTGAGATACGAAACAGAACACAGGGTGATTCTGAAAATATTACTATATATTTTGCTAAAATGTCTGAATTATTTTCCAGGCTAACTAAAAAGATTTCTGAACAAGAGAAATTAGACATCTTAATGCACAATATTAGACCGTGTTACTCTAGCGTACTAGCTTCTAATTCTTCAACTATCAATTCTATCGATAATTTAAGAACCATTTGTAAGAACTTTGAAAAAATTCAGTCTTTGACTTCTCAATTTAAAGAACCTCCTAGAGTGTCTACTGATACGTTAGCTCCTGATCTAGCATTTTCAAAAACGTCTGAACCTAGTACTAGCAGATCTAATACATATAATCAAAATAGATACAATAGTTACAATTCTAATAAATCTAATAGTAATTTTTACAACAAGAAATATAACTATAAAAATCAACCAACAAATAATACTAATTATTCAGGTGTAGCTGCTATTGCTTCTTCTAATTCTAATACTAAAAATGTTTTCTGCCCTCGCTGCCGTAACTCTGAACACTCTTTGAAGCAATGTAAAGCTGATAGGTTCCCCATTTGCTTTAAATGTGGAACAATGAATGTCACTTACCCTGAATGTCCTAAATGTAAATCTCAATCTAATTCAAAAAAACTAGCTACTGAAGATTGCTGTAATATAAATGAGGTAAAAAACTTAACTAAAACTACTGATTCTACTAAAACTAAAAATTTTGATGAAAAGGATTGGAAAGCCTGGCTTTCAACTATTAAAATTTTCTTTTCTAGTTATTTCATTACAACAATCTTCGATAAAAAACCTATTGATGATGTTCGTCCTTACGCGGCTATCCAAGTAGGCGACAAAAACCTCTGCGGTTTACTCGATTCTGGTTCTACAGTAACTATTCTAGGTAATAATGCTCATCTAAATTTAATTTCACTAGGTCATACAGTCATTAATAACGATGTTGTGAGAACTTTTACTGCTGCTGGTGGACAAAGTATGGTTTCTATAGGATACATTAATCTTCCAGTTACTTTTGAAAACCAATTTCACTTACTAAAAGCATACGTTGTTCCGACTGTTAAATCAAATTTAATTCTAGGCATTGATTTTTGGACAAAATTTAATCTATTTCCTAAATTTTCAAATTCTATATCTCTGCACGATGCTACTAGTTATGATGGTGATGTGACTACTGTAACTGATGCTAAAAGTATACTACAGTCCTATAATGAACTAACTGAATGTCAGCGAGTTACTGCTGATAACATTATAGAACAGTTTAAAAATATCTCAACTGAAAAACGTGGTTTAGGTAGAACTAACTTAGTATCACATACTATTGATACTGGCGATGCCTTACCTATTCGGCAAAGATACTATCGCGTTTCGCCTGAAAAACAACGTATCTTATCTGAACAACTAGACGAGATGCTGTCGCTGGGTGTCGTTGAGGAATGTGAGAGTCCATGGTCTTCACCTGTATTATTAACTCCTAAGAAGGATGGCAAGCTCAGATTCTGTCTAGACAGTCGTAAGCTAAATTCTGTTACGAAAAAAGACGCATATAAATTACCTTATATTTCAGAAATTCTAGATAACCTAAAAAATGCTAAATACCTAAGTAGCATAGACCTATCTAAGGCCTACTGGCAAGTGCCTATTTCTGAGAATGATCGGAATAAAACTGCATTCTATATTCCTCATCGTGGCACCTTTAGATTTGTGACTATGCCCTTCGGATTGACAAATTCTCCCGCTACTCAACAAAGACTTGTTGATACTCTTTTCTATGGGCCTGAATTTGAAAACTCAGTCTTTGTATACATCGATGATATCGTCATATGCTCGGCTCAATTCGAAAATCACATTTCCCTGCTTTTAAAAGTAATTAAGAAACTAACAATGGCTAATCTGACTATTAACTACGAAAAATCCGTATTTTTCCGTACGGAACTTAAATATCTAGGCTATGTTGTTGATTCTAAAGGTCTTCACGTCGATCCTAATAAAATTGACACCATTTTAAATTACCCTACTCCTACAAATAAAAAAGAAGTAAAAAGATTTCTAGGAATTGCTTCTTGGTACCGTAAATTTGTCCCTAAATTTAGCTCTATTGCTGGTCCTTTGAATAAGCTAACTTCTACTAATAAAAAATCTAATCCTTTTCTTTGGACTACTGAAGCTGAGGAGTCTTTCACTAAACTCAAAGAACTTCTTGTATCTGCCCCAATCCTATCATGCCCTAACTTTGACCTACCGTTCGAAGTACACACTGACGCTAGTGACTATGGTGTTGGAGGATTACTAACGCAGACTATTGACGGAGTTGAACATCCTATCGCCTACACTAGTAGAACCTTGACAGGTCCAGAGAAAAACTATAGCATCACTGAAAGAGAGGCTCTTGCTGTCTTGGTGGCTTTGGAACACTGGAGATGCTATCTCGATAATGGTACTAAGTTTACTGTCTATACAGACCATTCAGCACTCAAGTGGTTTCTTAATCTAAATAACCCTACTGGACGCTTAGCTAGATGGGGTGTTCGTCTATCTGCATTTAACTTTGAAATGAAACACCGTCGAGGTGTTGATAATATTATACCGGATGCTTTGTCTCGCGTTTGCCAAATTTCAGCCATTGATAATAATCTAAACACTACATTAACTACAAATGATCAATGGTATCTAAACATATACAATGGTTCTCAAAATTCTCCTACCTCTTTTCCAAACTACTTAGTCAAGAATAATCGTTTATTTCGCTTCATGAAAACTCATCATCCTCTAAATAAAGAGTTCGAGTGGAAAGAAGTTGTTCCTGCAGAATATAGAACAAAAATTATATCTGAAAACCATTCTGAACCAACCGCTGGTCATTTTGGTATTTTTAAAACTTATAAGCGCATCAGTCTTAGGTACTACTGGCCTGGTATGCACGCTAACGTAGTAACAGCTGTAACATCCTGTGATACCTGTATATCACATAAACACCAAAACCACGCTGCCTTAGGTGAAATGGGTCGGCCCAAACACTGTTCGAGACCTTTTCAAACTATAAGCATAGATTTAGTAGGACCTCTACCGCCTACTAGAAAACTAAACTGCTACATCTTAGTCGTGACTTGTTGTTTTAGTAAGTATTGCTTATTATTTCCAATCAAGCGCGCGACTGCAGAAATTGTTACTAAGATCTTAGAAGAACAAGTATTTCTAATACATGGCATTCCTTCTACTGTGATACTTGATAACGGTAAACAATTTATAAGTGCTACGTTAAAACAGATGTTTGAAAAATATAAAGTACCTAAATTACACTTCACTCCTAAGTATTCACCTCATGTTAATACAGTTGAACGCTACAATAAGACTGTTATGACTGCTATCTCCACATTTATTTCTAACGATCAACGTATTTGGGATCAACTTGTACCAAAAATCCAATTCGCTGTGAATAGTTCTGTAAACGAGGTAACAGGCTACACTCCTTCCTTTCTAGTGTACGGGCGTGAATTAGTTACTTGTGGTTCACATTATATCGATACTGAGAACGATAACGACGTCATCTTTCAACCTCGAGATTCCTACGCTGAGAATATTGGTGTGCTTTCTAGTATCTTTAATAAAGTACAATCACTACTACTACAGGCTCATAGTAGGAATTGTCAACAATATAATTTACGCAGAAGACCTGCTGAATTTAATATTGGTGACGTTATCTGGAAAAGGACTTTTTATCAAAGTGATAAAGACAAGTATTTTAATAAAAAATTAGCTCCTAAATTCATAAAATGTAAAATCATTGATAAAAAGTCTCCTCTGGTCTATGAATTAGCAGATATGTCTGGAAAACTACTAGGTTCCTGGCATATCAAAGATATGAAACTTATTAACTATAAAGAATAAAATAAAACCTATATACTAGCCTTAAAATTAGATTAAAACTATTACCTAAACTGTAGTGTACTAAAGAAACATAAGTATTTTAGTACACCTAACTTATTGTTTGAGTATAACTTAAAATTTACTAATTATACTCTGTTTGTAAGGATCTCAAGTCATTAATAGTAAGATTTGATGATGTTATGAAAGAAGATGGTATGATGCGCGAAGTATAGAATGTAGTCTGTGAGTAATGATAAGTTTAGTATGAAATAATAGGTAGTAGTCGGATTTTGCAGTCTAGTATGCAAAATCCTTCGTTTTTTGGCGGGGTACTGTAACGTTGCACTTGCAAGTTACATAAATAAATATAAGTATAGTTAGAAAACCTTTAATAAAACTTAATTACACTTAAATTAAAATAATATTTACAACTTATTCTAAAACATAATTAAATATAACCTATTAAACTAATAAAACCTAAAAATCTAAATACTTAATAAATATTATTGTACGGAATCTACAAGTACGTATTAATGATGATGGTTTCCGCACCTACGCATCCCTAACAAATCTAACGGGTTTGCGAGCTGCGCCGGCGCGGCGGCCAACGCCCAGTCGTTCAGTTCGAGAATTCTCCACGGCCAGTGCGCTTTGAGACTTCACAGGTGACGGCTGCGTCACTTGCTTCGAATTTTGTATCTAGTTTAATATCACGTGGAATCCCGCTAGGGTAAGTTCCCATGTATTATCTATCTGATTCTCCATTGTAAGGTGTTCTAGCTTTCTATCTTTCCTATCCATGCTAGCGCTGCTTCCTTTTTATTGTTTGTCAGGGACACTGTAACCTAGATTCAAACCTACCTACACAGTTGCGCAGCAAACGCTTTAGCCTTTTTGTTTCTGGCCTTCCAGGATTTACGTCTACATTTACGCCTACCTTGCATCTACCTATGCAGCTTGATAACTAGCTGTGGAACGCTGAGGGACCTACCTCCTGTACTGCCTGCCTGGACTACCTACTCCCGCTGACATCCTGGGAGCTGGACCAGACCGAAGCGAAAACTGAAGCTGCTACTTCTACCTTAGTTCAGGCCAGTGTTCCCCCTGTTAAAAACTGTACCCCCTGTGAAATCTGGACGTGAGGCGGCCACAGAATTTTAGGCAATTAAATGTTTCATTGGACTAATTTCCATTGTTTCATTTAATCGAACCCTACCTACCTATCTGTTGGCGTCCCCCTAAGGGACTTGCCACACCTTATAGACCGTAGTTTAGTAGGTAAATTTTAATTGATTTAAAAATATGAAAGAATGTTATGAATTAATCTGGCACGTCCAGTCCGTTGTGTTGTAAAATATTCAGAGCGAGAATCCACTGATTGACTCAAAACACAGGTTTTTTTCCTAGTTTGAGAGTCAGAGGCATATCTCTTTGTAAACTTATATAGCCTACAAATTAAAATACCTTACCTGGTTATATATATTAATTCATGAAATTGTCACCTATTTTAAGAATTTGTTATGGCTGAATAAACATTATTATTATTCAAATGTTATAACCGTGGTTATAACATTTGAATGTTAAAATCGTCTGCCAGCTGAACCTATCGCACGACGTAAGAGAAGAAAAGAAACAAAAAAAAAACAACGGGTTGTACTCCGGGGGTGCCGGCAGAAGTGAAAACTTGAATATTAACGTTATGAATTTTTGATATTTTGGAATGGTTAGGGAATAATTTTGCACCCCAGAGATTTTTTGCACCACAAGCACACACGAACATTCGCGCAAGCGCCCTGCGCCGCCTAAACGAAACAGCAGGCGCAGGCATACATTTTCGCCGCACGGTAGAAAGAGACGGGGATACTTCCTCTCCTACGCCGCGCCGGCAGTCTACTCTCCCTCCGTCTTACGAATTTTCAATCAAGTCACGTGTCACAAAAAGTGCACAACGCCGCTAAAGAAGTTTTTACTTCAAAACCTAGATACCAAATAAAAACACTATTACTAATAATAGTGACACATAAAAGCCATCTTGCGCTAGACTATCAAACGTACTTAATATCAGAATCCTTGTATTATGAAGATTTATAACGCTTGCACGTGCCATCTGACACGTAAGCACGCAAACTATGGCAAATTGAACTTTCTCAAGTTACCAAATCCACTCTACATATACGTGGACGGCACGTGTATTGTGTTTTAACGAGGTTTGTACCTGGTTTTGTTAGTCTGATAAATTACTGAAAAGAAAACACTTAATCTGATAAGTGCAACGACAAAAAACTCATCAGCTAGGAATTATGATGAACAGTATATCATTGAACAAATAAAACTTTGCAGTTATTACTGCGTGAGTAACGAAGCATAGCAACATAGGTAGAATGTCCAGCATTAGTACCTAATATGCCAGCTATAGAATATCAAATTCTATACCTATCTTATAACATGTGCATTCCGCATGCATCCCACACAGATCCCACTACTGATATGGTAACAGTTGGCGCCTGCATAAAATCTGAATGCGACCGGAGCGAGTAGGTAATCATATTAGAATCGTTGGATTGAATTAATTTAATTTTGAGGGTTGGGTTCGGGTAGCAAATATAGTAAAGCTTCCAAGAATAATAATTTGAACTTGAGACGGACACATAGATAATATATTTAATTCTAGAACAAGGTTTTATTACAGAACGACTGGTACAAAATGTAAGATGAAGTAAAAAAGAATTATAGTTTTCACTTAAGTAATAACAAAAACAATAAAGACTGGAGATTTTAAAAGGGATCTAAATCTAAACAACTTTAACCAGTCACTTAAACAAAAGACATTATAAATCTATCAGTTCCAAAAACATTAGCTAACGAATTAGCAGATTAAGATTTCACAACAGAATTTGTAATTCAGAAAGAGATAGTAATCCTTTAAGTGATTAAAGATTTTAACTCGAACGATATGCAAATATTCTTTCCAACTCCAAGAGTCGAGGGGATTGCAACGGTCAATCAATTCTAATCAGAGGAGAGCGAGGAGACATGTTAGCACACTAATTGAGATTGGCTTGAACTGGATATGAGGTCAATCATCAATTAGGGAGTTTAAATAGACACTGACTTTTAGATGTTCCACTATATTGAATCTCTGCATTACTTTTTTCAAGGATATTTTCCGATATTCAACTATACAAGATTTGCGTTATTCCATTTAGAAGAGAAATAATAAATCAATTCGATATGATTGATAGGTGCATTAGGTAGTTTTGTACCATTGGTAATAAATCATCTACATACTTCGATAATATTTGGAATACCTAAATTCTTCAACACCGTAAAATTGGTGGTTAATAGAAATTGTTACTAACTTTCTTTACATAAATCGGCTTCATACGTTATTGAATATTTTAGTATATAAACATTAAAAGATTTAACATAGTACGCTTCAAATACACATTAAATAAGAAAAGCCGATATTCGACTGATGCTGATGACATAAATATCACTTGAGATGATATCATAACAAAAACGATGAAAGAAATGGATATATTCGAAATCCCGAAACCAAATCAAGAGAAACGAGCAGGCGGTTCAGCCTATGGGGACAAAAGGTTTAACGACATCGGTAAGAGATATATAAAACGTTATCGAAACAAAATGCGTTACCCACGATACGATACCAGTGACCATAGACTACGAGTTACGCCTACGATAAGAACGTTGGAACACAACTAGAGAATCTATTTAAAGAACGATGTACGCTGAAAAAGGAATGGAAAGAAACGGTGTGAGAGATACAACCTATGATGTTTGTCACAAAAAATATGAATGAGCTTATATAGTTAGCTCCCAAAATCCTTTAGAAGTGGCTATCTTACTTATGCATTAAAAAGGTTAGGTTTAATAATTTTCTGATTTTAATGACTGCAATTAGACTTTTAATTTTACAAACTTATTTAAAGAGCAGAAAAGTTGCAGATCGAAATTCTTGAATTATTTGCCGATCAAAATCATATATGTAAACAGCTAGTTCCGATCATAGCACAATTTTATTCTATTCGGACGATGATTTTATCCAAGTACAAAATAGATAACCAACAACTGATATAATAGAGACAATAAATAACGTAGAAATTCCACGTCCAGCAATAGACAGGGGTACGAGTTCTATCATAGTTATTACCACATTTGTGTGACATCCGATTACGTTGCACAAACAGACCGCACGGCAGACTTGCGGGCTAAATTAGACAATTAATCACCGCATGTCGCGCCATGGCCCACTAGGGTAATTACAATGTGTATTATCCAAACAAGTGGTTGGTTACATTATACTCTATGGAGTGGGGATGTCATTGGATAAATGTAAACAGTTTGAGTTGTAGCAAGCGTAAGCATTCCTTAATAGCCGTAAAGAGAGAGCGAAAATTAGAATGTACAAATGGCAGTCAGTTCCGCTCATACTGCACTAATTCAAATGTTGTATCTTCTGTATTGTGCCTACTAGCGATGGGTAACTAGCCGAAATTTCAATAGCTTAGCTAGCCGGCTATATGTGGTGTAAAAGCCAGCTAGTTAGTCAGCTATTTTGGCTATTTGGCTACACGCACGCACACACAGCTACCGGCTACTCGGCGAGATTGGCTTTGGCTAGCCGGCAACCTACCGGCTAGTGGCGGCTAGAATGGCTTTGGCTAGCCGGCCAGCTAGTGGCGGCTAGTGACCTGTGCCGGCTAGGCTACCCGCTGTATGTGACGTAAACTTCTCGTAATGAGGAGAATTTCTTATGATACCTCTATGGTCAAAATACTTGTCAATACGTGCACTTAAGGTTCAAATTATCAACAGTTAGGCAGGTAAGAAAACTCCTCATTCTTTCTAGCTAGCGAGTAGCCATCCTGTAGCCAGTAGCCACCCAGTAGCCAATAGCCAATTATCGTGTTGACATATAACATAGCCGTGGCTATTTTGTGACTAGCCGTTTTTTGGCTAGTTATTAGAATAGCTACCCACCTCTAGTGCCTACTTCAATCTAAGAACCAGCCCTGGGGGCTTAGGGCAGTTCTAAATTCTCTAAGCCTGGGGGATATCAACTTTAATACCGATTCAATTTAAGGCTTTACCTAAATTGATATTTATCCGACAAATATCACTTTTTTCACAATTCTGTCTGAAGTTCTTTGGGTCAAAAACGATTCAGTTCATATTGAGTTGGGTCGCAATAAACGTCGGTAGTACGGCCACAGAAATAAAGTTTAAGGAATACTTAATCAAGGTGACTTACGTAACGTCTCGAGGCTAACTATTTCAATCACTTTGCACCACACTTATCTGTATATGTCCAGCATGCAGACTGTCAAGTTACCTGAAACAAATAACAATACACATTATTTAAAATATTTATCGGTTAGATAACAATACAAGTGTCCACAGTGTGTTGTGGGACTCGATAACATGAAAGGATATTGCTGTTGTATCAAATGCAAATAAAATACGGGTAATGCAAATATTCTTCTGATGCATATGTGTTTCTGCGCACATTTGTTTTAAAGAGGAGACATGAGTCTCTCTTTGGTGACGTGTATTCATTCGTTTTCAACATAGTCAGTAGGTAAATGGTGTTGATTCTGTTAAAAACGAATCTAATTGAGACTACAAGGCGATGATAGCTTAGTGGTAGTGACGTCGGATACCGAGATGAAGGTCCCGGGTTCGAATCCTACAATGAGCTTGAGCTTTCGGTGAAGGAAAACATCGTGAGGAAACCATAGCACGGTGGTAGGGTACTTTTTAGTACCCGCCTGGCTGGCTACCACCCTCAAGTTGAAAATCTGTCGCCAAGCACCTTTCGGTGTGTTCCGACAGCTGCACTTGAGAGCCAGTTCCTTCTAGGCTTAACCACCTCCGGCCGCATCATCACTTACCACGGTGAGATTGCGGTCAAACACAGGCCTAAAAACAGTAAAAAACATAAAATTTAAGAAAAGGATATAAGAAATGCTGACAATTATTCGTTACGTTCGATTTGTAACAGATTCAGCATCAATATCAATACGTCTAGGTAACTAATTGATCAGCCAATAAATGATCACACTTCATACTATAATAGCTCTCCCTTCATAGCACGTTATAGGTGTCTGTACACCAAAGTCCACACGATTCTTTGTTTCAAACAGGAAAAACGCATTATTACCACATTATATTTCACAGAAACACAATCAAATCACGACCCGATATATTATTGGATGAGTAAAGTACTCAAAGGAAAACCACATTGGAAAACCACATAAATGTGTATCAATAAGCACTTAATTAATGTATAATACTAGCTTCTGCTCGCGGCTTCGCCCGCGTGGCCTGCAGGAAACAAATGACATATTTTTCTACAACAATAAAACGAAACAAAACAACTTCATCTAGCTTCGAGGGTGGAATTATTAAAAATGCTGAGACACGTATACATTAATTTTCAATCTTCAGTACGTTAGTACTATTAATTATTCTGTGCCTAAACACAAAATTTGAAGATTCTAACTTCGAAACTGACGGACTTTCATACAAACTTTCATCCCCTAAGGGGGTAAACCTTAGGGGTGGAATTTCGAAAACCCTTTCTTAGTGGATACCTACTCTTCACAAAGAATATACCTACCCTTTAATTTCATGTCTCTAGGACCAGTGGTTTAGGCTGTGCGTTGATATATCAGCACAGATTATGATATCAGTGAATCAGTCAGTCAGACTTTGAATTTTATATATATAGATTATAAATGCGATACTAACTGAACGTGCAAAAGTTGCAACCAAAGTTTAAATGCCTTACCTAAGAGTAACATGGCCGATTATTAAATAAATATTTTTGGTGGGATTAAAATGTACACAAGGCCTAATGCAAAGTAGAGTGTCGCAGGTTTTCGATCAAATGAATATGCATCAATGACAATCCCGGGGTCTGGAGGGAACACACACTGTCTAATCAGGGTTGACCTGGATACTGTCTTTGTTTCCCACCATCCCGCCTAGTAGGAGCTGCTCGGCGTTGAACCGAGGACTAATTGCGCGGCTGGTAACAAGCCGAGCTTTGTCGTTGAAAAAAAACCCGAGGTGCTCTAAAAAAATAATGTTCAAAACAAGTTCAGTTAAATAAAAGTGCATTTCTAGCGAGAAGAGAATTTAAATTGATAGAATTTGCAATATAAGTAACAATACTAATCCTTGGACATTCTTCACACAAAGCCATCTAATCACAAACAAAACAGAGCTGTTTCAAGTAGACATGTTAATGCACACAAATGTTTGTCCCGGGCGAGATGCATCCACGACCGGCATGTCAAAGAAATAATAACTTCAAGGAAATTTCATCAACTTATCATAATTATGACCGACACAATATCATCAACGATAGATTACGTAAACGCAACGCAACTGCGAAATTCCAGTGTTGCCAGATGAACGGCTCACGTTCCCCCCATATCGTACCTGAAATCCCCCCAAAAATCAGGGTTTCAAGAAAAAAACCCCCATTATGAGAATTCTTTTTTTAATTAATAAAAATTTTAGCAATGGCTTCCATTACTAAATCAGCACACTCTTCGCCTGCAGTTCCATAATTTTTTTCGGAGCTGAATCTGCTGATCATCTTGAGAGTTGGTTTAAAATTGAGGCATCCTTCCGTCAAGGAATATCTTATCCTCAAAATAGATTTTGCAAAAAATTCGGAAAATGGCAACGACAAAATTCCTAATGCCAATTTGCTAACATGCCGTAGCTTCGATCTGCGACTGCATTCTTGAAATTATAAACTTTAACCCAGAACTCTTTAGTATGCTCCGTGGATTTCCAATCTATTCGATGTAAAGCATTCTATTCTTGGATGGCGAGACGAGTAGAGTAGCGCAGCGAACGACCAGCTACCAACCACCCAAACGACGCGCAGCGGGGTAGGGGGGAGTGCGGCATGCACGGGCACGGGTGGACTCTAGCGAACCAACTTCCAGATGAGTTACAGCTTGGAGCGTTCAATTTTCGTAAAAATGAGATAATTTTATTAAATACCACGGCTTGTTCCAGACTTTCAGTAATTCCCACAATTCCCCCAACTGAATTTTTTTCCCTCCAAAAATTCCCCCAAACATCTTATCCCCCCAAATGTCCCCCCATAGCTATAAAAAACCCCCAAATTTGGGGGGATTCCCCCCAATCTGGCATCAGTGGAAATTCTCTCATCTCCCTAGCATGAGCATATTACATAGCATATAAAAACAATAAATTCTTCTTGCACCAGACTTGAGCAAACAATTCGAAACATGTTTTATTGAATTCGCACAGTTGCAAAACGAGGGATTTAAATAAAAATTTCAACAGCCTTTTGTCTGGGCACCTTAATATAGGAGATCAACAGTAGCTAGAGAACTTTATGAAATATTCAGAAATTTTTCACTATAATTGAATTATTCATGAAAGGTGCTGCGAGCGAAGATGAAAATTACACTAAAACGAACTCCAAAATGTTCGCGCGTTATGTATTGGATGCTAATCCGGAAAACACTCCGCTGATGGGAAAATTTCCAACTGACCTGCGATCAAAGGATGAACACGGTCGATTTAAAACTACCGCAGCGCGCCTCACACCGCGTTGTAATTTACGCGGCTCAAACGCTCCAGGGGAAATACATTTGCACGGCTTCCGTGTATTACTATGCTTGCTTCATTAGCTTATAAATACTTTCGACATCATCTTCACTGTATGTCTCCGTATCGCTTTAATAATTTATGAACGTTATATATAAATATGGTATAAATAGAAAAGTAGAACATTTCAGAAATGAGGAAAATGTGCCTTTACCCTCCTATAGAGACGAGATTCCTATATGCGGTCGCTTAGTAGCAAAAGTGGCTCAATAGAGCACTAAACTGAATAAATGATTCAGCCTACCCGTGCGGTCGCAATCTACGGCACCCTTAGAATAGAACGCCTAGATACACGGACACAAAAAACCCTCTCCTTACATCTTAATAGCAGGCGGGTGTCACATTTCCGCTTCGGTAAATTCAATTGACACCCAAAAAAGCTTGTAGGAGCAAGTGGTTTCCGCATTTTTTTGCACAGGCCGCCGCCATATCGCCACAAAAATATATGACGGTCTGACATAAAACTGATAAGAAAAAATATATATACACATATATTTGTTGCGGACTAAAAGCCTCGTAAATTCTGGATTAAGGTCGGCCACTGGATGACCTCCGTCGGTAACAAAACGTACAGGACAGTACATCCGATATCGATAATTTATCGGCCTTTATCTGAGGTTTTGACGCGCAATTTGCCAAATTGTTTTTATATTTTTGAGAACATTTAAACATTATAAGTGGTTATTAGAGAAGCTAATGGGTTAAACCTTGCTTGCGAATATTTTGTAAGCAGTTGGCTTGATTGGTTGATTATTACTAGATAAAATCAATAGTTTCAATAATTACTAAATCACTAATTTCACTCACTTATATATATTTGAGTAGATATTTACCTTATTAAGGTCTTTGAGCAGTTCTTTTAACTAGCCTCCTAGTTAAAAGAACTGCTCAAAGACCTAAGGATTTTTTCATCAGCAAAACAGAGGGTAGTAATATACTTGGCTGATAGTAGAAGACGAGACCCTTCTACTATCAGCCAAGTGCCAACTTCCTGAATACTTCTAAGAACAGCAGTTAAGTTAAGTGTTACACAGTAGGTCTCCCCGCTATTTTATCCTTTCTGTATACAATTTCAGTTATAAATTAACTTTTTTCAATTATTTAAGACAACCGTTTATTTGAATTTGTACAACATAATTACAAAACATTTAGAACACGTCACTTCTGCGTAAAATAAATGGAAGCAGCATGATTATATTCGTTAGTTTGCGACGTGCCTTTCAAAGTTCCAAAGCTCATAACAGCCGAGTAACTCTACCCCTTTTCAAAGTGACATTTTACCTGATTTATGTCTGAAATAATTTTACATTGTTGTAACTTAGAATTCCATTTACTTTATGTTAATTTTATAAAACCATTTTTGGAGAACTGAGTTGTGGATTTTGTAGAAGGTGATTGTATTGATGGGTTTATTTATTTTAATAATTCATCCCCTCGTTAGTTTTGCTCCATTCTCATTTAATTTTAAGTCCAAATAAATTTAAAAAACATTTTTTACTGTTATACGAGTCCACATTTTTCTATTGAATGCTCATTGCTCAATGCCTTGTCAAACTAATAAAATCAAATTAATAAGAATCGAATTGTGCCGCACTGAAATTATGTAAAGTTATGTTACAAATGTAACATTAAATGTAACAACAATGATTTTAGCCGCTATAATCCATCGCTGGAATGTCAAGAATGGGAATAACTTCACGGCTCTTAACATTTCAACACTGTTTTCATGTCAATATGCCATTATTCAATTAAAATTCATTCTTTAGAGTTTCGTGACTTTTAATGTGTAAAACTAAAACGACGTGCCGGAATTCTGCTGGATTTAAAGCCTTGTATTTTCTTAAATTTTTGCGATAATTGAGATGGGGGTAAAATATCACATAAGGGGAGATAAAAGGAAAGTTAGGACCAAGAGAAGACCAAGGTTAAGTTAACTTCATGGACCAAGTGCAGGCAAAAATAGCCATTGTATCGTATACAGGTAGATACAGTATGAGGCACGAGTGGTGAGCACAGATAGGCAGTAGTGGGGGCAAGCTCGCGCATGTACACTTTTGGCCAAATTACAGTAGCCAAATGTCACGCAAGAATCCATAGACGAGGAGCATCGACTGACGAACCAATCGTGTGCAGCTCGGCGCTCCCCTCTTCTTCATTCCGCCAAACAGACCGAAATTAACTACTAGGTGTCAATCTGTGCTCACGACTCGTGCTCCTTACTATAGTTAGGTAGAGGATACCAAATATTAAAATGGACCAATGGAACAAGGTTGAAGCAACAGTGGTGGAGCTCAGGACTGAAATATAAAAGAAAAAGAAGGTACCTATCATATTTGACGAGTTGTAAGAAAAGATATGACTTCAGATCAGGGGCCCAAGTCTGCTATTACAATTGTGTTTCAATGAACTATCACTGATGTCAAAATTGACACATTTTACAGTTTTGGTAGTCTACTAACACAATAGCGACATAATGGCGCCATAATAGCTATCCGATGATTTTTAGTTGTCAGTTTTTGTACTAAAATATATATTATTCCCGTATAATATTTCCGTTCATTATGGGACCATTATGAATTAGTAGACTGCGCACATCGGCTCAATGATAATGGAAATGCAATAGTATCGTGTCAGTATGACATTTTAGCAGACTTGGCACCCAGTTCTCTTTATATTTCACTTTACATTTCACTCATATCGTATCCTAACAAAGCTTAGCAAAGAAACGAAAAGTACAAACGGTGTTCTTTAGAACTTCGGCCATTAACTTTGAGAGCAACAATGTGACGTAACGATGGTTCATTGGGGACAAACTTAGGCCCACTTCTGTCCTGTTTCCCGTCTCATATATACGGGAATTTCCAGTACTGAATCAGCTGCGACCGTTTTCCTTGTGCTGATGATGTTTGGAAGTATGTTTCCCAGTAAGGATTAGTGTTTCAGTCCGATTCTGCTATTGTGTAAAATGTATATTAATTTCGTAAAATTTTTGGTGACACATAGATGTTTGGAAAATTAGTTAAGTTTTGAGTTACCTCTATATTTATAGTTATTTTCAAACTCACATTAATAAATCATTGTCACTTTATAAATAAAATCCGGCCACGTGTTAAGTGTATGTCGTACCACACACATTTAAGGGTTACGTGGTCGAATTGAATGTTCAACGTTAAAATTCAAACTTAATAATTTTAATAATTCATTTTATGGACACCTCTTTAAACTCAAAATAGCGTGTAACGGAAAATATCCCCATAACTAAAAAACATATCAGAATCTTATTCAAACCAATTTTCGTCAAAAAAACCACTCCATAGTTGAAAAGTTTATGTACGCACTTTTTACGTCTTTAGAAGCTCATATCTCACCAACCTTTTGACTTTTTTCCTAATTTTACTACACCATTTTATAGCGGTTCATAGTATCACCACCAAAAACATTTTCATGTTAAATGTTGCCAAGATGAGACCATATGGCTCGCACTGTCAAAAAGTTATCTGATCTCATGTAGAGCCAAGCTCGTCTTGGATATTCGCATCTTAAAATAGCTGTGCCAGGACGAAATTATAATGCTTCCTATTTTTACCATTTGGCTACGGAACCCTAAAAACAGGCCATCAATAATAAAGTAACAATGGTGCCGATTCTGTTGTAAATCGCACTAAACTAATTTTAGTTACATCTCATCTCTTTCTTACGAACATGATTGAAAAAGGATAGAACATATTTTCAGTTGTAAAATTAATCTTTGCCGTCTTATTTTGCGTGTATTTAGGCGTAACCGCGATAGATGGCGACTAAATTTATATTGAAAACAAGCTTTGGACTAATTTGACAGGACTAAATTTCTTACATCCTTTTCTTATGTTCTTCGTTAGAAAGAGACATAGTGACATTAAAATTAGTTTAGTTGTGAACAACAGAATCAGGGCCTATATATCATAAGCTAAAGCGACATTCTTATCCTGAACCTACGGTCTAAAGCTTTTCTCAAGTCCTCGATTAAGTCCACAGCCCTAATATACACCTTAATTTAACTTATTCAAATTACCCGAGAATAACGTTCATGTTTATTCAGTTTCCAACCGCTTTTGTGAATTTATGAGAATTATTTCTTGAGACAACACAAACTTCACTTGCGCATTTATTCTAATGTTACTATTGTAACTTTAAGTAAAACCTAAACCATTTGTAAGTCTCACTTATCTCACGCTTTTCCTTCATTTGTTTTTGTGCGTTATCCTCCACAATATAGAGCTTTTGTTTAGGGCTGTCAAATACTTTAGTTCAAAATAACTACATATAAGTTTTTATTAAAAAAAACATTTTTAATTTAAAAAAATATTGGTGATTACTTTTTGTTTACTGTACTTGCATTGTCATCCAATAAACTAATGTATACCAAATATAAAGTCAATTCGACCATTGGCAGCGGGTGAAATTCGGCAAGATTTGACCCGAACATACATACTTACATTGCAAGTTAATAAAAAACTTGTAAAATAACCCGAATTACTTAATTTGGTAGTGAAATGAAATAATTTATTCATTCAAATAGGCCTTCACAGACAATTATGAATAGTAATATTCTAATGCACGTTTAGGATGGTAGCTTTTGCTGAGAAAAGTAAAAAAGTTAAAGTCAGCAATTACACTTATCAAAAATAAAAAAAATATTTATTATATAACATTTGTCAAGAAGTGGTTTCATTAATAAATCACAATTTTAACGGCCTCTAACAATTCAAGAGCTATAAAAGTAATTAAGAAGTTCTCAACAATAAAATTCTTAGTAAACAATAGCTACCCGTAAAGTTTTAAGACCAGACTTAACTAAAGCCCAAAAGGGCCTTTCAGAATTTTCAAATCCAGGGAAATCCGGAGCGTTGGCAGCCCTGCTCTTATCGTGCTTAGTTACGTTTGTTTTAAAGGTTATCCGAACGGCTTTCACCAGAGTTCAGTACTTTGTTTTAAAGTAAACCTGATAGCCGGCCATTGTTTTTAGAATACGATATTCTGACTGAAGGCTTTCCTATTCAAACGTTATTTACTCATGTGACTCATTGGGGATCCGTTACAGTAAGGAACAACTTATGGCGAATACAGACAGATGTCTTGTGTGGTGTTAACTACACGCTTTTTGAGTAATCTACTACTAAATTTGTGGAAGATGAATGAGACTATCCAGTTGGGACGGGCCAGTTGGCGCAGTTGGTTTAGATTCACCTTACGCGCCGCAGGTCGTGGGGACGATTCCCACGCAGGACACGCATTTGTGTGCATGAACATGTCTGTATGTCCTGAGTCTGGGTGTAATTTTGTATATTAAGTATGTATTTACAAACAAAAAGTAGTATATGTATTATATCAGTTATCTGGTTTCCATAGTAAAAGCTCTGCTTAGTTCGGGATCCGATGAACGTGTGTGAGGAATGTCCCAGGATATTTATTTATCAAGAAAGAAAGGGCAAAGTGACATGAAACAACACAGCTGACAAAATCTACTGAACCAAGAGCAAAACGTTAACAAAAGATCAAACTGAGATTTGCTCAATAATGTGCATCAACCCTTATGATTAACATGGTGTGACAAGGTTCACAACGTGTATGAGGAATAACTGTAACGTTTTGTAAAAATTGCTTGGCTGTAGTAATGTAAGCAATAGAAATGTTCTTTTAGCATCCATTTTGATGATTAAACTTTATTTATCAAATTGTGAAACTTCGATCGTTCATGAACAATCGAATATTCGTTATAACTTTTGTAAAGTTACATAAAACTTTTTGCGTTTGTAATAAATAAAGCAAAAAACTGTATTTAATCATTTAATCTACCCTATACTTAATATAACTGTACGTACAGTTTTCGTAGCGATTTTTACTAACAATTACCCGCGGTTATTTAAAAATCCTCGTGTAGTTATGGTTGCCGTTATGTATGTTTAATTTTTTCATTGAATTATAATTTCCAACGCGAATTAAATGTTGCCATAAGTTGGCTTAATGACCCAAACCCCACTTCCATATTCAATATTTTATTTTCATAAAATACGTTATTTTGATCTTAATTTTACATTAAAACTAGACACCTGAACAGAAAGCGTAATTTGTCCATATCCTTGGGATTGTATTCCAGGTTTATGACACTTAATTAATTACAGCTAGCGATTGTTAGTATAGCAATGCTTAAAACTTAGGCCATATATTATTAGTACACTTATTCTACCTACATGTTAATACAAATTACATATAAAAAACATTTAATAATTTCACGTACGGGATCAAATGCCACAGTATTGGGGAAACGGCACAGTATGCTAAAACGCGTAGAATGCTGTCGCTACCACGGACACGTGCAAGCATAGAGCTCTCTTCCTAATGATGGCACGGAATCCATCGGTATGAGCATCATCAAACATGCCTGATGCACTGCAGCACTTCTATTTATTATCTAACTCTATAATTTGTGCCTTATGCATTATACAAATCTGTGTTATTTACATTGATAAATCATCTCTGGAATAACGGAGTACATTGATAATTATGTTTGGCACATCTGATATTTTCTTAAATTGTAATCTTTTTCATCTGCGTGTAATGCCATCAATGAGCGGTTTATTTGACATAGTACTTACGCAGATATGGCTGGATGTTAGCGCGCTAATTTGCTGATGTTGTCTTAGACGTTAGGCCATCCATTCAGTGTATAGTTTAGTTCATCATTTATTACACGTTAATTGTCCCGATCACAGACTACGGAGGACATATTCTCGCTAACAAAAAACTGTGTCTGTCGGCCACCTCTCACGCACACCTTAGTTGGCTATTCCGCGGGAAATTAGACTCCGTCGCCGTTTACACAGAGTCGATTACTCGCGCTCAACGAATGTGTGAATGTGTGCGTGCCGGCTTGTACGTACAGCGTGGTGGCCGACTCGAGTGACACAGTTTTTTGTTAGCGAGAATATATCCGACTTTTTTTAATATCTGTGGTCCCGTTAATTGGAGGTGAAGCGTCACGCAGGTGAAGCTCTAGCATAATTCATAATAAAATCAGACTCATCCGACTTTTCTTTAATTACAGGAGCTAGCTGCATCACCACCTAATCCTTTACTGATGCCGCTGTCAAATCGTGGCGTTATTTAACGTTTCAAGTGAACATCGGTTGGACCCACATCACCTGCGCTCGGTTTATTTTTCCCCGCAAATAATTGACACCCCGACATGGGTACAATAAGATGTATTGCGTTCGTGGCCACCGCACTAATATCCTTGGAAATATTGAAGGTGGAACTCATTTTTTTCGCCAACCTCTAAGAAGATCGTCGACGTAGATTGGTGTTTTTTTTTTGGAAACTGGTTTGTACGTCCTTTTAAGTATTGGGTTGAATGTGTTATATTTGTTGATTGATTAACATCTAGTTAACAGTTTTTTATAGCATTCAATTCATGAAATAGTAGCTACATACTCTCTGTATTATAATCGTGTCACGTATATTCTCCCTGCAATATACTCGACGCTACCATATTTAGGTACGTCCAATATCCGTGAAGTGTTCAAAAATATTGGTTGAACAAAATATACATAGAAATATCGGGATGGCTGCAGCGTTCGCAGCTAGGGTTATCATCATCTACAGAGTAGAGTCACTTATGGAATTAGCTGCAAGACGCTAAAGTCTAACGGTTTATAGCTCTTACGTTGTAGTTTACTGTACAGTGCTCAGTAAATTTATTTCCTTCCCAATGCAACGGTTCATGAAATAGTTATTTAAACAAAGACATACGTGTAAGCAGCAGCTTTATAAGTCTGCTTCTCTGTAACTTTACATTTTAGGAGTCAAATACCAAAATACGTAAGTACTTGTTAGAGCTCAACTTTTTAACTACACTACAATAAATAGCAAGCAAAAAATAAATGAGCTTTATAAATTAAAAAAGCTGTCGGTCGAGGAAAAGAATCAGAAAAATTGATTTTCGTTACGAACTTTAGGGTGAACTCATTGTCCAGTAGAATTGCGTGGCCGACGAAAACAATGTTATATTCTCTCGGCATTTGATACTGTTAATCGATATTCCCAGCATTTAGCCAAAACAGAATTTCCATCTCGTTAACTAGGACGTGGCAGCTAGGGAATGCAAAACCGTGGCAAAATGAAAACCGGGTTTTATTTCGGTTATGAAATGAAAAAACCGGTTAACCGGTTTTAAACCGGTTTTATTAATGTTCGCTCGTTTTTTTTTCACGTTATTTCTATAGCTCGAATTATAGATAATAACCGTGCCTATGATTTAAAAATCGAAAACTGAGGAATTATTGTCAGTTAAAGTTAATGAAGTGGGTAGGGTATAAAAGAAACATCAAAGACACCATCACCATCTGCCTGTCCTGTTCCCTATAATTTGGGATCGGCGCAATATGAACGCTTCTTTTATCCGTTATACCAACATTCACTCGTTTCTAACCAATATCATCTTTCACAGAATCAATCCATCTCTTTTTCATAAAATTTATGGAAATAATCGTTTATTTAACTCTGTAGATCAGATACTCGTTTATATAGACTACACGGTTCGTTGCTTTTGATTTTATTTTAAAGGAATGAAATCATAAAAACATATAAATTTTGCTTGATTTTTAATTGCTATGAGATATTATGACTATGTTAAAAAATAGATCAGTATTAAAGAAGTAATTATTTAAACATTTATTAAATTATGTTTCGTAAGTTATAATATTAATTTCACACGTAATATACATGGCATATTGTAGCGGCACAGCAACTTGCGTGTACACCAAAACGTGGTTATTATTATACGAATTTTTTCCTTAGATAAAAAAAAATTACCCAGTTTTTGCTATCGTGCAGACGGGTAAAAAATAACACCAATCAGTCAGCTTGCTGTCTGGCAGATACATAAGAGCCTTCGTTGACAGTAGTTGCTCCGATAGCATGACATTAATGCTGGCGTCCCGAAAGGCTCTGAATTATCCCCAACATTGTTCCTCCAGCATATTAAAGATATACTCTCTATTGCCAGCATTCATTGCTATGCTGATGAAATAACATGGGACGCTCATTACACGAACCGTGCAAATATATAACCGTTCTATATTGGAGAAAAGGCGCGTAGGACTTGTCTTAAATCGAGAGTACACAAACTAGTGACTCCGATTGGGGTCGACTAAACCTAGTCTATTTCAACCCCACTAAATCACATGCAAGCCTGCGCATTCACCGCTGAGAGAAGTCCATTTGCTGTGGCTCCTTATTTCTAGAACATGTCCCTCAACATCACGAAAAGCATTGGGATCCTTCACGTTAATATTTGTAGCGACGTTCTGTTCCAAAGTCATCTACAAGATATCCAAAAAACTCGGTGTGATTAATAGAGCGAAGTAGTACTTCTTATCGAGACAAAGACTGCAACTATATAAGTCGCAAGTCTGGCCCAAATGAAGTAATGCTGTCTTCTGTGGGCACCTTGATACCAGCTTGGGTATTTAGACTCAGTTCAGCGACGTGCCGTTAGAATTGTCGATGATCCCGAGGTCACAAGTGTTTTAAAGCCCCTTAGTCTGAGGAGAGACTGCCTTCTTATGTGTGTTCAACCGCTTTTCCATCAGTGTTCTGAAAAATTGATTCACCTGATGCCCAGTTACCTTGATCCATCGTAGTCACCGATGGGGAGTCCATCCTCACACATTGGAACCAAAATCTTCTCATACTGTGCGGTTTCAAAGAAGCTTCCTATCGTGGATGCTCAGGCTGTAGAATGAGCTCCCCGCTTCAAAAAAGTTGAGGGTTGGTAACGTGCGAGTGATAACCGTTATGTTGCAAGAATCTACAGGCTAGAGTAACTGGCTATCACCAGGCGGGCCGTACGCTTGTTTGCTACCTAAGTATTGTAAAAAAAACGTTTTACATGTTTTATATCTATCATAAAAAAAATCATTATTTTAAGTTATTTTCTTACCAGCTCAACAAACTACACATCAACACACTTCAGTTCATCACAAAAATACTCACTGCATTGCACTCAGTTTACAAAATGGCGGCAAATCTTCCTTTTTTAGTTTTTCCAAACATTGAAAGAAAAACCGAAAAAATCGAAAAACCGGTTTTGGTGTTATGTGAAACCGGTTTTCTTTGTTGGTCAAAACCGTACCGAATAACCGGTTTTTCGATTTTCGGTGAAACCGGTTTGCATTCCCTAGTGGCAGCCCTACCTATAACAGATATTCATTACGTAACAAGCGCGCGTATATTTCATTCAAACTGAAAAATTACATGCATGCTTCTTTTTTGTGTTTGCTTTCCGCGCTGCCAATGTTGGGGGCATTCGAAACTTTGCGCCGCGTTCGTTCGACATATGCTAACAATTTGTATCGAATCGCGGTTGAATACCGGAGCCAATGGCGTATTACGCTCGGCTCGTGCGTATGGCCAAACAAAAGGGTATTATTTGCCGCTTTCACATAACACAACCATGCCGTATATTAGAGAAGGGTACAGATGTGCATCTCATGTACTTTTCTTGGTGGGTGTACCTTCTTCCGTATTTAAGAGCTGTGCTCTTGTCGGTGTAGCTTCTTCCATTCTGCTCTATCATTAGCAGCATTTTGCACCTCCTTATACGACACGACGTCTATTTTTGCCTTTACTAGATCTATGTAACTTATTCTTGGTCTTCCTCTTTCTCGCTATCCCTCTATCTTTCCTTCTACTATGTTTTTGATGAATTCATCGTGTCGTATAAGATGGCCAAACATCTTTCCCCTCCTATTCTCTATCGTCTTCATAATGTTTCTTTTCTCTTTTACTCGACTCAATACTTCCTCATTCGTCATCCTCTCAGTCCAGCTAATCCTCTCCATTCTCCTCCAACACCACATTTCAAAGGCCTCCAGTCTTTCCCTATCCCTTTGCGTCATTGTCCACGTCTCACACCCATACAGTCCGCGCCAAAATAAATGCATACTAATAAGCTTGTTCTGTGATGAGTAGGAGTCAGAAAATACCTACGGAGGCGAGAGAAATAATTTCCAAGCCTGTTACGGAACCCTCTCAAAAACTTGGACAACTATTTTTTTTAAGATAGTGTAAAGACTATCAAAATTTAGTAAAATAGCCATTTTATCAAAAGTCATCGATTCGTATCTATCACCTTTAAATTCTTCCTCAGCATCAGGTACAAAACAATGTTGATGACCATATATATATAATATAAACTGCGACATGCAACAAACGTATCTACATAATAGTAGCATAGAAGTTAGGGCTCGCTACCTGTCTTAGACCGAATGAATGTTTAAATTCACCGTTATCACAACGGTCAACCTTATCTAGTTGTTTCTGTACTACTTCGTGACTTTGGCACAGTTGTTCGTGACTCCAGTCAGTTCAACTGTCATTTAGATTATCACATGTCTCTTTATCTTGAAATTACTATTTCGTGGGAAAAAAATGTCTTCATGAATTCTGGTCTCTTAATACGATTCTAGTTTTGTTTTTCCTGATACCAAGATATTGCGCAATCCAAATCATAATTTTCTAATAAGTCTCCTTAGTTCCTTACCAACCAATTGTCATCTACTTAAGTCAGCTTCTGGTCTCCTTTATCAGCTTTGATATTCAACACTAAAATTTGAATCGGCTGAGTTAATTATTTGCTAGATATCATCGTAAATATCAGAAGACAGTAGTTCAATTGTAGCAACCAACGCTAAGGGTCTTTAATTGGTTCAATCAGTGTTCACATTTCGAACCTCATTGAAGGAAGTACCTTCCAATCCGTCTTTAACCAGTTCGCTTTTCGACACATTGTTGACCAAATTTTCATTATTCAAGTCGCTTACAAATGTTTAAAACGATCAAAACCGGTTTCGTCATGCATGATATGCTGTATGACATGAGATTCATCAGTATGGATTTTCCTCAAGTATGGTACTCGGTAAGTAACATAACTTAGCTAATGAACACTCATTTTAAAACTGTAGCTCGGCCAACGTGGGCGTTGATGGTCCATTACCGGTTTAAAAATCTGCATCACTATGCGCGAGAGTATACCGTATCACGTGTGACCGCGCGCGCATGCTCGGCGATATCTACTTCACGCCCGCATAATGAGTCAGTCAGAGCGCGTTGACCCATGGCGCGCGCCGGACGTGTACAACGTGCTACGTACCGTTTCAATATCGCGCGATAACACTACAACAACCGGTTTTACGTACACTAGATTGTATTACATATTATGATAATTGAAACGACTACCTATGCTTACACGATAGAGGGCAAACATGATAACGGCAATTCACCGTCTCGCTTAGCTGACGGGATCAAATATTTGCACAAAACATTAGCGTAAATATTATAGTAATACAATATCACATGTGGAAAAAATACTATTTTACGAGCTAATATAAAGTTGTTTACTGAACGTTATGTAGGCTTGCTTGAGTAGTATTTGTTGACGGAGCGACAGACTGCTTTGTTGAAACGACAAACTTTCTCTTTTGCCCTCAGCATGTTTTACGACAAAGCACTTTTGTAAGTAGTATTCAGTAGCTTGAAAATATTCAAAAGAACTCTGACGCACTATTTGTTAAGACAAATTAGCATGTAATTTTCAATTTTGTTGAAAGTCTTCAAGTTACCTAATACCAAAACAAATAAATCGATCACTTTCAATTTCATTGTAAAGCTGGTAAGTAAAACTGTTAGCATATTTAAACAAGGTCAAAACCCTAAACATAAAGAGCATTGAGCAAACTGTATCAAAGATGTCATTCTTGTTATGGAGTTAAATGAGGAAATTGTTACTGATAAAGGGGTTCTTGTAACAAACCCTGGATGTTGGACATCCGGTTCCACGAGGCAAGAACAAACACGTCAAGACTTGCTTGATTCATAATACTTAGAATACGATGAAAGCTTGTAGCTTTTGAAAGTGATGTTTGAAATAAGGTCAATAAATTAATAAGACAATAGAGATTGCTGGTTCGCAAGAAAAAAATGAAAGGAAGGGAACGTTTCCTATCAATGCAATAAATATAACACTAAAAGTAATAGAAGGATCAGCCAACGATACCTTAATAAAACTTAAAGTAACAGCTTTGAAAGAAAAAGAAATGTACATACATTCTTTAAAGTAAACAATACAAACAATACATTATCCGTAAAGTAATCACGCTGCCGCGACGTTGTCGAAGTTTCACTGTAACCGCGTCTCACCTGAAACTCCAGAAACTTTTTTTACGATACAACTTCGTTGAGTGCCGGCAGTAGAAACTATTTTAAATCTACTTTTATATCACAATTAAAACTTTCAAAGTGCTTGCAATAGATGGTTGTAGAGATCGTGCGGTTTATTATGTAGATTCGTCGCTCTAAAAAAGTATCTTTTGAGATTTTGCATTCATAAAGAATAGTTTCGTTTTGCTAAATTGTCCACTAAAACTTTTCAAGTAAAGCACAATAACTGTATTCTGCAATAGTTGATAGAGTTGTGATGTTTCGATTTGTGGGACAGGAATTCATCTTTTTATATTCTCAAAAAACTTGGATTTTTTTAAATAACTGTTATGTGTAGCAACAGAAAGGGGTTTATATCCAGCAGCTGATTACTTTAACCTTGTACTTAATCTGCTTTACACTAAGGTCTAAAGAGGAATTTTATGTAATTGGATAAGGAGTAAGATAGCAAATAATCAGTTTCTTCAAATTTTAATAACACCACTGTGTATTCAGGAGTTTTGGGCGAATTTATCAAACCCAAAATGTTTAACAAAAAGCATAACACCGACGTTTTAATAAACCATGTCTAAAATTGTTAAAGAAACTCTCGGGTCATTCAAAACATGCAATATCTACATGTAGCATCAGATGACCAGTAAACTGGTTGGATTCCTTGTCCGACCTCGTCTGACCTCCGGCTCCGTACGGAGATTGAATCATAATGGGAACTATTGGAACCAATCCCACATCAAAATGTACTTTACTGGCATTACTTACTTCATTAATTCCGAGAATGCTTTCTTTCGGTCGTTCGACTTCGACATTATGTTCAGCATGTTCAATAAACATTATTTCTTATTGAAGATCATTTACTCTATTTCTGTTAAGATATCTATTGAAATAAGAACCCCAATTTGTCATGTATTCATTCATCATGTAATAATTACTGTATTAATTAGTCTTGCTTTTAAGATTATGAAACGAGTTTCACTTTGCTTTCTGTTTTGTCACATGTATACGTAGGATTATTTTGTAAGCATTCAACATACTGACAGGGTGGAAGTAGTCACTAATTTGAACAACTTTTTCCAACCAGACCCGAGCCAATTATGAAATCGCAAAGAGAAACCGTATCCGTGCCCACGTCATCGTTGTGACTGAACGGATTTGGACGAAATTTGGCACGTAGATTGTCATTTCAATGTCAGGAGGCTGACAAGCATGCTAGCGTTCCACCTGCTGGTAAGTGGTTATCAGTACCTATAGGCTAATGCAAATCCAGGTGCATACACAATGTGTTGCCGATCAACAAAACGCCTAGAAGGTAATTGGCTCTCAAGTGCACATGCCCCAACACATAGTTAGGTGCATGGCGACAGGTTTTTAGCTTGAGGGTGGTAGCCATCCAGGCGGGTACTACAAAGTATCCTACTAATATTATAATGTTAAAGTTTTTATGAATGTGAGGATGTAAAGATGATTGTTACTCTTTCACACAAAAACGACTGAACGGATTTGGATGAAATTTGGCACACAGGTAGAATATGTTCTAGATTAACACATAGGATACTTTTTATCTCGGAAAAACATACGCACCTTCGGGAAGACGGGTGAAACGGCGAGGGACAGACAGTTAGACTGGAATATATCAAAAAACTTTTTATACCGGGAATTCGGGAACGCCGGAAAATCCACGGGTGCAGAATAGTATATCAGAAATATCAACATCATCGTTCACTGATAAAATATTACGATCTCAATCTACATAATTTCTGGAGGATCGGAAGTTTTATAGTTTATTGGAACTTTTATGTGGGTTGATACGGGGTACAATTTGATGGAAAATATAATGTTAAGATGTTTTCGTATGAGAAATTATTATTTATGATAACCTTGACATGATTCTGGACTGTAATATTAATATTTGTACCAGAAAAGAAACAAAGAATAGCATGATCAAATATTTGTTTGATTTCAGCATAAAATATATTATTACATATTTATATGCTAATATTTGTTAATAAAAGAAATAAATGATAGTATTTACTTTACATTTAAAAAGTTGTTTTGAATATATAATGAACAGGTTAATTGACATTTATTCATATACCTACTAGCTGCCCGGCGCAACTTCGTTCGCGTGGCGCTGCAGTCGGTATCTAGGTTATATTATCGACTGCAGCGCCATCTGCCGGGCTGATTTGTGAACCTTAACCATCCAGGGCGCCACCCAAACGCATACAAAAAAGTTCATTCAAATCGGTCCAGCCGTTTAGGAGGAGTTCAGTGACATACACACGTGCAGAAGAATCTGGGGGCACGGAAGTGCCCCCCGCCAAGACAGCCAAGCGAAGCGAAAGGGCACTACCTACCTTTTCTCGAAGCGCTTCGTCGTTTTTTTGCACCCTCATAACTTGGGTTTGGATTATACCAGATAAACAAAATTCTCAGGACATGATGTCAATAGAGAATTTATTAAACATATTAAGTTTCAATAACATAGCTCTTATACTTTAGATTTTATTGATATCTAAAAAACCCCGATTTCGTCACTGACTCACTGATGATCATCAAAACTCATAGGGTACTTCCTGAAGTCCTAGAAAGCTGAAATTTGGTATGTAAGCTTGTATTAGTACACAAACAACAAAAAAATTATAAAACTTGGAAATTTCAAACAAAAAAAAACATAAGCAACTTACAAAAAGACGTAGTCAAAATATTTGGCTTGGCCGTTCCAATACTACAAGAACTATTGAATAACAAAAAAGTAATGAACAGTGAATACATTTTTCACCTTACTCCCATGTGACGGTAGCGAAACGGCCAAGCCACATATTTTGACTAAGGTGTAGAGTTTGTGAAGTTAGGGCTTGTAGAGTAAGTGCATGTAGAGTTATAAGCTTGGCTCTACATGAGATCTGATAACTTTTTGACAGTACGAGCTACATATATGTCTTGGCGGCAACATTTTACATAAAAATGTTTTTGGTGGGATTTTATATATAAAGATATTCTGCGTATTTATAAACTAAAACCACCTAATTACAGAGTGACATTTCGATCGTATAATGCTTCAATATATTTGAATATCGAATCATTTAGCACACCAAGTTGGTCACAGTTCAACTGACAAACAGTAGATAAGTTCTATTCAAACTCGACTGGCGTCCCAGGGAAATGTGATACGGACATACAAACGGGTGCAGTTGGTCCGAGCGATAAGCTTAGTAGCTGCACAGAATAGAATTCTGTGGTAACAGTAAATTCGAGACTGAACCTACGTTAAAGTTGAATTACAAAGAAGTAAAGTAAGAACAGTTTCATGATGTGGTCATGTTGAGTTTAATTAAAGTAAAATCGTCACGCGTGAACTCAGTTGCTAGATTCATTGACTTGAAACAAAGTTCCACGCCATTTATTCATTTTAGGCGCTAGGAGTGGCGCTTATGAAGGTCCAAGCTCGTGATGTTAGCATCGCACCATACCTATTCACTTAATGGTTATTTAATCTACTTTAACTAAGGTTTACGACCGTGACAAGTAGAAAAGTGTAGCAGCCTAACAGCACATATACATTTCCACATGTGTAGCTTTTAATTTTTGCCGATCTATGGAATTTTCAAGTTCCTGGACCCTGCGGTTGGGGGCTAAGTTTTTACCCGACTGACGCGGAAGGAGGGTTATGTTTTTCGAGTGTATGTATGTATGTCTATTTCTTTGGCACGCTCTGCAGCGTAACGGCTTGATGGATTTAAACATATTTATGAGGTGTCGTTAGATTCGTCTTAAGACGGGGACTAAGCTCAATTTCACAAAAATGGGTTTCTTTGAGACGCGAGTATGACGCAACCCAATGAAAATACCTCACACAAAAAATAATGTGGACAGACAAGGGCCTGAAGAAAAATGTTAACCGAATAGAATATTGAAAAGTGCTTTGTATTCCCCACAAAAAAATCGTAAACTAGTGCATAAAAATAAACTTTGGCGTCGTAATTCTCTGTATTTTCAGCGACAACAACTAATTTTTTTTTGAGAATATGTTAGATACTGCATTATATTGAAATGTTAACCGGATAATTATTAAATTTAATGAGTATTTTCTGTATAATCTAAAGAAAACGCAAAAATAAATATCCAAGCGGCAACTAGTCATATTGTCAACACAAATATGATTTACAATTTTCAACCCTATTCCACGCTGTCTAAATGTAGCAATAGCTTACGCGGTTGTTCTTTAGTCGTCGGGCAACGCTCGACCTGCATGGTTGGTACCGGACGCTTTGTGTCGATTTTTTTTATAAGCATTTGAGTATTGCTCTATACAGATAGCAATAGAACACATATTCGTATGCCCTGAGTGCAAGCGTCCTTGGTCGAACGTCTTGGCGATAGCCGCATAACCATAGTATACATACAACAAAAACAAACATGAAGATAAATCAACTAATCCCAAGAATCTTATATCTATGGATATTTCATTACCTTATTATATCTGAAGACGAAAAATTTCACCTTTATTACGTCACACATACATTCTTTTTCAGTGACAACCATTGAATTATTACGCTATTCAATGGTGACAACGTTGTTAGCTATTTCAGGACAAACTTGGGACATATACATTTTATTATGTAGTTAGTTGACTTTCTACCACCTACTACTTTTAATTATATAGTCAACACAAATATGATTTACAATCTTCAACCCGTATTTTTTCGATTTGGAGTGGACAAACCCAAAAGTTAAAATTAGAAGCCATTGAAAGGGATGACAATTTCTGGAATCATAAAATGAAACATGAGTTGGTTCGATTTTATATGAACTGCCTTCTCCCAGACATACACGTGGCATGCCTATACACGATGGTATTGTATCAGTAATGCAAAGCAGTTTACTATTCGGGCAGATACAGAATAAAATTCAGTCAAGATTTCTAGATTTTTCTGAATTTAATACATCAGTAGCACGGAATCTTTGCCAAGCGCTTATCTCCTAAAAGCAGTGTTTCTCATTAATGTTTTTAGGCTCGTTGATGCGCTTGTAGTGTACCTAACTTGATTAGCCGTTCTTAATCGATCGACAAAGATAAGCAATTGCTGATGTGGACGGTATCCGGATGGGTGACCGTCTAGTGGTATTTCAACTCGAGCATTTTCCGTGCTTTAGGAGGCACGTTCTCGTAGAATCGAGGTTCTTTTTTATGCATGCGGTCTACCTTCCGTTCCGTCTTTGCACGCTCCATATTCACGGTCGCCAGATCTCGTAGAATCGAGGTTCTTTTTTATGCGTGCGTTCTACCTATGGTCTCATCTGAAGACTTTAAAGAAAACTCATAGGTAGAGGGTTGAAGGAAATTTACTAATTAATTACTATTACAAAAAATTATGTACAAAATGACGTGGAAAAATCGATAGAGTGACAAAACAAAAGCTTTGTCAAATAAAGTTTAAATTATTATTTTTCTGTAGGGTATGAAACCTCTACACACGTAAAGCCGTTGTTCTCGGCTATCACTAAATTGTGTAAGTCGTTATGCTAGTTGGAGATCTCTTAGGCGGCTTGGAAACTCCAACGAAGTTGAACACTAGCCTATCTCCACCAATTTGCAGTGGCCATGCATGGTGGAATATCTGTCCATTCTTTTCAGTAGTATTCCTGTTACCTTTATTCTTATTTCACTCAGCAGTGATTATGTGCTGATGATGATGATGTTTGTTATGATTACTTCTGAATAGAGATTTAATGGTACTCTACGAAATGTCAATACGCTATACACGTTGATATCTCTAATATGTATGTATGTACTATCAATCTTCCCCATACCGTCATATTATGTAAAAAAAAACATCACAGAAAATTACCAAGAACTTATTAAAATATTATATTTCCTTGCCATTTAACGTTAAATGTATCTGTTTACACCAAAATCCTAAGGTTAAATTACACCCGAAGGTGAGGATTATTTTTACCAATGATTGTCCGAAACGTGTCTTCAGACGTCGAGCACAAACCGCTGGCTGAAAGCGGCCGTGATTCTGTAAAGCTTGCTAAGATAGTACAATACAAGTTCTCATAGAATTACGTAAACGCGATAGTTACGTCAATTCTTTGCAAACTTTACACTCGGGGTACTGATGCCTACGTATGTGTGTATCGGCGAAGATTTGGCTGCGTTCAGTAAAAAATATATAACGGTTGTATCAATGTCCCCCTATTCCCTCTAATGGGAAATTAAATTTAAAGTCGCGGCAACTCACATACATAAAATATGGCAGCTTTAAAACTTGATTATATCATGGATTATTAGTAATCCTATCTCTTCGGTAGGTATGTAAAAAGGAGAATGACCATTTTCTAAGGGGAATTCCACTTCGAAAATGTTTGTGTCACAATGATTTATTTTTTATTTTGTAGAAAAAATACTATATTTTCATAATCAGTAAACAGTTTTAATTTTCTGACCCGGGTTTAAGAGCTTTTTTCTTTTTTCTGATGCAGAATTTAAGATTATAAAATGCAAAAAATGGCTATTTACATAGTTTGTTTTAGTAATTCAATGGTTTAGAATTAGTAAGTCGGTAATCTTAAGGTTTTTTAATGGAGGCCACTAAAAAATACAATTTGTGTTTATTGTGATGTTTTGCAAAAGATTAAACGTAGGTATGCTAGACTTTTTGGCGGGATCTTGCAAAGTCACATAGCGTCTTCGTTTTATTTCCATAAATTCCTGTAATTTCAGGTTAATGCATATTATCAGTGGTGTTTTATCCAATAAAGATCAATCTATGTGCACACAAGTTCAGTGAAATTAATTATGTATATTGTGACTTTTCAAGTTATCTCAAAAGGTCCGTGAGAAGTTTTAGTACAATGACAACTATTTTACTAAAATATATCTGTTACGGACGGTGACTGATAGTGCGGACTATATGAAAATGATTTATTTAGTGACCAGAACTAAAATATAACTTGACACTGGCAAAAATAAGTCCTCATAAAAAAGATTTGGTAGCCAAACTTACCTATTCAAAATATAACTCGACACTGGCAAAAATAAGTCCTCGTAAAAAAGATTTTGTTGCCAAACTTACCTATTTATAATATAACTCGACACTGGCAAAAATGAGTCCTCATAAAAAAGATTCGGTTGCCAAACTTACCTATTTATAATATAACATGACAGTAGCAAAAATAAGTACTCATAAAATGGATTTGGTTGCCAAACTTAAAATTAAGAAGATTTTATTTTTCGTAAAATAAATTAATACTTTTAAGAAATTATTTTATGTTACTTGTTACTTTTTATAACTATACTATTATCGTAATAGGTTCTTACATTACATTCTGTTTGGAAAATAATCATTGTCATCAAACACAATTATAAATAAAATGTGTATTTGGCATTTCTGCTACCTTTAACCGACGAATATTATCTAATATCACTCTCGTAATTTCGTTTCATCATTACTAGCGTTATTCATCAGAAAAAGCTATATAGACCGTATTTAACTACGACAAACCTAATTTAACACCTGGCAACATTCGATATTAATAAAACTGTGATTCGAATGGCGTACGGTTTCAGATATCTGTGGTGCGGAAGGCGTACCTACAGGTGTAAAGGAGTTCAAGCGAATATATTATTAATGCTGTTTTTAATCCTCGGGATAGAAAAATATTAATATTTTGTGAATGAACATAATAAAATAAGACTTGATTTTTGAATCATATTTAATTGAGACACGCGATGACACAATAGTGGGCCCAAATATGGTCAATCTCCTTTGGTTTATATACCTTTTTATCTATAAAATAATTTTTTACACGTTTTGTAACAAAACGTCATTTTCAATCATATTTAACCGGGAGCACATTTCAGCGGAGGGTGCAATACGAATTGTGAGCAGTTTGCTCAGTAGTGGTGAACAGTTTAAGTTACATATATTAGGTCATTACATATGAAATTGGCGTTTTGTACGGGAGGAATATAAAGTCAATTTTTATTTTGTAAAATATATTTAATAAATCAAAGTATGCACCGTTGTTATCTATGCAATTTTGCCATCCCATAGGTAGTTTATTGATCCCTTTACTAAAAAACCATGGGGGCGAGAATTAATAAACTCTTTGAAGGCGGTTTGGACTGCCGCATCGGAGTTGAATTTTTTTCCTTGTAAAAAGTTTTCCATATTCCGGAAAAAATGGTAATCTGTTGGAGCAAGGTCCGGGGAGTACGGTGGATGTCACAAACATTCCAATTGTAGCTCATCTAACTTAGCGGTTGTTTGTTGTGCAGTGTGTGGTCTTGGGTTGTCGTGAAGCAGCAGTGGCCTAGAGCGATTGACCAATCTCGGTTGTTTAGCAGCTAGTTCTTTCTTCATGGTTTGCAGTTGCTGACAATAGATATCTGCCGTAATCGTTTGGCCAGATTTTAGAAACCTGTAGTGAACGACAACGGCGCTAGTCCACCAAACACTCAAAAGTAACTTTTTCTGAGTCAATTTTCGTTTAAGGCAGGATTTGGCTGGGTCTCCAAGGTTCAGCCATTGCGACGAGCGCTTCCGATTATCGTACAGTATCCACTTTTCATCACAAGTAATGATTCGATTTAAAATCCCTTCATTATTGAGTCGGTTGAGCAAAGTAACACAGCAGTTGACGCGTGTTTGCAAGTTCGATTCACTCAATTCATGAGGTACCCATCGTTCAAGTTTTTTTACTTTCCCGATTTGCTTCATGTGGATTAATACAGTTTTATCACTTACCCCGAAGCCTGCAGCTATCTCTGAAGTGCTTTATAATGGATCCGCTTCCACAATAGCCTTTAATTCTTCATTTTCCACTTTGGTCTTCGGCCGTCCACGGGGTTGGTTCTGAAGGTCGGCTTTTCCGGAACGAAAACGTTGAAACCAAAAACGTACAGGGAATTAATATGGCTTACCGATGTACCTGCGCAGAAAATACATTTTCAAAGTGCGGGAAACGCTATTGGCCGACAGCTGCCGTCATGTTAGCGCGCGCCGTGCGGAGGGCCGTGACTTGCGAGTGAGATAGAACTAACAGCTGCAGTGTATTATGAACCTTATAGTAGTGATCTAAGGTTGATTGTAAGTTTGAAGCATTCTTTCGTTAATCTTCGGGGCCATACTTTCTTTTCTGTGCGAACGAAGATTCACGACGCGCCATATAAGTTGAGTAATACTGTACCGTGCTTTCTTTTGCGACACCAGCGCCGTACACATAATTAATCTTTCGAGCTGTTTCTGCAGCACTGGTGCCACGGCAGAACTCGTACTCGTAAATATACCGATATTTCATGTTTTCCATTGTGCGGTAATAAGCGACGCCAAAGAAAAAAATAATGAGGAAAATTTATAAATTTGAATTTGGAATTCTTAACCAAAGAGGAGATATTTGAGATCAAAGTGGTCAGTACGACAAAACGCTAATTTCATATGTAAGGACCTAAATAATTTATACTGTTATGAAAATAAATAGATAGATTATTATATGTCTATTAATATCAATGATATTTTTTTTTGAAAATTGTTCATCGTCTCATATTATGTATCAACATGTCAATACATTAAGGCTTGGATATACGCCGTTGACCTTGCTCGAATGGGCGTTACAGGTGCGGGGGCACCTCACCCCCCGACAATAATTACGCGCAGCGCGTCTCGTACGAGTGTATGTTGCAGGCGAATTACAAAATTCACTCGTTTACAAACGGCCGGTATTTAGTAAAGATGGCGGTATTATTTTTTTATTTGCACTTGGTTGGATCGCAGTTTTTTATCAAATTACATTCGGAGCTAAACATAATCATTTCAAAATGTCTAAATATTGCTAATTATCACAATCGTATTATCTAATCTAATAATAATGTAATACCTCAGAGTATATAAATACTAATACTATAAACGAGCAATTCTTGTATATATGTAAATACTTATATATACCTATATAAATCTGAATCTCGTAAACAGCTCCAACGATTTTCATAAAGTTTTGTATGCAGGAGGTTCCGGGGGCTATAAATTGATCTAGCTAGGATTCATATTCAGAAAACGTCGTTTTATCCGTGTGTAGAATACGAAGGTCAATTTCGCCAACATTAACTAGCTTATAATAGCTCAGGTGGGAACGGGCGGTCCCGAAACCGGAAGACCACGGTTCGAGTCTAGATGACTATAGTTTTTTTCCCCTTTTTATTCAATTTCCTTCGTTTGTGACACAAATTATTATGATTTACCAAAAAAAAAAAAACGAGCAAGGCTCTCGGTCACCCAAGTACTGCCAAGTACTAAGTAAGTAAGTAAGTAATACCTGTAAACGAGGAATTCTTGTATAATTACATATACACATACTTGTATATGTATATAGGATGACTGGTAATTCGAAAACGATACTTAGTCACATGATTGTACTCATGATAACAAACAACTTTCCCAAAGTTTTTATTTTCTTAATCGCTTGGCTCGCGGTTAAAAATATAACAATGACATCAATTGTTATAATAGGACGCGCGTCCCTCGTGAGAACCAACGGGTTTATATGGCACATGAGCCCCTCATATTTAATTTTAGTACCTAACAAAATAAGAATAAGTAGGGTAAACTCGCCAGTCACTGGCCACTTAAGCACATTACCCAATTTATATCATTGTTATGACAAAATGTGTCAAGAAATTTAGATTCTTATATTTTCTTTGGTTAAAGCGTGTATCCGTTTATCGATATTGATAAGTAAAAAATCAAATAAAACAGAATTATGAGATATTTAGATCGAATGAAAAGGTAGTTGTTTTTATAGTAACTGGCCATAAAAATTTTGAAATTAGCCACCATAACCCAAATTATTGGCCATGTGAAAATAATCATGAAAACAATTAAAATATAGAATAAAGTAACTAAGATTACAAATACAAAACACTTCATAAAGTTAATAAGCTAAATTCTAGCAATATTGTACTTAATTCATTAAAGAAAATCAAGATCTTAGCTCGCTAGAGATTAGTATACCACAGTTTGTTTGTAAACTCTATTCAAATTCAAATTAAAAAAGCAATTATTCAATTTAGGCCCTGGTAAGGCACTTATGAAAATGGCTCCACACCGGTTCCAAATACAACTTGAACTGATAAGACTCCGGCAAGAAACTCTAAAGGAACGAGGAACTTAGAACCGTTTTCATGTATACTGGTTGAAAACAAGTTTAAATAAATTACCTACATCATAATCATCATCAGATGTAGAGTCTCTAACAAGTATGACACAAAAATGAATTTCATCGTGAAAAACATTCATCCTCAGGAATATGAATTCTGTGGGGTGATGGAATACAACTCTGTAGCAGACGGGTATAAATAAAAAAGGCGAAACTTTATAATCACACTGAATATATTCAAAACACAAATATTCAAAATACACAGATTCACAATATATATATTCAAAATACAATCAGACAGAGTTTCAGCTTACCATGTGAGCAGCAGTGAAAAAGTAACAAAAATGAGCTCGCGTGGCTTTATATAGCTTTACCCCCACCGGAGCCGTCCGTTAGTTCGGGTAGTGGCTTGGCTAGGGTTGGCTGACTTGAATGGCGCGCTGTGATTGGCTGAGTGTGACGTAACATTCGGCCTTCCTGAAACAACGATTGCTCCCGCAATGGGAGAGAGCTTGGTTAACTTTCTAGTAGGTCAATAAGATCTTCAGTTTCGAGTTGTTCATCAGAACTGCTGGCACTGTCAGATATAGGAACCACACTGTGATAAGGCCTTAAAGAGTCCGCCGCAACGAGACTCGTAAAGGCTTTGTAGCCTCGGAGCCCCTTGATACTTCGGATCCGATATCTGTCATCGCCAACCACCTTGAATACAATATATGGACCCGAGTAAATATCATCAAGTTTAGTGTTCACTTTTGTCACACTACTGGTGGGTGCTTGCCGCCAAAGAACTAAATCCCCCTTATTATATACACGGCTCGTTTTGCGTTTCTTGTCAAAGTTATGTTTCATTCTATCGCTTGCTATCCTTAACCGAGCACTAGCTTTATTGCGCCTAACCTGCACTGGCTCACTAATATTTTCACTAGTAACAACATCGCAACGTGGCCTAGAACCTTTGGCAAACATTAAATCATAAGGCCTGTAGGTTGTACTTTCATTTGCAGTATTATTAATACCCTAGAGAATGTCAGGTAAACAGTTCGCCCAATTATTCGCAGCCTCGCTAGGGTCAGTGGGGCATGCAACGCGTTCAATACGGTCCGGTTGGTGCGCTCCACAACTCCGTCAGTCACAACTTTAACATGTTTGCCTACAATGTACACCCTAAATCTACGCAACGATTCGACCACGGCGAGTGTTTCAAGCTCGTAACTATGATACATGCTTTCTTCTTTACACGTTACCCTACTGAAGTATATAACGGGACGTAATGAATTATCGGGTTGTTTTTGTAACAAAATACCTGCTATACCCGATTTGCATGCATCCGTTTGAATCTCAGTGGGCAATGCAGGGTCGTATAAAGCCAGTATGGGTTTTGTACACAAACACTGTTTTAATTGTTCAAAACTATTAGATTGCTCACCGCCCCAACTCCATGCAGAGTTTTTTTTCGTTAAATCTGTTAATGGGCGAGCAATAATTGCAAAATTTTTAATAAATTTACGGAAGTAACTACATAACCCTATAACTTACTGGGGGTAGGAAATCGCGACACTGCTGCCAACATTGACTCACTCGGTTGAATGCCATTCGGTGAAATTTCATGTCTTAAGTATGTTATCCTATTTTGCAAAAATGAACACTTACTCATATTCAGTTTTAAATTTTCTGATTTTAATTTACGAAGTACCTTTTCTAAAATATCTAAGCCAGAAATAACATCGAAAGAAGGTAGCAATAAATCGTCTAAAAATGCTAACACTTCATATTCGTTCGAAAATTTGTTGAGAGTTTTAGTACTACCGCCCTTCGAACAGTTATTGGAATTTCTTATAGAATCTACGATCTTGTTTATAAGTCGCATAAAAACGGACGGTGCGTTAGCCAGACCAAAAGGAACACGTGTATATTCAAAGTGCCCCTGTGGTGTTATAAAAGTTGTTTTGTATGTGTCTTCGTCATTAATTTTAACCTGATGGTAACTTTGTGCTAAATCAAGACTTGTGAAGAAATTCTTTCCAGCTAACTTTGAAACCTGATCATCGATGTTGGGCAACGGATATCTCTACCTTGACTGTAATAGCGTTAAGCCTGCTGTCACCGTTTTTTTACTGTTTTTTTTTTACTAGAATTACCGGAGAAGCAAAACATGACTCTCGGACAATACCTGCGTCTAATAATTCGGAGACTTTGGACCTAACTATCTCTTGCTCACTATGTGACAAGCGGTAAGGTTGGCGGTATATGGGTTGTTCACTTGTTAATTTAATTTTCATTTTTAATAAATCTGTACATCCTAAACCTTGTGTTTTATTTGCAAAACGGTCACTGTAATTTGCTAATAAAGAGATTAAAACTATCGTGATCGTTTTTATTCAATGGACTTGACTTGATATCATCTACGTTAACTCCCCCAATAGTGCTTACATTGGCTAGGCTAGTGTGCAACAGAGATGCTATAGGATGGCTATAATTGTTATTGGCTTTGGCTACGGATGACGGTGGCAAAGAGTAATTTTGTAGGCTTACCTGAACGGCCGGTGATGGTGAAACGATGCAGCTGTCGGCTCTGGTCAGTACTTCGCCTTGTTTCCAGATGATGTTTTGTGTGCCATTGTTGAGAATCTTGATATACCCGGCGGTGCCTCATAGTAGGGTGGCAGGAATTGAGTAGCATATACCTTGCAACTCATAATGTTGTGGCGTAGTGATGACATCGTTATCTTCAACATTATCCAGCACGTTGACTTTGATGATGGATAGTCCAGGCAACAGGCACTCTTTATCTGTTGTGACCACCTTGAAGCGAATGCGCTCTTCAATTACATCCATGTAAAGTCGACATCTTGTCTTGTAAAGTCGACATCTTGTCTTAAGGTGGCATTTCCTTCGCTGACCACCAAGGTCATACCGTCGCTGTTGATAATAAGCTATCCAACTAAAAGATTGATGTTTCTCATATCCACGTCTGTTAAATGTGCCTTACAGGGGATACTTATGCCATCGATTTCTAGTCCAAAAGCTACTTCCTTGTGGCTGGGTAATTGTTCTCCAGAGAATCCCTTGAGGATAGTGCTAGTCGGGCTAATTTCAAGATCTAGTAGTTTCGACACGTGAATAGAGAGTACATTAATTTGACTGCCGCTATCAATATAAGATTTTACGTTGTATGCCATTGATAAAAATCAATGTCACTGCTTTTTCGTAAATCTTGTTGTGGTTTTGTAGAAACTTAATTTCTTTGATTTTATTATCGGTCGATATCGAAGGTTTCTGAGCGATTACGCAGCGGGTAGCAATGTGGCCTTGCTTACCACATTTAAAGCATGTTCGTGAACCTGGATATGGGCAGTTACGTAGCACGTGGCCTGTCTTCTTACAGCGCGGACACGGTTCAATATCCGGGTTGATTACATATTTTCTATCGGTTACCTGTCGATAGTTGGCATCTTTATTTGACGTAGGTGTTCCAGTTGACGTTGATGGTGATTGATAGTCATCCAGCGCACAGAGGAAGCCTTCATATAGTTCTTCGGGTCGCTCGCACTGGTATGCTCTTGCATTCGCTTGAAGTGATTGTGGTAGACCGCGAATGATGCAGGAAATAGTCGCGCTGTCGGACAACTTACACCGGAAGCACATGGCCACTTTGTCTTGGTAGTATTTTGTCATCGATTCTGTGGGTAGTTTCTTCCTGTTCATCATCTCTTCTAGCATATTCCCGAAATCGCGATGTCTGGGAAAAGCACGCATTAGCATCTGCTTCCAGACTTCCCAGGAATAATCGTATTCATCAAGCTGGTTGTACCATCTTCTTGCTTGACCTCGTAATCTGTCTTGCAAGTAAAACGACTTCGTATTTTCGCGCCAGCCATGAATTTCGCCAAGTTGGTCAATCTTTTTGAGCCATGCTGACGCAGTAGTACATTCTTCACTGTTGGGGTCGAATTCTGGGATCAGTGAGGCTGCGCGGTTCTTGTGTTGACGGGAGGTATCTCTTCAATCAACTCAACAATGGCCTTTTGTACCTCAGTTTCCAGAAGTCTTTTAAGGGTTTTTCGGGCGGGAGGAGATGCTTTTGGTGTAACTTCGTCTTCAGTATCGCTTGCTTCGGATTAGGGCATGAATATCGGAATCTCGGAATCTCGTAATATCGGAATCTCGGGCGTTTTTTTCCGATATTACAATATCGGAATTGAGTGATTCAATATCGTAATATCGGAATCAGATATTTTTATCTATTTGAGTTTTTAAATAAAGCTTTTAAGCGCGCCACAAGGTATGGTCGCCTAGAGCTATAAAATTAACGTATCGTACATCAATTTTGCCTACCAGTGTTCAAAATGAGCGTATTTTTTCAACAAAATACGAAGTACATTATCCATAAAAATGCTTGACGCTTTGTTTTTAAGAAAATTAGCTAGAAAAACGAGTATTTAAAAAATAAACATACAATGGTGCCGATTCTGTTGTTTACAACTAAACTAATTTAGTCTCACTATATATTACTATATTAAGTCTCTTTCTTACAAAGAACATAAGAAAAGGATGTAAGAAATTTAGTCCTGTCAAATTAATCCAATGCTTGTTTTCAACACAAATTTAGTCGCCATCTATCGCGAATTCTAAATACACGCAAATGAAGACAGCAAAGACTAATTTGACAGCTTTAATTATGTTCTATCCTTTAATAGTGTTTGTAAGATATGAAGAGTTTTGTGTTTGTTTGTGTAAATGCATTTATTTTTGGAACTCGTTTTTTCCTATTTATTTTAGTTATTTCCTAAGCTATATAATCCTCTAGTATTATAGGGTACTTATAATCCCGGGTGAAATGGCGGGGGAAAACTAGTTTCCAATAAATTGTTGTTCATAAGTGTTGATTTTGCTTGCACATTTTAAGTTTTATATGGTTTATGGTTTAAGACATTTATTTCTCAAAAGATTACAAATCACTTCACATGAGAAATTATTAAAACTGAGGTAATAATATACTGTTGAGTGTATGTTGGTGGATGTCGATTATCGAAAGAGCTAAATTATTAATTTTGAATCTGAGGTAGTTTAATTACTAATATAGGATAATAATACGAAATCTGTGATTTAGTAAATGCACGTAATAAAACAACTAAGTGGTGTACCAAATTAAAGAATGTGAAGTAAAACATATTTTTTTTTACTGATACTGATAAATAATGTACGCTACGCTGATGACAATAACACTCCTCTTCTTAACCAAACTAAAGAAGATATGGAGGACCTCTTGGCTCACAAAGAAACCATTAGTCTCCAATTGGGACTTGCAATCAACAGAGATAAGATGAAAATGTTAATAATAGACCGGGCGTAACTTAATAGATTGGATTTACTGCGAAAAAGCTACATCTACCTCGGCTCTAGCAATTCCAACACAAGAGACCGTGAAGATGAGATCAGACAGAAGACGATGTGCAATCATAAATCAGCAGTAGGAAGATTTGGAAAGACAGAAGGATAACTAGGAAAACAAGGATTCGACTTACGAGATGCCTGGTCTTTCCGATCTTTCTCTAAGGAGCTGAAACTTGGTCCTTAAGCCTACAAGATCGCCGGAAAATTGACGCACTAACGATGTGTTGCTGAAGACGCTTCCTGAAAATTTTCAGGAAGTGTCAACGAAAGGCTGTCTTTGGAATTCCGTTGACAGCCTTTCGCACCAATAACGCGATCCTGAAGGAGATTTGAATAACAGATAGGCTTTCGTCGACTGTGCAGCTTCGAATTTTCAAGTTCTTTGGTAACATCTGCAGAAACGAAGACTTGATGTAGAGACTTGTTGTCCAGGTTGGGAGGGTTACTCGCAACGCTACAAATCGCAAAAAAATGGAAAAGCATTGCGAAAGCTGTAACCCTAGTCAAGGAGAACATTGGAGTTGAAGACCCACCATATACACTATCTGTTGCAATCACGACCCCTCTGACAAGAGTGCTTGACTGAGCAGAAGATGTTTTCAATCCAACTTTATAACGAACTAGTTGTCCCACGAGGTTTCACCTGCGTTCCCGGGATCAAAAGTAGCCTATAATACTCGGGGATGACGTAGCTTCCTATAAGTGAAAAAAAAAAACGAATCCGTCCGGTAATTCCACAGATTATCCAGTTTAACCAAACAAAAAATCTCTTCCACTTTATAATATCAGTATAGATAGATAATTAGTGCAGTTTATAAGGAATATGTGCAATTTATAAGGAATATGTGCAATTTATAATAAAAATTTCTAATTCCGATATTAATATCGGAATTCCGATATTGAGACCCAATATCGGAAATCAATATCGGAATTGAAAAACCTTCCGATATTACATGCCCTACTTCGGATGCATCTTCACGTGGTGATTCACTCCAATCTTGTGGACGAACTAGGTGGCCTATCTTTGTTGTATCGGCGTGATTACGCTTCATAGCTTTCTTTATATATACCACTTCTGAGATGTAGCAGATGGGTATAAATAAAAAAGGCGAAACTTTATAATCAACCTGAATATATTCAAAACACAAATATTCAAAACACACAGATTCACAATATATAGATTCAAAATACAATCAGACAAAGTTTCAGCTTACCATGTGAGCAGCAGTGAAAAAGTAACAAAAATGAGCTCGCGTGGCTTTATATAGCTTTACCCCCACCGGAGGCGTCCGGTAGTTCAGGTGGTGGCATGGCTAGGGTTGGCTGGCTTGAATGGCGCGCTGTGATTGGCTGAGGCGGTATGACGTAACAACTCTCATGAAATTATTTTTTACAGAGAGTGCACGAAATAACCCTGGGGTGACCTGGACCAAATCTTGGATTAGATATAGGCAATAGTCGCAACAAGCTACACATTGTTTTTTTTATTTCATTGCAGATTTTTAGACTCATCTTAACTATTCACAGACTGAACGAACGAACAGAACATAGACAACATCGTAATATTTTTGCTCCTCAGTTACTATTCAAAATGTCTAGTTAATAATAAATAATAGTTAAAAGTTATTGTCAGAGTGTAAATTTTATATCAGTGTATTACTAGTGAACCTACCACTTCAGTTAAGTAATTGGATTTCTGAAACTGATTAGTGACTGTGAGTAATAAGCAAAAACATTTTAAAAATATTACATTTGTTCCTGACCTAGGACAACCCGCCGCTCGCTCGCTTCTACGCACACATGTAAATGGGGATAATGATTCAGTGATTGGAGTACTCATTACGCTATCCCCAGCCCCGCATCGCGCTTCCAGCGCTTAAATGCTTTATTGCGTTACTAGACGGCCTGAATTTTTTAATTTTTGGTTTTATTATAAATATTTTTATTTCTATCTCAACATGTCACTGGCTATCGAAAAGTGCCCGGCATGTCAAAACTTGATACAATCGTAAGATTATCTCAAATTTTCTAAATGCGAACTTAAATACGAAATAGAATGTGTCAATATTACGAACAAGAGCTTTAAACAAATGGGTCCGGAACGTAAGTCTACCTGGAAGTGCCCAGAGTGCCACAACAAACAACCTAAGGTGGATAATAGAAATACGCCTGTACGCTCAATGAACCATCCAACAAATACCAGTATTAGCATCAACCCCGAAGAGATTTTAACCACGCCTAATAACGTTACTTTCCGTTCTAATAAGAGATCGCAAAAACGGTTGATTCCCCTGGCCATGACTTCTTGTCAGAAAAAGTTTGCGTACAATTATGAGGGAAATCCTCGAAGATTCAGTTTTGACACAGCTTAGAGACATGCAGGAAAAAATTAGCATCTTTCACGATTCGTTTGATTTCATTAATAAACAGTAGGAGGACATGAAGAACCAGCTCAATGAGAAATCTGCAATCATTAAGAACTTGCAGGATGATAACCACCAATTGAAATCTAGCCTGACAGACCTTACAAGTAGACTTCATCTGGTCGAGCAACATATGAGGGAAAACAATTTAGAAATCAATGGTATCCCAGAGAACAGAAACGAAAATCTCAGAAATTCCTTGGAGCAAATGGTGAAAGTTATTGGCGACCCCATTCGTTCAGATGATATTCTTCAGGTAACTAGGGTTGCGAAGCTAAACAGGGACAGTGATAGGCCACGAACGGTGATTGCCAAATTACGAAGTACCCATCATCGGGATGTAGTGCTTGCTGGTGTTGCCAAGTTCAACAAGATAGACCCTAAGAACAAACTTTGCTCTCAACACCTTGGTATAGGAGGAACGCGTAAGCCAGTTTATGTAACTGAGCACCTAACACCTTCGTCGAGATATTGGGATGACGTTTCAAGAATACCTTGAACCATACTTCTCCAGGGTTGTCATTCCGGAATGGATGAGGTTTTAGACTTTTACTCAAAAATACACAAACCTGTATATCCTCAAGACTGACCTAGGTATCTAGGAAATCTTCGTTTAGCTTGTGGTATAATGAAGTTACACTACTCATTTTCTTCAGTTACGGTAAGCACTGGATCAGTTCTAGACTTAAACTTTGTGCTAGAATCATATTTTTAATGGGTGGCTAATGATTGTAAATATGCAAAAATGACAATTAATTACAAGCCACCCGCCTTATCTAAGTTTACAATAGATGCTGACAGAATAGAAATTTAAAAAAGGATCACTTACCATCTGTATAACATATCAAACAATAGATTTATGACAAACACGCTACCTACCACACGGTATTTTTTTTTACATCAAGCGTTACCGTAAGATTTTTGTAAAGATTTACCGTTCATGTCAGAACATGCACGCCGATTGTCACAAATTAATCGATATCCTTGGCGTTAATGTTCATAGTGGAGAAACAAATTACTTCAATGAAAGCTACTTGAGTAGTTAATACCGAAAAGTAATAATGGATGGCGTACTGTTAGGATAACTCTTAATTTATACAGTTAAAGTAGATGGTGGCCAATTATTGAAAGTGGCCAGTTACACCTTGGTTTACCCTACTATTTTAATTTAATTTGTTGTTTATCCCTATTTGTTTCCTTGGGAAAGTTGTTTTTAATCATGAGTATAATCATGTGTCTTAGTATCGTTTACTAAGTACCAGTCATCCTATATTGTTATTTAACCCTATTTGTTTCTTTGGGAAAGTTGTTTGTTATCATGAGTATAATCATGTGTCTTAGTATCTTTTACTAATTACCAGTCATCCTATATATATATATATATATATATATATATATATATATAGGGTATATACATATACATATACAAGAATTCCTCGTTTACAGGTATGTACTTGGGTGACCGAGTCTTGCTCGTTTCTTTTTTCGGTAAATCATAATAATTTGTGTCACACACGAAGGAAATTGAAAAAAAAAAACAAAAAAAATATTGTCATCTGGACTCGAACCGCGGTCTTCCGGTTTCGAGACCGCCCGTTCTCACCTGAGCTATTATAAGCTTGAAAATGTTGGCGAAATTGACCTACGTATTCTAATGATAATACAGTAGTGTTTCATAATCTGCAAACACGGATAAAACGAGGTTTTCTGAATATGAATCCTAGCTAGATCAATTTATCGCCCCTATAATCTGAATCTCGGAAACATCTCTAACGATTTTTATGGAATTTGGTATACATAACTAAACATTTTCGGGGGTGATAAATCGATCTAGCTAGGTTTAATTTATTTATCTATGAAATAAATTTTTTTTTAGAAAATGTCGTTTTATCCGTGCTTTCAGGCAATGAATTATTGCTACAATATCATTAGAATACGAAGGTAAATTTCGCCACAATCTACAAGTTTACAATAGCTCAGGTGGTAAATAGGGCGGTCCCAAAACCGAAAGGCTCCGGTTCGATTCCAGATGATTAATATTTTTTTCCCTTTTTTTTTTCAAGTTCCTTCTTTTGTGAGAAATACTATTTGGAATTACCCAAAAAAACTAATGTAAACGACGATCACCCAGGTACTATAATATTGGTTATGTCAATAAAATAATAGCTATTTATAACACAGAATAGAAACATTGTTTACCAAAAAACAAAACCTATGTCCTTTTCCATATCATAGGCTATTTGCATGCCAAATTTCATGAGGCTCCGTTGAGTAATTGTGGCGTGAAGGCGTAACAAACAAACAAACAAACAAACAAATTCACTTTCACATTTATAATATTATATAATAAGTTAGGTGGGATATAATATTAACAATAATAATTTATAAATAAAATTATTATCATCTTTAATTTTATTGTAGCTCAAAACAATTTTTTTTATAACACTAAAATTAAAATCAATAACACTACTAATAAAAAACCTAACTATTATTATAATATTATAGTATGGATGGCATTCGCTGTACACCATAACGTCACCGCGCCAGGTCTCAACTTATCGCGCACGGGAGTACCAATAAACCCGCCGAATACCAAGAATCGACAAAATAACAAATTGACTTTTAGCCAGACACAGACTTTGAACGGCACGGAGAAAAGTGACATAGGTCCGTTCAGCACAGCGTCTCGTCCCGCACTGATTTATTGGACGACAGAGGGGTCGCCCACGCGTATTTTGAGTATTGATAACGAAAAAAATTCGTAAGAAATTATTAGAAAAAATAATCGTAAAAATAAGCTGAAGGTGACCTTGGTAATTAATTTTCGAATACGTTAATGGCAAAAAACAAATCTTATGATTTATATTTTAGGAGAAAAAAGGTTTTATATTTGAAAACAGAGGTTACTTTGCATTCAATTTTCTCTTATTTTAAATCGTATTTTTAATTTTCTGAAAAGAAGAGGATATGCTTTGTATCATGTAGATTATAATTTATATTTTTAATTTTTTTTTTCTGTACAGATTACGGAGAAAAAAGGTTTTAATGTAGCCCAAATGAAGCCCATTCACATATATCGCCGCCTTAAGAAATCCGTATCTATTCTGATTTCCTTACATATACTATGCAATTTTCCAAAAGTACACACACATCAGTCATTCCACATTCTAGGTTGTGTGAGTGCATTCGTCGTTTGAAATCGTGAGCTGTCCGCGCCTTAACTGTGGGAGTGTCATAGGTATTATTTTTATATGGCGTCTACGAATAAAAAAAGAGGGGGGGGGGGGTATTAAAAACATAAATTTCGTTATTATAACAATATGGGTATCAAATGAAAGCCTGTAAACAGCCCTTTCCATATATGTATATATTGTAAGCTGAAGTGGCAAAGGGCAGGCCCCGTCGCTCAAAGAGCCGATAACCGCTGGGGAAGAAAGGTTCTCGAGTGGCGACCACGTACTGGAAAGCGCCAAGCGGGACGCCCACCAGGTGGACCGACGACCTGGTCAGAGTCGCTGGGCACCGATGGATGCAGCCCAAACCGTTCGAAGTGGAAGTCAATGGGAGATGTTCAGCAGTGGACATCCATAGGCTGATATGATGATGATATATTATAATACTTGTATGCTACCATATTTACGTAAACTGCAAAAAACACGTTTAATGCAAGGACAGTAGGTACTGAGGAAACCTATCACAGAGGATGGTCAATGTTATTGTCGATACGTCACTTCACTTCACGAGTGAGGATATTCAGAACAAACATAATGCACCAATCGCTACAAACTCATGATTCAAAAGCCACAATGTCACTGTCATTGAACGTTGACAACTTTATCTCGGCTCAGTGTGCGGTCTGCCTGAACTCAGTGAATACTCAGCGGACAACGAACTTGTGTGAAAACGCTCAACACTGGCAGCAATGTGGATACTTACAAAGAACTATTCGATTGGGTCCTCCAATGGTTTATTATGGTAAGTGGTTATAAATCATCAATACAAAGATAGATATCGTTACGACATATTATTACTTATTGCAATATCTTCACTCTTCACAACCTATATTATGTATTCAAGACCTAACCCAAGAAAAGTGGTTACATAGAGAATACGATTTATACTTTCAATTAAACAAACAAATGTTTTATCTCCCATATACACGCATTAATCTTGAAATAGCTTTCAATGCTATCTATAAAGCGATAGGAATCTATTATCTGGAATAGTATACAGCAGTATCAGATCGCGATATTATGCAAACTGCGCAATTAATTAAAGCCATACATAGTTGGGGTGAGATAAGCCCCAATGGTTTAGGTGATCGAATGTGAATGCAAGTGCGTGATAGAAGTGGGTTTAAAAGGAATAAAGAGGAATTTAACTGGCAGAAAGAGTTATATGGCCATAATGTAAATCTTGAAAAAAAGCAAGCAGCCATTGCAAGCTGCACAGAAATACTCGGACATTTAACTATAATCGCCATATCATTCAAAGGTAAGCTGCACCATATAAAAATAAATAGAGAACAAAGGTAAACATTTCCTTTCATTCCACTTGAATGGCCCTAGGACGTTGATATTTCATGTACCTGTATTGTATAAGCCAGGACACGTATGAATGGAGTGGGACGGCCGGCGACTAAGTTCCGGACTCTGCTGCACATAGCGCAGTAGCTGCTCAGTGGACAGCAAGCGATAACCGATGGCAGGGTATTACTTCAGACCGACCAAGAGACTGCAAATTCGCTTATATGAGTTAAGAGGACTCAATTCGTCATACTTTTCATACAAAACCTCTGTACTTCTTATGGCGTTGTTAAACATTTTTCGTTAGATGTTTTGAACAAATTAGTATCTTGTGCACTATATCTAGCCGTGTATCTAGGCGTAATTAAAAAAAATTGTGAAACAAATTCAGTCAAAGCCTCCGAAAAACAGCGTTTTTGCCTGAACTTTGGCCATATCTAATGTACCTATAAATTGTAAAAGTAAAGAAAACATTTAGATACCAGGCTTGCAAATGTATTGGAGATTCTAAATAACTAACTTTTTTTCCACAAATTGGTAAGATTTTTTCACAAGGAGTATACTCCTGGAACAAGTTTTATGAACGCGAAATCATGAATGACGACCTAGCGAAGCAGCCGCGAGTGATCAGCGGAATTTACCGACTCATAACCGACGGCTCTGATGCTGTCTCTCTTTTTTCGCAGTCAAACATTACGTTGGATGAAACAACAAGCTTTTAGACTATGCTTGCGTTGAAGTTGCGCCGGCCACAGAGGGCCACCTTAAGCAATGAATAGGGCGGGATGTTGCAAAAGGTTTTGCGGGAGCTGCAGCGCATTGGCTTGGCAATGTAATTTTGATTCTTTTCTCTGCAGAATTTAGTGCATTTTCATTTTGATTCTGAGATAAATTAAAAGAAAATAATTATAGCCAGGTATGTAACTATAATACAGGTGTTTATTAACATAAATAACGTTAATGGACTTAATTTTTTATGTTATACGATTCGACTTTTTTAATAAGTAGGTACTTTATATTCTATTCACACACTACTAAATTATAAATAACAGCAAGCCATCAACGCCTATTACAGGATATAATGGCGCCGGGGTCTGTTACTGCAAAATTCAATCAACGCCGCTCACTGCCGACGAATTTCGGGACAATGCACCCTCCAATGGTCCGGGACATTTCATCACCGTCCCCGGGCCTACTGAATTTAATTACGATGTAGCGGGCGGCGATAAATCGCTCCGGGGGGTGTACGCCTGCATTACATGTGAAGCACTGAAAACTGAATATAGAACTGTAGCCATACTCGTGACAATAACTATATGTTGTCTATGTGTAGGTATATATAAAAGAAGAAAGTTACTGAATGACAGATGCACGCATAGCCATTTGAGGAGGCGCAGAGCTTTAACGGCAACTAGAAACTCGACATTTTGCATCACTAAGGAACGGAGAATAAAATCGTGAGAGAATCCGCAAATATGTATAGTCAAAAAATAAATGTAGTACCTCGTCTGCTCGTTTTTTAACCCACTTAAGAGTTTCGTCGTAATTTCGTTATTTTTTTTGGAACAACCTGTTTGGTTATACTGCCTAATAGCTCAATTTCCCAGAGGATTATCCTCGAAGACAAACATCTTATATATGAAACAGATACTGAGATTCACTCAACTAGTATATTTTGATTCGTTTGATAAATTTCGTGTTTTATATTTCTCCTTTTAATGTTACGGTCCAGAAAAAATCTCAAGTTTCACAGTTTCACATAATAGCTGTTATTCTAATCGATCACAGCGGGAACATAAATTGGTGACTCACCAATATAATACAATGTTTGACCTGTGTGACTTTAGTAAAGACCACCTTAAATAGCGTATAGGAAAATCATTTATAAAAATATTAATGCTATTGAGCTAAATTAGAAAAAAACGAGTCGAACTCCCGCACGGACGGAGGGCTCCGTACAATAACAAAGCGTTCAAAAATGGTACCGATTGACACAGACTTATGGGCAAAACATAAAAATAAATGCCTGATAATCATTGCTCTCATAAGCGGCCGCATTCCCCTTGTGATTGATTGAGATAGCAAAAATAATAAAGCGCGCGGATCCGCCAATATTTTAGCCTTACTTGTCTACCACCAAACCAATACACCTAGGAATATGGAACATTGATCTAAACAATTCGTAGTCTATTAATACATGATACTAGCTTTATAGCCCGCGACTTCGTCCGCGTAGATTATTTCTTTTTCCTAGATATGAATCATTGTAACAATATAGAGCTTTGTTCATGGCTATTGTCCGCCACTACGTGTGATATTGACAAAAGTTCAGGTAGATTGAGAGCTCACATGCGAGGATGCCACATATAAAACTGCAAATAAACTCTAGCAAATTTCAGAGTTTTTCCCTGTGATTTATTAATAGCCATCGCGAAACAAACCTTAATAAGTAATTGTAATCTTTTAAATTCAAACGAAAGGTGATTTGGGATCAATGGTATACGCGGCAAGAACACTGTTTCTCCTCTGGCAGAACCAGTAAATATTTTGGCCTCAATAGCAGTGCGATGATAATATTACAATGAATTTAGTTCGCGAAAGCTTAAAAAGTACTATTATCCACATGTTAAGTCAGATATATTATTTTGAGTTATACACAAATGTTTACAACAGACACCCACACAGGTTCACAGGAGACATAATGGCCGGTTACCCATTCTTTTGTCATAAAAGCACGTAAATTATAAATCATCAACTTCATTCACGGAATACCTAACATATATGATTCTTAGGTAACGATAGGCTGAAAATTTAAGCATTCGATTAATTACCATCATATTTCTTTGAGTAACAGTCCATGACCACAGTCACCAGTGTCGGTAAGTGATGATGCGTGTAGTGTAGATGATTCACTACCTTTGCACTGACATGAACTGTGATCGGTTGATTTGTATGACAAACGATCGCTCGTACTGTTCAATGCATATTCCTGTTTATAAGCCATAGATCTACGGCTTTTTGTGGCTTTGTTTTCACCCGTTAAACTGATGAATGCCTTGAATCGAGGCATTCATCATACGTAAATAACGTTAAACAATTTTGCTTTACCGGCATTATGAGTTGTTCTGTTGTGTTAATGAGCTACGGTTTCGTAATTATGGTTGACTTTATATTCTGTAACCACACCATAAAAACGGGTGTTGTTGATTTATTTTAAACTTTCATTACCGTATTGGTTTCTAAATATTATTATTTTCAGAAACGATATCAAATATGGGCTTATTTTTAGTATGCCCAAAATAATCTAATAATGAGACAGCATCACAACATTTAATTCAGTTATATTAAGTGATTTCAAAACATCTCCAACGGTCAAACAAAAAGTGATACCGAAATACTTTTTTATTAGACACAGAAAAACAAAACATGACTTTAAACCAATCAACGATTTATAGAACTAACTGTAGGTGCCCGTACTATAGCCACATCTAACAAATTAATCGATGGACAAATTCCTTATTGGTGGCAAAACGGCGTCCGGCAGGAAAGCAATCTAAATTCTTAACGTTGTTTATACGACCCGAGCGGGTAGGAGGGGAGCAGAGCAAGGGGAGAGTTCTTGGAATAGACGACCCTGGGTTATTGTGTGAACCTACCACATACCACATAATAGATACTGTGTATATTGACCATTGTGTTTTGGTATTGGAACATGCAAGAGATAATAGCTGCAGACAATTAATATATGATAAGGGTTGAGATTGGATCCAGTGGACCTCAATGTAACACAGTATATAGGTACGCAAGATATGATATGTAATAAAACTTGCTATAGTAAGCGCCAAGAATGATGAGCACAGATAGGCAGTAGTGGGGGCAAGTTTGCGCATGTACACACGGCAACACATCAAGCTATACATTTCCAGTATAAGCTGATCTCGCATTGTATAGGATTTCCGTACAATGAGAGGTCAGGTTATATTGGAAATGTATAGCTTGATCTGTAGCCGTGTGTACACTTTTGGCCAAATCACAGTAGCCAAATGTCACGCGAGAATTCAATAGACGAAGAGCATCGACTGACGAACCAATCGTGAGCAGCTCGGCGCTCCCCCCTTCTTCATTCCGCCAAACATACCGAAAAATTAACTACTGCGCAGCTGTCAATCTGTGCTCACGACTCGTGGCGCTCACTATACCAACTTGATTTTTAATTCAAAAATGCACCCAAAGAGACGCAAGGAATTATTTAAACATAACCAATCCTAGACTTAAAAATAAAATTACATGGATTAAGAAGCTACGCACAATAATAGTCTCCGCAGATCCAATATTGAATTTAGTAGCTCATTTTATTACTACTTCTACTAGGTCAATTTGTTGTGGAATTCTAGATAAAGCAGCTCTCCCTAAGTCTTCCCGAGCTTCATTACTCGACCCAGGAGATTTAAAAACCGCTGTAAATCCAAGCTTAAAGTTCCAAAGTAGTGCGCTGGACTGAGCCCGGATAAAAATATACCAAATTGGTTCAGTTGCGTCTGGGTGAAAATATACTGAAATACTTGTATTTGCCTTAACTTTGATTCAAAATTCAGTAAAATAGATAATGTTAATCAGTCAAGTAAAGTAATAAATGTAAACAGTAAACACACCTTCAAATTTCAAAGGCAAATAACACATAAAACTCCAATCCGCTTTGAAAGATCTAAATATTAGGATAAGATTTAAAAAATGCAATTTTTCATTAGTAAACAGGTGCATTGCCCTCGAGCTAGACGTCTGTCTGTCTGTGTTTACCCGCTTTCAATTCAATCTATTTACAAGCAAACGAGTAAACATGTCTGTAATTTTGCACATAGTTCGGATGGTAATGACATTGGACTTTAAAATACGTCACATGTTGTTTTCAACGCATTCATGCAGGATAATTAAAGCAAACAACACGAAATGAGCAAATTGTGGAGGTAGTCTGGGTACTAGTAGTTAGTATTTTGACGAAATGGCAATGATAAGACGAACAATTAGTTAGCTTGGTGGTACGATATTTTGTAATTGGTACCCACCAGGCTAGTTATGCTAAGTTGAAAATCTTTCGCCAGGCACCTAGCGGTGTATTCTGATAGTAAGACTTGAGAATCAAGTTCCTTTTTGGGTTTGTGTGCTGATCACCTTCGGCCATATAATTACGTAACGTGGTCAAAACAAAAATTTCGATTTACCCTTATAACAACTCAAGCTTCTCAATTTGTGTCAACAATTGCATCAAATAAGTCAAAAAGAAGAAGGATGGACTTCTGTATGACAACTTAACTATGACTACTTAAAAAAAAAAAAAGACTTGCTGAGTTTCTTGCCGGAGTCTTCTCAGTTCAAGTTGTATTTGGAACCGGTGTAGAGCCATTTGTTAACGTTCACAAGTGCCTTATCAGGGCCTAAATTGAATAAATGCTTTTTGAATTTTGAATTTGAATATGTATCATTTGTCTCAGGATATTTATTACTTTAGAACATATTACCCACAAACATTCGAATTTCAATAGGTGAAGACGATACTCCGTATTATTGGATTACAAAAGCGAGTGGACGAAAGAAAACAGATAAAGTAGAACAGAATGTGAGGCATGCGAGACCCATCCTTATATTTGCAGAACGAAATTGGCACGCGGGAGAACCACTTGGAAAAATGCTTTTTCCAACGGCACTCTTTATTGTCGTTGAAGGAACAAGTTACGATGACGTTACAACCGTCTGTACAACGTGGAATAACATCTAAAAAGCTTTTGACGCCGCATTTTGTGTAGAATTATCGGAGATGCTATATTTTCCCGCAGTGTTTACCTCACATCGCTTAAAAAATATAAATCTAAGTTCGCCTCATCTTGTTAATGTCCTTTTACATGGCAGAGGGGAAATCGGATTCTGGGATAAGACGGATAATGGCATTTTTATGCGAAAATAACATTTTGTTTTCGATCGTGACGACATAAATTGATGTAACAGTTGAACTGAGTTCTCCCGATGCTCTTTTTGTACCTGGATTTGTCGACGAGGTAATGGTAATTTTAAATAAAGGCAAACTTTCCCGTAACTAAACAGTTTAAGAGAAAGGAAGCACAAAACCCACAACTCAACGGTTCGGCTATTCCGATCAGGCAATTCACCGCAAATAGAGGCAATTGTAAAACGTTTACATCCGCGCCTTTCATCGGACAAACAAAATAGAAGGTTGCATAATATTGGCCGTTTTCCAACAACAAAAGGTTTCGACGCGGCCTCACATTACTAATGTATAGTTGTGTGACAAACTGCACAATAACGTGATGCATTTAGTGGAAACGAACTAACATTGCCCAGAACCACACATGCGAGTATGGTAATTACTATTTTAATATTCAATTAACGCGTTAGCGGCGATATTGTAGTATTCATTCATAATACACAATAGCCAGCAATGCGGTATTATTTTAAACCTTAGTATTTTTAAAACAAGATTGATATTTGAACATGTGCCTATTCAATAAGGTAATCATTACGGTTAATGCACACGTTAATGAGAATGAAAGTTGTGATCCGTGAATTGACTACTCAACGTCCAATTTGCAAATGAAATAGATATTTGTTTCCGTGCAAATAATAGTACAATGAATAATAACTCGATTAGTGACTCAAGTAGTGTAAAATCGAATTAACTAATAGATCGCAATCCATTACAGTAGCATTCAACACTTTTAACAACTAAATTACGAGCGACTAGTTGGTTAAGTGAAACCAGCTTCATGATAATAAAGAAGCGTCCATAAATATATATTTTTGTAATATTGATATATTTCATGAGAAGAAGTATTTACTTTATGTAGAATTGATTGTCTAACTTTCATTGTTTCATCTCATAGAGGTGCTATGCGATACTACAACGTGAGTTTGCACTTGATTTAAATTGGATACAATACCGTGTACAATTATTAATATTAGACACATTTGGCTGTAGTGTTAGCTATAAATGCTCCAAATTATATGTTATTTAATAAGCTATATGTTTCTCGAATCAATTAAATAGATACTGGTGCCGATTCTGATGTAAATCACACTAAACCAATTTTAGTCACATCACATCTCTTTCTTACAAACATTATTGAAAAAGGATAGAACATATTTAAAGCTGTCAAATTAGTCTTTGCCATCTTCATTTGCGGGTATTTAGACGTAACCGCGATAGATGGCGACTAAATTTATATTGAAAACAAGCTTTGGACTAATTTGACAGGACTAAATTTCTTATATTCTTTTCTTATGTTCTTTGTTCGAAAGAGACATAGTGAGACTAAAATTAGTTAAGTTGTACACAACAGAATCAGGGTAATTATGCACGTACTTAGTTTCATGCAATGCTATAAAGAACGACGAGCTCGTTAGTAGGTAGGTACATACTACTGGCCTCTTCATGGCCAGTCCCTTAAATGTCATCTTATGTGCCAATCACCAAAAATTATATATCAATTTAATACTTCGCATTATAGGAGCTCCTTTCACAACACCTCTGACATAAAGATATAATTCTCGTTATATAGCCACAGATTCGACACCATTTAACCCACGGGCACAGCATTTGGGACGTGGGTAGGTGTTATAATTCTACTATTTCCCCCTACTAACACTTTTTCCCCTATCACGTCCACGTCACATTTAGCTGTCACGTCACGTAGAGGACATGACGAGTGACGACTCTGTGACGAAGTGACATCGGTATCGATTGAAATTTAGGGCGAACAAAATACATTGTAGGATCCATTTTAAAATAACTGAAGCTTTGTGTGTGTGGTGAAGGTGTAAAAAGAGAGGAGTAAAGTGATCTAGATGATGAAGCCACGGGACCTAGTTTTGAGTTCGAAGCCTACGGTCCGAACATGACGAGATGTAAGATGACAAATAAGGAGTAATTTCTGATTTTTTAGGTTCATCACGACAATGACAAGAATAATTGTATGTAAAAACTAGCATTAAAACCAGAGACGCGGCATGGTGATAAGCAATTCTACATTTCAGGAAACTAGTAATAGAGCAATAAATTCATTAGTAACAAACAGAGGCAAGCACCAGATGTTCAATTTACATGAAGCGTTTGTAACAATCAATTCGATTAGATATCCCCACTAGAATGCGAGTGCCAATAAAAAAGTTATACTATACGCCCGTGAACTCAAGTGGTACCGGGTGACGGGTCATGCAAATACAATCCAGTACGGATTGGATGCGATTGGTTTCAATTGGAGTCTATGACATGAGTGTGACCTTGTGGCATCACATCAGTGAACTCGGCTGCTTGCTACTTGACGTTCGTCGCGTGCGACGACTCATACTGGTTCAGAATTTAGATCGTAATTTGAGCAATCATATGATTTGCTTTTAAAATTGATAAGCTGGCCTACATCAATTCATGCCGATGTATAAAAATTATTTGAGTTGTTAATGTAATGGGAATTCTTGGTCTGATTCACAACAACAAACTAATGCGTATTTAATAAAACAATGGATGAACTCATAATAGTTCCATCAAGCTTATTAGACGAGGCGTTACTATAACGAGAATTCGTACAGCAAATTAAATTATTTGTCGCGAAATCACATGGAAAGCATAAACGTCTAAAGACGCTGTTACAATTTATTTATGCAGCAATTTCTAAGTAATTAAGGCAGTGCTAAGCAAATTAACAATTCATTGTACCTTTGAACCACTGTGAACACTACAAAGCCTGTATTAATTCCATGATGATGTTAAAACATAGAACAATGAAATATAAGAGGGATTATTTTTGAGGTACGTTGAGGGAAAAAAAAGGTTTACAACTAGTAGAAATCAGCACCGAAGCAGTCGTCGGCCGCAACCTCGAAGGTAATTAAAAACTCGTCGCACTAGAAAGAAACTGTAAATAGTTATGATCCAGTGGAAGCGAGGCGTGTCTGAGCTAACTAGATCAGCAATCTTCAGTTTTCATTGAAAATGAAAAAATCTAAAACAGGATCTTCATAAGTTTACAGACAAAAGTAACTTGGCTCCAGGATCCAAGTGATATTGAAATTGGATACTTAGATGATCCTATCTTATCAACTCACAATAAGTGATTGTGCGAAATGTGTACTTGTGGATGAAAGACACAAAATAAGTCCAGGTAAATATCACAATAATATAGTCTATTTTCAAGCTGAAGTTGATCATAGCTTAGACTAGCAGTGGACTGGTGTCCTGAAACTTTGGAAAACAAGAACAATGAATAAACACCGACGGAATACCACTACCGGGTTCTGGGTGGAGTTAGAAGGATCGCGAACACTGTTAGTGAAGACTTGTGACTGAACAGGTTATATTGAAAAAGTTCCCCGTTACTCTGAACTTGGTTAAGTTTGAATAAATAATGTAGTATTCAATATTCAGTATTTACAAAGTCTTATGGTTTATTTAGGCCGTTTGTTTCGAGTTTTGATTCGTTTTTTCGGTTAAAATATGCAGGAGGGCAATTATACCAGAGGTATTGAATGTCAATAGGCAACAGTACCTATTATTATTAAAAAACCAAACCGAATTCTTTTTGTTCACCAAGTAAATATAACTAGATTACTAAGAATGGAAACATGACGTTTCGTATCTTACTGTGACGTCCGATTTTCTCGAAAGCGTAAAAGCTGACGTAATATTTGCTCCTCCTCATACCTGAAACAAAGCAAAAGATTCGTAAATATAAACAAATCATAAAGGGGAAGCATCCAAGACGTAACACCATCCACTATAATATGATCCTCGACGGATTACACAAGTATAATAAATTAGGTGACAGTATCACTGGCTGAGGGTCCGGAAAGAATGGATAGATGGAGGAAATTGCCAGCCGTATGTCAAATCAAGCGTTGTTTAATACTAATAGCGAGCACGGACCCTGTTTTTGTCCCTTCCGATAATGAAGATAAGTTTGGCAAAGGTAGGCCTTTTCTTTGTTTGGAAGGGAATGTAGGTCAGTGAATAAAAGAATCATAGTTCATTTGGGAAAAGGTACGAGTAAGATTTCATTAATTCCAGCTCTGATTCAGGTAATCTAAGTAAATTGAAGGTAATATTGCGATCGGAACTGTATTTACCGAACATACTGAAATCAAAGAGGTGAGATAAATCGTCTCCAATAAAGATAACTATACTTACGATAATCTTACATATTTTGATTTTTTACCGACTCTCTTCAATTGAACCAACAAGACGAAAGCACAACAGTTATAATAGAATATCAGAAAACTCCTAAAAGCATAAAGCCAAAATCGATACAATTTCTCTTTACCAATTCAAATGAGACGATTATCAATAACATCCAAATTCTGTTTTCTCATTGACCCAGTGACCTAGATGCAAGTTAATCTGAGCTCATTCCGCTCTGCCATTACCAAAAAGGTATTATCGCAGTAATAGTGAAACATTGGTATATTGAAATGGCTGTTACATTAAGAGTTTTAATTGCTGTTAATTGTGTTTAAATGATCGTAAATATAAGTATGAATGAAGGAGATCAGAGAGGTGAACTAGTGGTCTTCTGGAAAGTGACTGAGGAGGTAATATTTATATTAAAAGTAATGGTCGTTTAGTCATATCTATAGGGCAAGCTGTCAATTAGCAACATCGAGGAAAAATCCCTATAGTGTAGTAATACCGAGCAATCCAATTCCGAAACTAGTCGGTAGTCAGTGATTTTGCACTGATTTTGAACAGTAAGGACCAATAACTGTATCGCACACGATGCAATTATTGGAACACATTCTTAACTTGGCCAATCAGAGCGCATTGTCAGTGGTGGGAAATTGGCGGAATCGATTTCAAGCAAAATGAAGTGAATCATTTTAAGACAATGTGCAATTTTATTAAATCAGAATTAAATTTCATAAAGCCATTTGTCTTCCTTCACAGCTGATCCTTTACAGCTACTTAACACAACTCTTCCCCATTTTCACATGGTATCTCAGATAAATGATTGACAACTTGCTTTCTCTTCTCATTTAGCACATATTTGGTTAACTCTCATCTTCTATTTGACAACGTCTTTCCATTTTAAAATGACATGTGAAAGTTGCTAAAACTCATAAATAGTAACGCCTACTGAAAAATGTGGCATATATTAGAAACATCTACATTAACCTTATTTAAGCCGATTCAAGAATCATTATTATTGGAAAGTTTTCAAATTTCGGAACGTGGCAGGTGAACCGATGTTAACTTCGTATTTAATTCCGTAAAGTATCGATAGCGTCTCCTACCTAAGCTCATAAAGCCCTGATATTGATTCCTGTAATACAAGTTGAGATGAAAAAAAGCAATAAACGAGAATTATTACAAACAAAAACATAAACGACACTCGACACGGACATTACGCGAAAAGCAATCAAAACTATGGAGTGATCCAATTCTGGGATCGCGTTGTTTTCGTAGCGCAATCGCCCCAGGCTGGCGATCGGGAGCGCCCTGTAATTTCCGCGCACTAACAATTGAGAGCTGCATTGTTTCGAATCTTTTTCACGATTTAGCAGTTTCCCTTTACGGTTCGATGGATTTGAAGGCGCTTTTGTTTACAAAAATCCTGTATTTTATCAGTGGAAAGGGAATCCATTGGCCTTCACTTCACAAAGCATATTTTTACTTGATCTAATTAAGGTGACTTCAACAAATTGTTTACCTTTTTAGCATGTTTGTTTGTTTCAAATTACTTTCTTATTGTTTAAACAGCTTGCTTTCGAGTAGATACGCTTTAATTAAATAAGGCTTGTGTTGTTTACTCGATTTGATTGTTGTTTCATTGTATTCCTAAACTGACAAAATAATAACCGTTGTATTGTTCAAACTTATTTATGTTTTGATTTTGGGAATTCTCTAAAAGGATAAACAAATTGAAGTGAAATTCATAAGTAGCGGTCTTATCCTTTTACAGCTAAAACAATGGCATTGAATACAGCCAGCAAATTTCAATTCAGACTTCAAAGTCCTCAATCGATAATTTGTTATTCAAAATACGAGAGACGTCAACCGAATCACAATCGACGAATATTACAAAAACACGGATGAGAGAAACAAGTTGCTAGACTAGTTTGCAAATAAGTCGAATAACACATGACAAAGAAACTGAACACATGGTACTCTCAAGAGAATTATGGTAAAATAATGTAGCCGAAACACACGAGCAACTGAGAAAAGAGAGGTTTACGATAGTTATGGCGTTGTGAAATAATATGAGCTATATTGGAATCGAAAATAGTTTGCTACACATCACATATTTATTGAAAGAAGATGGATGAAAGGGAAAATAAATATAATTAGCACTTGTTTAAATCTGGTTCTGTAGTTGGACTAAGGTATGTAAGAGAGATTCAAAGTGTGGCAAAAGGTATATAATTAGCTTTTAAAAGATATTTTTTACAATTTACATATGTCAATAACACACATGTAAACTAGTTTTAGATGTTTTTATGGAGGTTTGCTTTATATTATAGAAAACTTCCCAGATAAAGCTGTAACTGTGCAAATACTCTGTTATGCTTGCCAATGTTGCCATAACATTAAATAGTGTTTAAAAGTGGTTCCCAAATGTCTACCAAATACTTTAGCAATTTAACGAAAGGGAGATGAAACTGTATTGCCAGCAAACATAAAAAATGCTAAATAGTTCCTAGTTGTTACAACTCTTAAACGAGCAACGATTTGCGGAATAATCTTCAGATCGACTTTGTGATAATCGTCACGACAAGGGTACCATTCTGAACGTGACAGCGATCTGGGAATAGATTTATTGTTTGTGTGCCGAAGGACCTTCAGTTTTTTTTGCCTAGCAATAAGAATGTGTTTTTTGAGGTCAATATTGGAGAAAGTAATTGGTTAATATGAAAGACATATACATGGAAATAAGTACCATATCAGCGTTTAAACTGAACGTTGAATCAAAAGCCTTTAAGTCACAATGTTATTCACCGCTGTCGATTCTCAGGACTTGGCAAGACAAGAAAGCGTTCAATTAAGGCCAAGCCAAGCGCCAAGTCTTAACACCACACTCTTGAGGTTGTGAGTCGAAAGCGGCTGATTCCACTAATTAACAAAAACCACCACTTCCTGATGGCTCTACTAATTCGATCACGTTTTCTTTTCTTTCATTACTTTACTGGTAAGGTGTATTTTACAATGTTTTGTATATTCATATTCATGTCACCTGAACTTCCATGACTTTCATAAATGCCCCAAGGCCTTATAACTGAATAAAAGAACTTGACTACAAAATGATATAGCACACCTTTATTTACTTTTACCAAAATAAATCGTAAGGAATCACGGATATCCTAGTAGCAGTACTTTAGCATATGTACTAATTATGCAAAAACGAGAAAGGGTGTCAAAGAAATTTAGATTAGTAGAGAAGGTTTAAGTACGAAGTCTTAAAGCACTGAGTTGAATGGAATGTCTAAATAAGGACTCGTTGAATAAGAAAATAAGACGAATATATGAATAAAACTTTGGGAAATACGGGGTTTACGTGATTCACTAAGATACGCATAAGACGTTGTTTATGGTATTCATTTTTAAGATTCCGAAGTCAAATTAACAAGGTCATAAAATGATACTGTATATTGGTGGATAACTGGATAGCAGACAAAATCAGACGTAATGTAACCCTAAGCAAATAGAAAGACGTGATATTTTCTAACACACGAAGATTTCGAAAGAGAGAAAAGAAATACAAATAACATCCTTTGTGAAACGCACAAATGTGATTGAATAACTTTGCCCTGTCTTGGATGTGTTATAGAAAATAAGACAATAACGTTTATGTCATAATAACATGTTCGTATATTATATAGAACGACTATATAATAACGAGAAAATGATTCATCTACCTAAACATCAGTTGAATTCAGAAGCGGTTAAATCTATAAATACGTCAGCGAGAACTTCCTTGTAACCCAATTGAATTTAGAACATCTCTGGAGACTCCCAATAAATCTCATCAACATTAATTTTGCGGATTCCTTCAATTCCAACGTCATTATAGTAATTTGTACTTAACAGGCGTCATGGGGATTTTGAGTTAACTTCCATTCGACGAGTGTAAGATAAGTCGACGAATTCTGAGACTGGTCGGTAGATTGATCGGTTGAATATACGTTGACACTGTGACCTAATTCCAAAACTGAGCGCCCGTGTATCCGCACTTAGAGGCCACTGCGAGTAATGTATTAAAAGTGACTGAAGTCGGTAGTTGCCAAGATACACCTGTGAGGTTTGGGATCTTAAGAGAGGAATGAAACGTTGCTTTAATGCAGGGTTACAAAACTCAAGAGGGGGAGCTAAACGTGAAACACCGTGTTGTGATAAGACGCTTAAAAATAGTCAAAAACAACTAAGTAATGCCCCGAATCAAATGTTAATTTGAGTGCTATATCCAGATTGCAATTAATTGAAAGGTAAACATATCTGGAATGTTACTGTTGCCAAAATAAAGACCACAACATGCTCTACATCTCGCAGACAGAATAAGGTCACCATTAGAGGTGCGACTTACGTCAGAGATACGCCATGGCGATGTTAGTAGGTACAAAATAGCGCCCCTACACGACATCCCTATAAATAATGGAGTGCAACGTTTGGAATACTTGGAATACTAGCAGATTTAATCGCCCATGTACGAATAGGATGAATATTGAAATACCCATATAGATATTAAACTTTATTGATACATAAAACTGGTTTTGAAATGTAATGCACATGCATTCATGCAATCATAAAATGAATTGCGCAATTGCGTTTTGATGTTTAATAAACATTAATGGGTACACTAGTTTGAATCTGGAAATTGGGAGCGGCGTTAGCGATAGTATTAATACAAAGTGAAAAATGGCATGCAGAATTGCAGATTGTTTAGACAGGCAGAAAACAAACTTGTAAAAAATCGATTGGCTCGGATAAGATACAAACCATTCAAAAGTGTACCGATTTTATTGATAAAGTCTCAGTAGTAGCAGAACACATGTAAAACTCCAAATAAAAAAGAGATAACAGCCGATGTCGATGTATTGGAAAGAATTTCTCGTTTCATAACGCGATGTCGTAATCAAGCAAATCCGATTACGTCTCAATTTGATGATGACAATTCATTCGGAATCCGCCGAGCGTTTTTGTTACCCAAATCAGGCATCTCTCACTCCATGTACTTGCGCGCGATAATTGCCTACCGGCCGCCGGACCGTCACCAGTCCATTTCTCAGTTGACTGTCGACAGTCGCGTGGCGCGTTCGTACGCAGATATTTCGCTCGAACTGTTTGTTGTTCTTTCTATGGAAGGTTTAAAGTACCTTTTTATAATCTTGTAAAAGATCTAGAGGCCACATTTATTGTACTTTGATCAAAATATGAATCCCGGTTGCACGATATTTGAACTATGAAAATATACCATTTAACTCCCCTTGTATGTACTTGTTTCCTTTTTTAAACTTTTTGTTCGATTCCGAGTATTCTCCACAATAAGGTTCAATAATTGTGAATTTCGACAAGCAATATTTTATTAATCTACATATAGGTACTATATTAATATAAGTAATAAAGCGGAAGAGTTTTTTTTGTTTTTTTAAACAGTCGGATTCAAAAACATATTTTTGTATATGATAGCCAGATATAAAAAAAAAATATTAATTTATTTCCACCAGAACGCACAGAATAATAACAACAATAAAGAAAAATAAAACAGTAGCAACAATAATAATAATAAAAATCTGTGCGTCGCGGTGTAAAAAAAGGCCCCGACTCAGTATAAAGTTGTGGGAGCTACCCACAACACTGGTATTCTGTCGGCACCTTGTGACGCGTGAGTCACGAACATCGGCGAGTAGGTACAAGAAATATAAAAAGCAAGAAACCAGAATATAAAAAGATATATATATATATATATATAGACTATATCTAATTTTACAAAAATAGGTATCTCTACGAAAACTTCCCAAGGTGTAAAAAATAATACTTATAAAATTCCTAATATCGCGTGCGCTGCGAAAAAAACCATTGATGTTAAAATGCTTAATGTCGTAAAGAATTGCAGGTCTTCAATATGTCTACAGAAAAGTCCGTGGTGGAATATACCTATCTCCTAAAAAATATTCATATTCAGAAGGTTATTTGCAAAGCTATTTTGACCAATATAGAATTGATCCTTATCCAGTTAAATATGTTCTTTACCTTATGTATTTAATGTAGATTAAATGTGCCCTTTACTTCTCTATTTCTTCTTCTATCCTTTTCTTTACACTCACCAAATAAGTTGTTCACGTGACGAGCAAAACTTACGATATACGGAATAGGGTACAACACCACGCAAACGAAATCGCGTCGATATGGCAGAACAACGTTTGTCGGGTCAGCTATCTATATAAAAATAAAACACTTGTAGGAAACTTCTTATTTTAAACAACTTGCTGAAAAATTAAAAAGCATTTTACTTTTTGATTTCATAAAGTGTAAGTACTGTAAATACCTACCTACTGAGATCTTTATCGACAGAGGCATCCCTGGCAATCCACGCTAACCACGCGGCGGCGAGTAGCTACAGAGCATAACTTAGTTAACGCTCGTAAGCTTAGGTGCATTTTCGTTCGCAACGTCTAGCGACTCAAAAAAGTAGGCTATTATAACAGTAGGTATTGTAAATTTTGTATGGAGTGATTTATCTGTTACGTAGTAACTATTTAGTAATCTGTGCCCAAATGTCTCCTGCGTTGGACGAAACTAATTGAAAATTACGTATGTAAACGGGAACTGTAGCATTTGCATAAAATTTATAATTGTATAGTTCAGAATGCGACGTTTAATTCTTTAGTTAAAGTAATCACATTCCTTTGTGTATCGATTTGATAAGCATTTGTCACAATTACTATCAAATGTCATGTTGAACTTCTTATGAATTATGTTCCCACGTAAATAGCTCTGAGTGATTTCAATAAGTGGACTGTTTTGTATGATAGTATTAGAGATAAATAAGTTATTTTTATAGGGTCCTCTGTAGTCAATGGTTTTTTTTATTAGTTAACTCTCTTTTTCCATGACTTTAGTTCGCATATGGCTTCTGGATGGTGTCACAGAGGTGTTAGCCAACATTATAATGAATGTGTTTTTATGGATTGTCATAGTGTTGTTTAGTCGAATGACGCCAGTTTCAGCGGTAAAGTAACTAGGGGGCGACACACAGCGCGACCTTGTGCCCGCGACCCGCGACCAATCGATACTGCGACACTGGCACTACACTTACTAATAGTTCTTTATTAATCGACTAATAGATCTTATTATAAATTCACAAGAATACTGTGTATTATACACGTCATGGAGTTAATAAAAAAAGTATAAAACAATTTGAATGTAGAATGCAGGCGTTTAAACTTGGCTGAATTACCAGGATAAAAACAGTTATGTCGTAACCAAATGAAAGTAACGAGAAAAATAATTTACACAGGGAAAAGCTTTCTATTTACGTGACCATTTAATCAGTAATACCTATATATTATTTGTATTAATATGGCGTTTAACGAGTAAGGGGGTAAGTTATTTTACCAATATAGATTTACAGTATTTGTAGGACTCCGATTTAAAATTAATTCTTCATTACCAAATAGTGGTGTTGCTCGTGTTTTTTTCCAGTTAATTTTTATGGAATCTTTTTGAAAATATCACCAACAGGGCTTTAATTGAACCAACAGAGTTGGAATTGAATATCTTTACCTACCTGTCACCAAGATGCTTATATCTGTTATAATGATAACTTAAAGATCTGTGGGTTATAGGATACAAATTTACTTGTTTCAAAATCTCCGAGGCATCACCCCATTCAGCTCTCAACCAAAATGTTTTGTTTCATGATAAATAAGACAGAACTATAAAACATTAGAAAGGGCTATTTAATTCAGAAAACTGTTGCGATTTCTTAACCTTTAAATTCAAAAGAACTTATTCGAGCCTCATAAAGAACCTTCTGCCAACATTCCCATTGAAATATGCGTCAGTCAAGCGAGCGCGACGGGGTCACCGCGCGCCGGAGTCTTCCGTCCCGCGTCCGGCTCGAAGGACCATGACGCGAGTCAAGCGACGGGTCAGTTCCGCTTAGTTTGATTTAATGAACTGTGATCGCAGATTTTCGGGTGAAAATTTAGTGGCATTTCAAACAGAAGGGCTGCATGATATACGGTAGGTACATCGGGAAAATATATCACGCTATCCAATTTAGGGTCACATTTCTGGACACTAGACAATTCAGGGCACACGGTTTAACTTTGTCAGTTTTTCCATTTTGATACCAAAGCAGTGCTACCGAATTATTTCCAAGAGTTTGTCGACTTACCCACAGAGCACACACATTGCCCCGCACACTGCACAGCAAGTACACATCGGGGACCAGAATGGGGTGATCCAGAGAGCTGAGTCCACAAACCGCGGAACTGGGTTCGCACTCCTGTGCACAAACAACCACGTTTGTATGCAGCCGTTGGTGGCTCGTAAATTCGTAATGTACGCGGTTTTCAGCGACACAACCTTCAACGGAACCTTGGTGAAGTATTGATTTCTTTAGCGGTATAGGTTAAGGTTATTCCATTTTAGTTACTTTGTTGTATGCTTATGAAGCGGTTGATACTATACTATATTATTTTATTGTCTTTCTTGGTAATGTTGGTATGTATTGTGAACAAAGAGATAATTACTAAAAATACGTAGAAAAGCAAGATCTAAATAAAGCGATCTAAGAGAGGTTAATACAAACATTGAAAAAGCTAATCTTTTCACAACATATGCACTCTTTACAAAGCCTCAACAAGACAAGAAGTTCCAAAAACACAGCCGTCGGCGTGTGTGAACAAGCAACAGAAGTAGGGCGCGGTTTGTTGCAGCGTTCTTGTCTATGGCCTAATTCACACTGAACATAAAACAAAATGCATCTTACATAAAATGGTGGCAATGAGTCAAAAGTTTTCTTTTGACAGTTTGTTTCTTGAATTCACTATCACATAACATAATGATTATTTTTTTTCAGAAGGTGGACAAGCGGGCTTGGACATTACCATTGCCTGTATCAATGTGTTGGATTGTTGTTGTGGTGTGGGCTCTCAAGTGCAACTGAAGGAACACCGGTTGGCAACAGATTTTCCACTAGAGGGTAGGTAATTGCCAGCCAGGCGCGTACGACAAAGTACCCTACTACTGCATTGCACAGCACTTGAGTTGACACAATATAAACTTTCTGCCGCACCGCATTTGTCCTGTTGGTGTGAATAAGCCCTAAGTAGAGCGCGGCACTGTGTGGCGGCAACTTGCGGCATTCATGTAGCATGCAGGTGAACCAGGCTTAGGAATGTCAGAAATTATAGTTGAACCTAATTGTTGTAGGGACAAGTGTTCTATTACAATAATTCGTGTAGTTTGATAAAATGGCTGACGGAGACACCTGAGTGCTTTTCAAATCTCAGTTATAATACAGACCTATGAGTGAACCAGCGTGTCGTTTAATTTATGTTTTGTAGCAATAAATGTTTGCGGACGATGCGGTAGCAGAATGCAAATACTATTAAAAAAAACAGTTTGTCTTTTTGCACACTTTCTTTAATCTTCGAAACCACTGAACTTTTATGAGGTTTCATAAGTAAATAAAGCTTGGCTATGGCACATGTAGGCTTTATTTTATCGAAATCGGCTACCGAGAAAACAAGTATGCAGACATTTTATAAAGGGTGAAAAACATCTATAATTTTTTTTTTTCACAAAAGCGCCATAGGCACATCTTCGTTAGGCTTCAGACTCATTTTCAAAGTGCAACCGTAGAAGTGCGCGCGGATTTTGCATCCACTAGCTACAGTATCGCGAATAAGCTGCATACATTATTTCCTCAAAGACATGGCTTTTATTACGCTTTCAAATTGATTTAGTTACGATAAAAAGTGTAAGTCCAAAAAGACTGAAGTACAAGCATGTCTTTGGCTCACTCATCCCACAAAACCTAGACAGCCAATTAATGCACTCCCCGCTCCCTCAAACGTTGAGACCTATCGGCCCCTGATCAGTATTCATGAGACGACCATGCTTCTACATTACCCTGATCTGGTTGCAAGTAGTTTCGGATTAGGCTGTGTTTGCCCTCACTAGGGACTGCGTTTCACTTGGAATTAAGTAGTTTAACTCCTCGGAGGCAATTTGTTCGGGTGCCGTATTGTTTGAGTGGATCTCACGTTACTTAGTGACCTGTCCGTAGTGTTTTCTTTGGTGTAATGCTTGTTATAGATCAGCAACGTGCGGGATTCTTGGTGAATTAAGGCCGTATATAGTTTATCTTCTAATTCCAAATGAATTTAGTTTGCCTGTGACTTCTACTCTACGTAATCATACCTTAGCTTCTAACATTTATGTAACATAACAAAATAGCATACAAGCGAAAACGGATAAGTCGCTTTAAATCACAAAATGATAAGAACGAAAAATACTAAAAGATCATATCATCTTAACCGATTCCATGGCAATAATAAGAAAGGCGCGTTTTGCCTTATATTTTTTTCTACATTACACGGATATGTATGCGTTTGTTTATTTGTTACTCGCCCATAAAAGATGATGATCATGTATGGAGCACACATGTCCAGAAAAAGCCTATACACACAAGGATGTCTTAGGTAGGGGTCAGGAATCAGACGCCTGAAGGAACCTTTACTGCCTTCATTATGAATGTGCATGCATGTGTCCCTTACCTATTTGTTCATCTACGAAATGTTCTCTGCGTCTTGAAGTTCCGTGAAAAATTAGGACGATGTGATTAGGATTTGTCTGTTTGTAATTGCTGACTATGCCGAATTTTCTAGCTTCTATCGATATCGATATAAAGACTCCGTAGTCATAATACTTGCGTAGTAGCTTTCATTTTTGGAAATATTCATTTGGTACCCATTTCCACAACAGAGACCATTGTTCTTACAGTATTGCGGTGTTACTTATTCCCTCAACTATTCAAGGGTCTTCGGGAGAACCCAATCAAACAAGCCCGTGGGTTCAGCGAAGTGCTGACGGATTACATGAACCCGCGAAACTCCCATCAATATTCATGAGCCGCCATCGCGTCCACGATGAATAGTCGATGAGTGGCGAACGTGTCGTGTCGATACGTCGATCCACTTTTCACTATGCGCATTACTAGGTTTTATGGAGTTGTGTTCGCCGATATGATTGTTTCGATGGTTATAGATAAGCACTGTTACTAAAAAGACTAACAGAAAACTTGACTAAGATAATTTATGGTCCAACTTGTACAGTACAATACATAGAGAGATCAAGTTGCTACCCCCACTCCATAACGTTATACGTACATCCTATACTAAATGTATGACAAATGATTTGACTGAAAAGAAATCACTTAAATGATGCGCCGAAATTAATGGCACCCTCAAAGTCAGTAAAGCAGAGCAAATTAGAACAAGTTCCCCCTTTTAAAATGAGTACCTATTGAACAGATATCTTTTAAGAGCCAGCCAAAAAACAGCAACAAAATCTGCGCACAAAAACGGGTATCCATTATGAAAGTGTTCCCTCCGTACCTTTGTTACATTAGTATGCAAATTTTTCATATCAAACCCTCGGCGGACGTCCAGACTATCAATCTAACGAGCCCAGGTGTCGGCCCGTTGTTATGGCAACGATCTTTGTACCGAAGCCGCCGTTAATGAATGGCATTATGTGATTTATAACCGGTTCTAGGGGTCGAAGGTCAAGTTATACGAGAAGGGAGTTCATAACTCTTTTTTTATGGGCACAAAGCTTTATTTGTGGTTCGGAGTCCTTTATGGAGCTAAGACATAGACGTTAAAAGCATTTTGCCTCGAGAGTATAAATCTATAGGTTCCATGAACTCAACCTTAGAATAATGCCTTTATTGTTCCAAGAATAAAACAACCTATTCATCAGTCATTCTATATGAAAGCATGACACTACAGGGAAGAATATGCTTTTTCAGTAAAAAAAATCCAATTTCTAAAAGATCGCCGGATGAATAATCAACATAAGTTAATAGGAATTTGACTTATTGTTTATTCTAGAAACTACAGTAGGTACAGTCCAAATTGAATATTTCCAGGATTGTATATCTGTCCAGAGATAAATCACTCCACCCATTTTATCCATAAACGAATGAAAATACGTAAAAAAGGATATAGAGGGCCAACAAATTCGACATTGGCACAAGCTTTTAGGTGAAAAATGTGTCAAATTTCGCAGACGTGGCGGACGCCCGACAGCGATTTCTATAAAAACTGCATGTCCGTTTGACCGGCCTCTCGTTAATACCCCTCGAAACCGCTGAAATATTCAGCCCCAAAATAGAAATCTAGGTCAAACTGAGACATTGCAGATTTTAAAACAAATTGACCTAAATATAGAATCACATAAATATGAAAACTTTTGTCCTGGTTCCGATAAAGCTATGTGCAGAAGTTATTCTTGCTATGTGTTATTGGATCCAAGTTTACGACACGTAGCGTTGTTTTGATTTATAACATGGGAATTAATATCGGTTTTACCGATGTTTGTTCTGCAGATGAAAGATTCACTTCAAGGAGAATCAGAAATAGTTTTAATCTGACCTTTTTTTCGTCCAAATATTAAAAACGTCATGAATGTCAAGGGAAAGTGAAGCTAAAGTTACACAAATTTACCAGTAAGGCTTCGAGGCAATTCCTTTTTTGATTGTCCTATTATCAGTGGGTTATTGGAAATATATCATCTGTCACCGATCTCGAATAACGTTATATTCTCAATAATATCACGCCCATAAATCATATGAATGACCGAATAACAATTGGGTTTTTGTGCTACCGTTACACTTGGCGGACTTCGATATTACTTGACAGTGTAGCGACATCTATCAGCCATCTATCAGTTACACTGAGATAGTTCACACACTGAAAGTTAGATGGCGCGGCGCCACATTATACTACATCCTGCATCGCGCTTAAGAAGTTTTCTCGAGAATCTGCATATATACAACTGTCCGACATGTACAGCTGGACCGCGGTCCCCAGGCACGATGACCCAGCCTGGCGGAAGATCTTCCCTTTTAAATGGAGGTGTCATCCACCTTGCACCTCCATAACAGAATTTGATCGATAAAATGTAATGTGACCATGGTTGCACGGATATAAACCAAATGTTGTTTTGAGAAGAGAATCATATGATTCAGCTGGGAAGCAGCTGACGACGATACTTGCATTCATAGCGCATCGTTTCTAGACAACACGTAAGCGCGTGTAGATGGATTATTAGTAGCTCGTATTCACTCTCTCGATCACTCAGTCAAAAGATGGATTTGCAACGTTGTTCAACAATAGAAAATTCTCAATAAAGTCACTGAGTTCTATCAATCACACAATTAGGCCCTTCTCACGTCTAGCACCATGGATCCGTGATCTATCAACGTCTGACTTACTTCAGAAATGGCAAGATTGATTATTCATTTATTATGAAACTTCTCTTTGTGGTGAGATTTATTTATAGGTATATCGGCCTTCTTATAAAATTAACGACAATTATAAGAACTTTAAAAACCAAGGAAAATAAAAGGCATGCTCATTTAAAAAATCTATATCTAAGAATAAGATTGGTAAGTGAATCCTCTATACAGTTTTTTTACTGCCATAAAAATAAAACAATGGCTGGCAATGTACAAAAACAATATGACATGGATGAAAAGAAAACAAGTGTATCCGTTTCTAAAGTTAATGACCAAGTAAAGACAGAGTTTACGCAATTGGTCATTCATGAATGATTTGGAAATTTGTAGAAACCGTATTACACAGTGGATGACAATTTTTTACGCAATGATTCTTTGCTTTCTACTAGACGAACTGCCTAATTAACAAAGTAGTTATTTACTGAACCAAATAGCTGCTTCTATTTGAATCTGGGCTACCAACCAAATCTAAATGAAAATAGGTAATTCTATCGATGCTTCAATGTGATGTGACGAAATGTCAAAATTATCATAAGAGGCGTAGTAAGCTTTTCAAAAATAAAGCTTTTATCAATGCCCTGATCAAAATTTGTATCAGTTTAAAGTCTTTAACCTATTTTCGCTGTAATGTGCTTTATTTGATCACACAGAGATCGCTTGGAAACGGTCAGCGAATTAACGCTATTAAGGTATTCCGATGGTAAACTTGCTGCATCGCTGAGCGTCATCGACAGAATGCATTTTCCCGGTTGATTTGGCCGCGGGCTGAAAACTGGGCTATCCTGTTCATAAATAAGTTAATTGATAACACTGTTTCGGAGTAATAGATATCATTATGTATCCCAACATCCAATGGAGGTGAAGACAACTGTTAAAATAATTAATAAGAAGTAGATAAAGATAAAGCAGAAGAGACTAGCGAGCAAAAGCTTATGATAGTAAGCGAACTGTACAGTTAACCACAATGCCAACATTTCAACCATAAAATGAATCCATAAACAACCTATATGAAACCTTAACAAAAATAAAGAACTAACACGCAAAGCAAAGGACGTATTATACATAATACAGGACCACCATAATGGAAATCAATAATCGGTTCAAGAAAATATCGTAGAACGTGACTCGACTCGGATGTAAATTTTTCATCGCGACCGCTCAGCGACTAATCGGATGGAAAATGCAAGAGGCAGTCGGCACGCATCGACTGGTCTGCCGATATCGATATTATATCCTCACGTTGCAAATTGCATCCTAGCTTATACAGGGTGTTTTTCTGGTCGGCAACAAGCGACCCAGGAGCGGTAGTACCTACAAAAAATACAATTTCCAAAAAAGGACTTATTTCCATTAAATACTGTAAATGCGTTGAGAAATACCTTATTCAATTTGAAATAAAATTACCGTATGGTCACTAGGCACGTGCACAGACTAGAGCTAGGTGTAAGCCGCCATCGCCCCATCCCTTTACTTCCTCGCATTCCCGTTGAGTATTACGTCTACACTTTAGCTTATTACATGATTTTCCAATTAATATTATTTTTATTTTTATTATTATAAAAAAATAAAGTTTTTTTAATATTTTTTTAGCACCAGTGTCACATGTATTATCGACCCTGAGTCGCTCGTCGCTGACCAAAACAACGACCTGTATATCCGGTTCTCTGGTTTGACGTACGGTTATTGGAACGTATCTCGGCATAATTACGAGTATAACACTTAACAGTATTTTTAAGACGCGTTGTCGAGTGTGGAAACGTAATGCCGGAATTCATTATTTGTTGATCATAAATTGCGAGATAATTTTCCGATACTCTAAGCCGGTTTTACTTAATTTACAAATCGTTGAAACAACTTGAAAGCTTTTTGCACACTTATATACTTACATACATATACAGACGTAAATAGTGATCCAACTTTAAGGGTCGATACTTACGGCTTTACTCATAAACGATATTTAACTAATCCTACTGATTAATTGGTCAAATAAATAACGTCACCTTACTGTCATTGTCAAACTATTTGAAGTTAATTATGTGACCACTCAATCATTTTTAGTTATATACCGTTTTATGAGTAAGAGGGTTAGTATTTAAAAATATCGATACCTTGAGTTACTTATTTAGCTGTAATTTCAAACAAATAATAATTATTCCGAGACCAGTGGTAAAAAGTGGACCAAATAGTGGTATGTGATAGCTAAGTATACGGTGTATCGACCCCTTAACATTGGACCCCTTTTCTTGTACTATTATTGTTTGTTATGTATGTAAGTGTAAAAATACAAGCCTGGAATATCGCACGCGTATATTTACAAGTGTCCCATATATTTAATGTCTCAAAATGACAAGCCTGCACGATTGTGATCGAAGCAAATTTTTAAAGAGAAAGAATTGATTTATTTTAAACATGTTTTTGTTCAATACGAGTAAGCACGCGTGTTGTACCGTTAACTTTGATTCATACAATGTGACACAAATTGATTTAACGCTAAGATATAACTCGGGCACTGTAATTACGATATCGATAATAACTATACAATTTAATCGTGACTTATATTGATACATATGTCGGTAATTGAAGTTTACATTGTTCTCAACACCTTTGAATCGCACCTTTTATTAAATCCTACGTTCATAATTACGATTTTCAAGTGCGAGAGTGATTTATGCGTCGAAGGTTCTGTACGTTCTAAAATGGTGCCGATTCTGTTATAAATCGCACTAAACTAATTTTAGGCACATCTCATCTCTTTCTTAGGAACATTATTGAAAAAGGATAGAACATATTTTAAGTTGTCAAATTAATCTTTGCCGTCTTATTTTGCGTGTATTTAGGCGTAACCGCGATAGATGGCGACTAAATTTATATTGAAAATAAGCATTGGACTAATTTGACAGGACTAAATTTCTTACATCCGTTTCTTATGTTCTTTGTTAGATAGAGACAATAAAAGGGATTGTCATTGGAATTGTCAATCAGCCACGTAAAATAAATATTTTAAATTCACGGAGGAGCCTCTCGATGAACCGCGCTATTTCAAAGTGATGCCCTAATATTCTGGCAGTAGTAAGCAAAAAGGCGGTGGCGCAGGCGCCCTATTCATCAGCCCCGATAAACACGAAAACTCCTGTCCCAGCAGCTGATTTTGACAAGTACTTTGGTTTCCTTGTAAATAAACAACACCAGGTGACAACTGGTTGCTATGGTGAAAAGCTGACACCTTTCTTTTGATTGGCTACAATGCCGCTGTCATATGATAGGCGGCCAATGAGAGCCAGTGATCATGGTGTGTTAAAAGAACAAAATATCAACCTGTCAATGTCTGCGCTGCGCTAACCAACATCCAAAAGACTTTTATGTATTTGTGTCAATGGTTTTTTGTATTTTTTCAGGTTCTATTTTAGAAGTTTTCGCATATACTTTATTGTTTATTATAGTTATAGTTTACGAATAATTTTTAATCCCGAACATGCCACGTTGTGCTCAGGCCAGCAACGACCGTGCCGTGTCACTGGAGGACCTCGTGCAGTGCCACGAATGTGCCCAGGTGCGTTTGTTCAAAGGACAGAGAGGTTTGAAAATACACCAGGGAAGATGTCATAAAACCATTAATCTACCCCTTTCGGTTCCAAATTATAACGAAATTCTAAATTCTCCCAATTCTATACCTGACAAACCCTTTTGGAAAACACTTTCGGAGTGTAAATTTACAAAACCCGTCTTGAAACGGATTCCCCGTGGTGCCCGCCTCTCTGTCGCCACTGCTTTATCAGAGTCTATTAAGGCTGTGATCCAGCAAAATACTAAGCGCGCCTGGGAGCATTTGTTATTTTTTCCATATGCCGTACTTCACGTCAAGCCCGACAAGAATAATAAAAAAACCCTAACAAACAGAATCAAAGAAAACTGCGTGAGGTACGGTGTAATGGAGGAACCTGATATGTTTTTCGTCGATAGTTTGGCCGCCAATCAAATTCTAAATTTGACTCCAAAACCCATTACTGACTCTGCTACTCTTAAACTTGTAGAGAGCAAAGTTGGTAATGGGGACATAAAAGGGGCTGCACGAATATTGTTCTCCAGTGACACGATAGCGCCCGGTAACCCAGAAACTCTCATGGCACTGGAAGGGAAACACCCACCTCCAGCATCGGATCTCAAACTTCCCGAGGCACCGGGGGACTTCGTAGACATTGTTGTGAACGCCCGGGAAGTGGCTGCAGCCGTTGAGTCCTTCCAAAGTGGTTCTGCAGGAGGCCTAGATGCCCTCATGCCACAGCACCTCAAAGATCTTTTATTCGGCAAAAATGGTGTAACCGGTGAAGCACTTTTGAGGGACTTGACGGCTCTGGTCTCTCTCATGCTTTCAGGGTGCGTCAGTAAAGATGTCACGGAGATGCTCTATGGTGCCAACCTATGTGCTTTAAAAAAAAAGGACGGTGGCATAAGACCAATCGCCATTGGAATGACATATCGTCGCCTCGCGGCCAAAATCTGTTGCAGAAAAATTGCGCCTCAGTTGACTGATCTTTTTCAGCCTGTCCAACTAGGTTTTGGTTCCCGAGGCGGCTGCGAAGCCGCCGTCCATTCAGTGAGAACATTTTTAAAAAATAACTGCGGGGAGGTTCTGCTGAAGGTGGATGTGAAAAACGCCTTCAATTCGGTGGATAGGGGAGCCCTCCTAACTCAAGTAAGAGACAAAATTCCAAATTGGTACAATTTTATTTGGCAGTGTTATAGTTCGTCTTCAAAATTAACTTATCTCGGCAATGAAATTTCTTCCGCAGTTGGCTGCCAGCAAGGTGACCCACTTGGTCCAGCAATTTTTAGCCTTGCCATTCATCCCATCATCCAACGTCTTCAATCCAAGCTTAACGTTTGGTACTTGGATGATGGGACGATTGCTGGCGATTTTAATACCGTATATGACGATCTCTGTTTTTTAATACAAGAATTCCGTCAGATAGGATTGGAGCTAAATTTTTCAAAATGTGAGATTTTCATTTCAGACGACTGTCCTTCAAAAACCATGGTATTACAAAAATTTTATGATTTGGCCCCGAATATAAAAATTATTGATAAATTTTCTTTGTGTCTATTGGGCTCTCCTATTTTTGACGAATCCATTGCTCCTTTCATTGATGAAAAAATTCAAAATTTTATGTGTTATTCGGATCGATTATCCAAAATTAATACTCACATAGCCTTCACTATTCTTAAATTCTGTCTTTTTGTCCCAAAATGTACATATTTTTTACGTTGTTGTCAGCTTTGGAAGCATACTGACATCCTCCAAAACCTAGACAGCTTAGTGAAAAATACTTTGGCATCCATTTTGAATGTAAATTTGGAAGAGCGAGCATGGATACAGGCTACACTTCCAGTGCGATTAGGGGGCCTGGGCGTTAGAGCTATATCCAGCGTAGCTCTCCCTGCATTCCTGTCCTCCGTTCACAGCACTCAAAATTTAACTTGTAAAATTCTCTCACCTGTTTTGAATGATTTCGATGTAAGCTACAAGGGGGAGGCCAGGAGTGCATGGAGTTTAGCTTGCCCAAACTTTGATTTCCCGACGAACACATCTTCTCAGCGGCTTTGGGACGGGCCGATCTGTGAGCTAGTACGGAACCAACTTTTACAAACGTGCTCAAGCTCTGCAGATCGCGCCCGTCTTTTAGCCGTTGCAGAATGGGAATCTGGTTTGTGGCTTCAGGCGCTTCCATCGGCTAACACGGGCACTTTAATAGATAATACCTCATTTCGCGTGTCGGTTTCCCTCCGCCTGGGCACATCGTGCTATGCTCCTCACCGCTGCCAGTGCGGCGCTCCTGTCAGCCAGCTCGGTCATCACGGCCTGTCTTGCAGCAAAAGTGCTGGTCGGATTCCCCGCCACGCCAGCTTGAACGACATCATCCGTCGGGCTTTTACCACCGCCAACTGTGTCGCCATTTTAGAACCAAATGGCTTGATGCGTGACGATGGTAAAAGACCCGACGGAATGACTCTTGTTCCTTGGAGGATGGGACGGCCTTTGGTATGGGATGCCACTTGTGTCGACACCCTAGCGCCGTCTCATCTTCCTTTGACACAAAATAAGGCTGGCGCGGCTGCTGAATCAGCTGAGGGCCTTAAGAGGCGCAAATATAGTACGCTTGATAGTGGATATATATTTGCGCCTTTTGGGGTCGAAACATTGGGGCCGTGGGGACCGAGTGGCAAAAAAATATATAAAGAACTTGCGGCACGCTTAGTTGAGGCGACACGTTCCCAGGATGCTGGCTTATACTTTGGTCAGCAGCTTAGCATTGCCATCCAACGTGGCAATGCTGCCAGTATTCTGGGAACGTTACCCACTGGCACGGATTTAGAATAGTTTTTATTTTTAAAGGTTAGGTTTAGTTTAGAGTAGTTTTTATTATTTAAGTTTTGTTTTATTTTGATTTTATTAATACCCAAAGAAAAAGATAGAAAAGAAGTGTCAAATGATCAAGAAGAATGTTAAATTTTTAAAATAATTACACAAAAAAACACACTACCAGTAAGTACTATGGTAGGCAGAATATGTAACCCACAAACTAATAGGTACTTGCAAACATTTAGCTGTATATTTTAACGAAGACAGTATATGCAGAACAATTTTACGGTTAGTGAGATTAAAATTAGTTTAGTTGTGACCAACAGAATCAGGGCCAATAACACATTTTATACATTAATGATAGGCCCTTAAACGGAGGGTTTTAAACTCATTAATTTGATCTTTCATTAAAACGATACCCATTTAAAAATTAAGATTGTTTTTTCCTTATTACGGTATCAATCAATCGTTCAATTGATTCGTTATTGATCTCATCAGGTTCATAATACGTTGAGCTTTTTTAATTTTTGTTAATAAATAGGTGAGTAGAATTATTTACTTATCGTAGATATATATTTACGGAAGCAATTAAAATAACATGACAGGAATTTAAAACTGTATAAGTTAACGAGTGACGATTTAAAAAATACGTATAATGAGTTTCATTCATCGAGGAAAAATGCGTTTAGAGTAGATGGTAATACCGAGAAATCTAATTCCGCAACTAGTCAGTGCTTTGACTGATTATAAACAGTAAGGACCAATCACTGCATCGTGTATTCTTGACTTGACCAATCAGAGAGCATGTGTGCTTGACTTAGCCAATCAGAGCGCAATGTCGGTTGTGGGAAATTGGCGGAATAGATTTCAAGCAAAATTAACGTCATTGCGCATCTTTAGGTTAATTATTCGATAGTTTCATTTAATAAAGATGATTTGAATTGTATTCTTTATTCAACTTTGAACATAAAACAATTTTGAGTAGAGAACCCTAAGAAAATGATTTTAACGTTTATACGAAACACCGGCATTAATTCCAGCATTACCGTTAACTTAGTAACAAGCATTGATCAGATCGGTACAACCATTCTCTATTTTCCCCACACTTAATTCCAAACCCCACTATTCTACCAAATACCACATTTAACAATATGTCTTTACACGTTAATAATACGAACCATTATTGTCTGTGCGTAGATAACCATCATGAAACACGTCTAATCTGAAGGATTTTGTCACACACGTCCCTCAGTCTATTTTAAAGGAAACGACAAGTCACACAATCAATTATACCGGTGCTAAGTGAAAATGTGTTCTATTACTTAGTGTAATAGGTCTACATTTCTATTAGAATTCCACGTCTTGAGGTTTATGAAACGTCGTTATCGTCAACCCTAATTGCTAAGGGCGCACATAGATTCAATCGATGGTATTGATTGTTTAACAATGATGGGGCATTATTGTCACAGATAGCAAGTATCTATGTAAATTTGTCAGAATCACCTTGGCAAGTAATATACCTATATATATTATGTTACGGCTAAAAGCCGAAGTGGGGCTACTCCTAGGTTTAGCCGACTGGAACTAGGTAAAGCCGTTGCAGTTGGTTAAATTTATTTGTATCCTCAATCAACAAGCCATAACATTCATACCAAAGACATGGATCACACCTACAGCACAATATATGGGGCATCGGTGGCTTAAACGAGTGCCATTGATTTTCATATTGGCCTAATTTTAGCCACCAAGTATTGGCTATATTTAGTTGTAGCCTGTTGATTAAGGCTACACCTAGTTTTGGCCGTGAATAAATAGGATAAACTTAAAATTAACCAACTGCAACCGGCTGCACCTAGTTCTAGCCAACTAAGCCTAGGTGTAGCCCCAATTGGGCTTTTAGCCGTAATACAATACATATATTTCTACTGTCTCAAATTTGGTTAATCTTTTACAAAGTCCCAAGTGTCATCATCATTTATAGAGTGAAAGGGGAATCGTGATTTAGACATTACGGACTAGATCACGATTCTCCGGTGCTTAAAATAAACCTCGTTCGAAATGTCAGTATTCTTATTTCACGCACAATTTCTTAAATTAGTATAAAACACGCGACGTGAGTGGTGCTTGAGACATTTCATCTTATAATAAGGTTTTATCATAAATAGAATTATCATATTTTATGGAGCCGTCAGAAAATGTTAAAATCTGTAAAATAATTGTAAATAGCTTATAATAAGCATGTCTGCCGATTTTCAACCGAAATGTATTTGGGTGTTTTTACGTAAATAAGTTAGGACTATGGAAAATGACACATAGACCTTCAGTGACTTGCGTGCGACCCCAAAGTCATATCAGTTATCTGGTTTCCATATAATAAGTTCCGATAAGTTTGGGGATCAGAAAAATAACCCAGAATTTTATTATTATTTCAAAACATCAATCATTTATGTATACTTACAATATAAATATCTCTATCATACATAATAATAATGTAGAAATACTACACGTGTGCTAAACGGTACTTCAAAGTAGGCAGGTAATACCTACGTTACGTACGTTAGTGGTATCACTAACGTAGTCAGACAAGCTCGACAAATCTAATTTCCTTTTGATACGTAAAGTTATATGCAATCTGCGAAGTAAACGTGTTATACAGTGGGCGGGGATGAATGGTGAATACTAATGTTCTATTTTATACGACAACGGAACGTACATGCGTTGTTTCTAACGCTAATATTGCTTCGATAACGTTATTTATTTAGGGACTTTGTTAAAGATAAGTACAGGTTTAGATAAAGAGGCCTAAATGTCTATCGGTTTGTTTTTAAATATTTATATCTACATTACTATTACTAGCTTTTCCCTAGAATTCGGACCCTATTAGTTCGGTTTTAAATAAAATATTAACTGTTCAGTAGTACAGACAGACAGGCGGCGGGAAACTTGCAATAATGAGCAACCTTATAAAAATATTTCTTTTACTACCAATTGTTATATTTTAAGTTTAGACAAACACAGGAAGAACCGTAATAAATTGTTGGAATCCCTCGACTTAGACCGTTACCACGGTAACCAATGTCGTACTCTTTAGGAACAACAAAGAAAAAGGAAATCTAAAGAACATCCGTGTCGGTACATTACGTGTCAACTTAGAGAAAGCTCTCTCGGAAGAATACGACCAGCAATGTAACTTGTAACACGATGAAATCAGTTTACGTAAGTACACTACAAAGTATCAAATTACTTGGTACGAGCACTGAACAAAGAAGCAAGCGGCGAGGCAAGTTATCTTATGGATGGTAAAGTTTTGCATATTATATGAATGTTAATTTAAGTTAAGTAACTTTATACAATGAGAAATTGTTAAGACGTCCGCGATGCTAAACTTACTTGGGTATTCTGAAATGTTGACAAGTTGTTCTAAAAGTGCTTTGGTTACCTGTAAAAGAAAAGTGAATCATTAATACAGTGGACAATTGGACATCAAGCCCCTAATATTATAAAACTAATTGATGAGAAAGGCCTAATTCATCAGCAAGGGCTAAAAACGATGTATCAAGATACTCGAGTTTCGCTCGGGGGATAAAGATGGACCAATTCTTTTTCTACTAAAAAGTAAACACCATAATGTGAAATGGAGTAAACATGTTGACAATGGAACTTTATCAGATCATTTTACAGTATAATGTGATAATTAACAGCGTGTTAATGAAAGACAACTGTAACGAGCCGCATCCGTGACGCCTGACGCCTGGTTCAATTAGTGCAACTGCGACTGCACTTTAGTGCAATGTGTGACATTTGTCTTGATGGCGCCCGACGCCAGGCGTGTCACGTTCTCGAAACGAACCGTTTCATTTTACTTTGGATGTGCACATGTGGATGATATAAGTCTTTTAATCAAGTCCCATGTTTCATGTCTTTTGGGTCGGCAGTTACCAGGAAAGTGATAATATGTTTTGAAAGGATCTGAATTGAAATATTAGATGGCCACTTTATTTGGTCTAGATTTACTCATTCAGAAAATTCTTAAAATGTCTTAATGGGTCTCTTAAGATCTAATGTCAGTCCCGATTGCCTCACTTAGGTCACACGCATAAAAGGAGTCTGATTATAACAAACACGGCGAACGTAAATACTTCTGATCGAACGATCTGCCATGAACCCGCGAGATACCAGGGAATCTTAAAATAATTCTGAACATTTTATAGCTTGTACAAAAAAGGAATTCGCGAGTCCAATGGTGTTCGTAAAGTGGAATGTTCAGGATAAGTAAAAATAAACAAATTTTCTCAATATTTTATCCACAACCGAAGTAGAATAACCAGTTTCTTAAAGGTTAACTGGTGAATTCGTGAACAGGTATTGAATTGTGGCTAGACTATATCCAGAAACAGACCGGTCATTAGAACCAGCTAATTGCTAGCCATTTCGTAATCCATTAACCGCTAATTGCTGTTATATAATATTATTTAACACTAAACTGACCATGACCTCAGTCGCGTGGACTTAATGAATATTCCCACAGGAGCTTTGCAGCGTTAAATTAGAGTGCCTCATAATGATAGTAAGGAAATACCTACAGTACAAGTTACGTTGGATTTTAAGTAGAAATTGCACAAAAGCAAGTTCGTCAAGAAAAACGCCCATGGATTTTATATAGGAGCGAAATTTCTAGTTTCCAGTAGGACCATAAGCTATTTGAACATATCATTGATTCACATATAAAAACTAATGCAACATACTCAATTTGTCACACAGTAGTGGGAGATATTGTCGCGTTCGGACCACTGTGTCATCATCATTACAATCATCAATGGACGTGCGACCAGCTCAACTGTTGTGCAATAGTTACTACTTTAATTACTAACAGTTATGGAGCTACTTAGTGAAAGTGGAACACATCACAGTGTGAATGCAACAATTTTATTTAATGTATTTAATTCGCTTTGATTTCATAAAAATTCGTCGTGGCGATTGGTCAAACGCAGTTTCTATTATTCATCTTGCGATTAGCTTTTATAATACCATGTGCAAATTATTATACACAATTTCGTCAGCAAAAGGTGAAAAAATAAGGACATATGAAGCAAATATTAACAAAGATTTAATACACAGGAAAATTGCACAAATAACAATTAGCAGTATAATTAAGAGACATTGGCCAGATAAGCAAGCCGCAATTGAACACAAAGGATTCACATGGTTGCAGTGCGCAAGGAATTTCTTCACTTTTATTGCGGACAATTGAATGAGAACCTTTGTTTTGTAACATTGCACGTATCTTCAGATCATCCGGATTCTTATCTTGCAATAATAAAGAGGTAAAGACTGCGATTTGCAATGTCAAAAAGAGATACATAATATTTCCATTTGCCAGAACAACTTATAAAGATTACCGTATATGATGAGATTTTTCTTATAAATGTTATTAAAGCTTTTAAGGGTTCTAGAAAACCTCTAGAGACCTGGCCATGTAGACAAGATGGTGGTCGACAATCGTTATCGTTGGTAAACTATCAACCTTTGTATGGGATTGACATTTCAAATCGAGATATCACGTGATTTTTAACAGTCTCTTGTCAATCCTATACAAAGGTTGATCGTTTACTAACGATGACGATTGTCGATAACCATCTTGTCTACTGGCCCTGACCAGAAAAAAATATCTGAAATGGTTAATCATGTTATCGAAAGTTTAAATTCTACACGTCTCTTTTGAACTTCTTTCAACACACCTTTTATTGAATGAATACTCTTTGCATGATATCAACCTTATTAGCAGCTCGTATATCAGTTTCAACTATATTGACTTCTTCTTAAATATAAGAATTTAATGCTGTAGTTTGTAATATCTTCATGAGTATAAATCCTTAGACGTTATGCATGAGCAGTAACATATGTAGTATAAAACAGCGTAGGGGGGACTCAATGTTTTAAAGACTGTTCGACAAAAGATCTACTTGAGAAAAACTAAACCGTTTTGAATCTTATCTAGGTTAAGTGGGGACAGCTAAGTTATCAGACATTAAAGGTATTGAGATTTTGATGATATCTTATATACTTGGATTCCTTAACGATCATCTAGACTAGAAGACTACTTAATGGTGCTCAAATAATAATTACGTTTGAAATTAAATAGACTAAGATTACTTTGAATTTGATGATGAAAATTAAGATCTTTAATTGCTCCATAATGAATCGGAACGAAACACCTATCAACCATGTAATTGCTCTTAAGTTGTATTGTAACGTCATTTGGCAACTGCTCATCACAAACGGTTGTATTGTCATGTCACATGTACAAACAAACCACTGTATTGTTCTCTATTTGAAGTAAATTCTATGGAGGAATAAATCATGATTGGAATAAATTAAAATATAAAAAGACATTATTTCCAAAGTAATGTTGGAGCACGGGAAAAGTTTAAATAAGAACTTATAACACGATTAAAGTAGACAGTGGATTTATCAGTGTTTAAGTAGAAAACAGAATCAAGCATTTAGTAACTCTTTGTTGCGTTACACTCCCTTTTATCTTACCAGTTTAAATAAACACAGATCTTAATTGAACATGGCAGGATATTACAACATTATTTTATTAATATAACGGCGCCAGGCACGGGCGTGTTGAATGTCCAACATTCAGGCCAAATGTATCTATCCGTTTCTATAGCTGTGAACTCTTGCGCAGAATAACCAAGGTTACAGTTGCTGCAAGCGGCAGACATCGAACTATCTTGCGTTAGTGATGCGACTCGGATTAAACGATTTAGACGATACAATTATGCACCTACGCGTAATAAGGAAATAGAAAAACAGGCTCGTTTATTTTTTTGATTCGCAGGACAGGCGTGTTACGCCAGCTGCACTACATTCTATCTAATCTAGGTACATAGCTCGGTTTTAATGTTGATGAAACTGTATTGACACATTTTGACTTATAAATGGGCTTAAAACAGTGTCAACAACAGCTCAAATCAGACGAAAAGAGTGAAAATTAAAAATTGATTTTCGACAAATCTCTACCCGAGCATCATATTGATGTTTAATCACACAAAACGGCCCAAGGATACCCTAGCGAGTTTAGTTTCACGCTACATGATCTGTTTAATGCGGGCTTTTATTGTTAACAATTACTTTGAATTGGGGAATCGTTTCTGTATTGTATTGAATCTGTCGAAGCCTGATCATTAAACGATTGTAGTTTTCGAAGCAATAAAAAGTTGAGGCGTCTTACTGTCTGATGTCTGTCCTGTTTTGTCGCAAAAAGTACTTACGATGTTTCACTACTCTTGACTGAAAAATAATATTGGTATTATATTTTACGTATAAAGTTGTATAATCAACACCACACCTACTTAATTTGTTTGTTATGCACCATTTGTAACCCTAGCAGCACTTCTATAATCCTAATATAAAGCTCTTTTATACACAATGTCATTTTCCATAACGAATACCACATGTGTGGCGGCGGTTAATCACGAGGATCTTTTAAAAAACCACTTCCATTTAAAAAGACAATATTGGACTCCATTTACAGTAAGTGTTAAATTTAAAGGTAAACATCGTCGAGCTGGCTTTTAAAACGTTTTAAAAGGGCTCGTTAGAATAGCAAGTGTCGATTACTATTTACTGGACGCGAAAATAAAGAAACGTGCAGGATTACGAGACAAGATCTTCATGTCCCTATGCAAAATTGTTAAGCCTTTTGAAGACGCCTTCGTATTCTTGCTGATCTTACGTAACATGAGCTCATATATGAGTATCTTTGGCAACATTCATTGCTGTATTTGTGCCACTATTTAGTAATCTAATGCCTTCTAGTGTTACTAGTTGTTGCATATTAGCAAATCCTAATATAGCGAATCAAATGTATCACGCACTTTTTCTTTGTATTGCAGATAACATTGTATCTTAAAATATATTCTTAGTTCGTCAAGCCAATAAATAAAATAAGTTATATAGCAAGCTGCTTATTAAACGTTTATGTACATAGCAGCTAAGAAAGGTGCATTGTTCTAAGTTACTTTACCTTTCACACAAAGTAGCCTTTGTTTAAAGCCTTGTAACAAACTCTTTGATAACATTGCGACCATACAGTTCTTTTTAAATTGATATCATCCGTATCAAATTCTATAGAATTTTAGGGATACAATAAAGAGGTCACTTGACTCTGCATTACACATCATTATCATGTTACTTCTGTCTTTAGTTGGTTGTGTTGTTTGAAGCAATTATTAATCTTCCTGCGTCTAATCTTGTTGCTGGAATTCTAAAACAATAAATTTAAATATTCTTGATAAGGATCTGATGAATATACGAAGAGAAAAATCATACTTGTAAGCGAAAAGTATCACTGGTCTGGTCACAGGTGGCACCCACACGCGGTCCCTTTACATTCACTATCAACACATGTTTCCCTTTACAAAAAACGCCATAAATAGACGTCCCTAGATGTTTTATCGACTATAAACCCGAATGCCGACTCTCTACCGTCGATACGTCACATTTACGTAGGGGAATACTTCTCCAAACAAGTTATATATTAGATACCTATCTACTTTGCCTCGAGGAATAATAAAAATGAAATTGTATTGGGGCTTTTAAATGTCAGCTCCTGTCCGCGTCACGGCATCTTATGTTTTCTTTTCATTGGTTTTTATTTTTACTGTAACTACGTCAAATGAAAACTGGAAAGATAATTTCGAAAGAAAATTCACAATTTTTTTACAATGTGGGTGTATCGATTATTTTCACTTACAAAGATGTCAAATTCATAGTAGTTCATATTAGAATAAACAATGCACTAAACCTGTTCATAGTAGTACATACATATAGATGGTATTGTTGTAATGTACCAAAATATTACTGGCATAGTCCGTGTCACAAAATTTGGACCAGCACGCTATTAGAGGATAGTGTGAGGCGTGTGAATAAAATTTATTGACGCTCGGGTGGTTGGAGCATTAAAGCTATTTGAGACCAGGAGAACTAACGCGAGAGATTTGTAATCGTACACCCACAGGCGAGAGGACAACAAAAAAACTGTCTTGGGAATGCCAATTCGTGAAAAAATGACAAAGCTGCACCCTACAATATTATTTTGCAGACGTGTATCTTCGACTATGACCAGCATCACCATTGTAAACATTAATTAAGTTACACGACAAGTCGCTTTCACGTCCCGAAATAAAGTCGCTCTTAATTAGTTTCAAACTTTTATCCATTATTAAACTATTCCTTTGAGATATCTCTTCGTTTAAGTTTATATCCCATTAGCTTCTTGTTTGGTGCTTTTACGAAATTCCAGTTTTGTGTCAAACTTCTATTTAAATTGGTTCTATTTAAGTTCGGAATATAAATTAAGATCTTTCTTTCAAATCTTGCATTAGTTCACTTTTAAATGTAGCGCATAAATCAGGCATTATCTCAGGAAACTCTCCCTTTGTTGCTGCACGTGATCCAGAATGATTCGAATCTCCATTATCATAATCCTATTTTGCAAAAATCAGGAGAACCCCTCATCTTATCCCCTTCATTTGAATTATAACATCAGCACTCCTTTGGGAGACATTTCTTTGTACAACGACTTATAATCAGACGAGAACAGGGAGATGATTTTACATTCAAATAATATGTGGGATTATACCTATATCCATTATATTTGTATTGAAATGGAAAGAACTATAACAAAGTATTTACTAATATCTTATATTAGTATACTTATAGATTCAAATTAATTATTTATGAATACTACTAAATAATGGTGCGCATTCTGTTGTAAATCGCACTAAACTAATTTTAGTCACGTCACATCTCTTTCTTACGAACTTTATTGAAAAAGGATAGAACATATTTAAAGCCGTCAAATTAATCTTTGCCGTCATCATTTGCGGGTATTTAGATGTAACCGCGATAGATGGCGACTAAATTTACATTGATAATAAGCATTGGACTAATTTGACAGGACTAAATTTCTTACATCCTTTTCTTATGTTCTTTGTTAGAAAGAGACATAGTGAGACTAAAATGTGTTAAGTTGTAAACAACAGAATCAGAATTAAGTTTAAGTATATATGAACCTGTGCTAATGTTACAATCTTATATCATGCATGTCATTTCACAGTTAATAACAGAGTAAGGTAAACATATTTGATAATTTATAAAAAAATGTGTCTCCATTGTATTGTCATTTACTAATTTCAGAGCTATCGACCGAACATTTTGCGGATTGAAGGCGAGATTATGACGAATCATTTGTGGTCAATCCCTTTTATTTCAAAACAACATGATATCAAAGGACCATTCGATTGAACGCGCTAAATTGACCTCCAGACAGCAATAAAAAATATTTCTGAAGTATACTCACTCGAAATGTTTGACGGTCCAAAACCCTTTGTTCTACTGTTAATTTACTGTCAGAGACAAAAGATGGAAATTTCAGTGAATATTTTACAAATACCTTAAAGAAAACTGCTCACCTTCAATTTAGGCCTTGAGAACAATGAATCTATCTCAAGGGTTTTACGTAATCTTATTTAGATCATTGTCAACGTTGCCTGGAAGCTCATTTAGTTTAACGTAGTTGACGAGCGTCAAAGCGTTCTCGCAAGTAATGAGCAATCATAGTTTACCATCAGATTATCCTTATTTTATGACATTTAAAGTTTCTCAATTACTTATATTGCTTTAGTCACTTTTTGTTTCTTATACTTCATCACTAAATAAAATATGATAACATCATGATCTTTAAAAGTCATATTCGAATAGTAAACATTTCATATAAAGCAGGATAAGAAATAAAGGTAGGAACGCTTACAATCTTAAACAAAGGATAAATACGACGAAAGATATGACTAATATAATCCTTGAACTTTAGAAAAGATCTTTGTTGCACAACTAAAAGAAACCGCAATAAAAAATGACAGTAACAAAACTAAGTTACCATTAGGCATCCGCGAGATACATAACTCGGTGGATCGTCAAGTTAAATAAAGTTGCAGGAAAACAGACAAGTTAAACGCGGCTTCCCGATTGGAGTAGATACTTTAGCAGGCATCTCCTTTTTACATCAGTATCGAGGCCAATGGTCCGTTGAGCGTCTAGCTTAAAGCCTTTAAGAATAAAAGGCTCCTGATTTAAGGCCCCCTGTCGGCGATAACGAGGAAACAGGCTACGCTACCGGCCGCTCCATAAAACTTCCAACTACCCACGTTTTATCGGTGTTCACGATCTGCCCGCATCTCGGCCGCATTCGGACCGTGTCAGCATCGTACGCTAGAAGCGAATTATGTAGCCATTATGCTTGATGTACGATTCTGGAACGCGAGGAACCGATAAATTGGTCAAGCTTTGTTCGATAGTACTGACCTGAATGTAATATTTGCACATCTTGCATCCCTGGACTAAGTTTTTATTACTAAATTATGTAAAATTAAAACATATGAGAATTGATTCAGTATCTTTTAAAATGGACTCGAAAATAGAATGAATTTCTAAAGAGTTCCAGTACCTGGTATAATGTTATTTATGAAAGTTTACTATTCATAGAAACCTTTTTGTTTTCTACTTCAATAATACAAGTACCTGCATAAAGGTTCAGAATTCGGTTACACTATCGCAAATCCCAAGCGGCTTACGTCTGGGGTGAAATAAAATTACAAACACCCCCAACCGAAATATCCTGCGCCTAACACGCCACGGTCACGTTAAAACGGATTATTGCCCTGTACTTGAGAATGCACCCTTGAATCATAAGCTATAAAGGCACATATTGGAAAATGGGAAGGGTGGCAACACCCCAGAGGCATTATTCAGGATTATGGTATATCTCTTTACTAAGCATTACGACACTCGATAATTCTTAGTTTAATCTCAACGGCGACGCTTTGTCTTTGGATAACTTATCTCGCATCAATTGTTTATAAGAACTAACTACCATTTGTTTCCTGTTCCAAAAATATATGGCGTTTGAACAAAGGAAAAGGAACGGAACGATGGAGTAACATTTGGTTAATTTTACGAGGACTAGAAGTAACATCAGCAACACATGGTCATTTAGATGCGGTCATCTGGAGAGCTCGTAAATTATATAACACCCTCGACTTTCCGGTGAATCACCGGGACAGACAAATGAGTTTGTATGACGTTCAGGGGCGAGGGCCAATGTCTATTAGTACATCGGCAGGTTTCAGTCCGAAGTAACAACTTATTGTCGAAGATACCTTACCTTGTACGTGCGTCATTTGAGAATAGAATTCACAAAACACCTCTATTCGAAACATATTAAACAGAATATTGCCTAAGGGCAACACTATCCAATCTGGTAAACCGATATGTACAGGTTCTCCAAAAGCTATGAGATAGAATAATCCGATTACGACCCCACAAAGAAACATTGATCAGATTTATAAAAGTACCGAGGATCATAACTACCTGACTACGTGGGTTCAGTGGCTCATGTTTCATTGAAACTCAACGACAATGTAATAAGAATTTTATCTTAACATTAAATAACACCATAGTTGAATTTAATAAGCCGATATTTTGTGTTGTGCAAATTTCCAGACACCTTGATTAAGCTCAGGGTTAGACAAACATTTGAAAAGTATAATGAGTAGATACGCGTCTCAATGTCAGCTTTGCTCGAATTGTTGATTGAGGAATTATGCTAAGTGTGTCACTCGTCATATTCAACAGAATTTGGTATAAAATATTCAGCATGGATAAAACAGAATCTCGCGTGAATTCCACGGGCTTTTGCGCGAGCCATTTGCGGCGTAATGGGCCGAGTGAGACTGCCGGCAGCCTTCTAATGGAAAAACGTCTGCCTGCGATCGGAGAGCTTTATCAATTCTTCTTACATCACTCAAGTATATTATGAAAATGTTCCTTGATAATTTTAATTCGTTGTGCATTGAATTTCTAATTTAGAGTTTTTTAGAAATCAAAATTTCCCTCTCCCCATTGTTACATTCCAACACAAATTGGCATCATGTAAGCTTGCACGCGTGTGCGCCTTATTATACAGGGGTGGGTGCAAAACTAACAAGGGTGCAACGTTATTTATTAACGGTCTGTCAAAAGCGTTACAACACCCTAATCTCGTTAAAGGCAAGTTTTTTCGAAGCAATCGCATATTGATTAAAACTATGGCGATGAGTCAGCATTCTACCAGGTTAACTAACGAACTATTGTTGGACAAAGTTATTTTCAATTCAACGTGTTAGGGAAGCTTAGGAATGTGGTTCATAGAAAGAATACAACAACTATCTCCGTTTCTGGAATCAGAAGACAAACAATATAAATTCTACATTCTAACAATTGTTTGGGAGTCATCCACAAAGTTTAAAGTGCAAACATTCTTAATGTGTCATTTACTCGTAACTTATGTTATTTTTTTTTCTTTTTATTTATATGGAGGTTTTTTCAATTTGAAAATGTCACCTCCATTTTCTTAAAACTACACACAAACACTAAAACATGAATAAGACCAGAAATCATTAATTAAGTATTTCGGGCTTTAATCCCCGAATTAACTAGCTTGTATCCTGGCCTCCTCCGAGGTAGGAAATGCCAGGACACGATTACACCAACCAACATCACTAGCAACTATATTTAATTCGATGAACATGCACCATCTTTGGGCCTTGTTCCGTACACATTCCATAATGATATGAAATACGTCTTCAGCTGAGTCACATTCTACACAATTTGATGTAGAAAACATCATATTATATCATTTCTACAACGTGTTAAATAGAACACATGTTTATTATGAAGTATTTAATTTGTATCTACCTATTAGACAATCATACGTTCTAATGATTTAATCTTAACTGTTTTCAACTTACCAATGCACCATGCTTCTTATTTAACTAAAAACCCAAACGACAAAGGATTTACGAGAATATTACACGATGACTTACAGCATCCAGTTTCAACAAGTTTAGGAGTGCCCTTAGACCATCTTGAGTTGAAAATGTCGCTAACACCGGTACTATAAAGTGTCAGTTTCTGGTTTGGACAGTGACTAATAACATTAGTTAACCGCTTTGCTTGGGGAAATTCTAAAAGACATGGAACAAACATCTTTAATTAATTAAATTAATCTTCAAATTAGTGAATCGCGGATAAACGTGGTCGGTCATATTATGTTGGAATTGGGGGATGGACCTTCACTGCCTTTTTTAAGTATTGCTTTCCCTGCAACTATTAATGACTAAACAAGACTAGTTACTACTAATATAACAGATATAACTTACACAGGCCAAACTCCAAGATACATTTAACTGACTCTCATGATTTTGTGTTAACAAATTACAGTCCTTAGTATTTATGTGCAGAAATAAAGCAACGGCCAATTTATTTATTGTACTACTTGGGAAAGGTGAAAACGGGGGATGAAACCCGCACCTTGAGGGTGGTTTATCTCCCGGGACATCCGGGTAGGCAAACACTTTAATACGGCACGGAGCAATTCTTCCGACGCCTAGCCGGCAACACCGGAGAAAATTAAGAGTAAACCACGTTCGAAACCGAGAGAAAATTAGTTTTTGTAATATTTTTTCATTTGTTAGAACTTTTGAAATTAGTACGGATAACATAATTGCTGGATTATGCTGATAATGGCCCTGATTCTGTTGTTCACAACTAAACTAATTTTAATCTCACTATGTCTCTTTCTAACAAAGAACATAGTGTCCAATGTTTGTTTTCAATATAAATTTAGTCGCCATCTATCGCGGTTACGCCTAAATACACGCAAAATAAGACGGCAAAGCTTAATTTGACAACTTAAAAGATGTTCTATCCTTTTTCAATAATGTTCATAAGAGATGAGATGTGACTAAAATTAGTTTAGTGCGATTTACAACAGAATCGGCACCAATGAGCGGATTTTTAAAACCTGCTTTAATGTCAACATGAGAGAAGTTTATTTTATCGTAATAGTTTGCCTATAACATAATGAATGAGTACTACTACTTACCTTTAACTAGTTATGTTAATAACGTGATTACAGAATTATTTACGAAGCCAATTAAATCAAAACACTCGGAGAGACGATTAAGGCTGCGTATAAAGCAAAATAACAATCTTAGAATTGAAATTTACCCAAGTAAATAGTATTTAAATGAAAAAATATTTTTATATGGGTATTTTCATTATATACGCGAGGGTTCTGCCTGAGCAAAAACATAATGGAATGAAATTTCCTCGATAGAAAAAAATCACAAAGCTACCTCTAATAATAATGAATTTTCGATTTTATTCGTTCATGGTGTATCTAATTAAGACAAAACTTCGATAAATAATATCACTAACATATGACCTAGGGCTGCTACTAACGATTTTTTTAAATATTCTATACTTTACGAGTTATTTAGATAAGAAGCGCTTCGTTCATTTTTGTGCCGCGTAACACGCTATCTCCATCTCATCTCCACGCGAAGATTAGACATAAGTTTGTTTCATCTGACATTGCGATATTTTTCTGGCTTGGTACGCACTCTTAAGGCGCGGACTGACTACGATTTTGACAGGACTCGTTCTTCACTGGAATAGGGTTGAAAATGGTAAATCATAAATGTGTCGACTCTATGAAATGGACTGTTATTTACGGGGTTTCTTTAGATTATACAGAATATACGCATTAAATTGAATAAGTGTCCGGTTAACATTCTAATATAATTCTGTATCTTATATATTCTTAAAAATAAAATTGTTGTCATCGCTGAAAATACGGAGAATTTCGACGCGAAAGATTTTTTTAGACGTAACTTAGGATTTTTTTATTGGGAATATCAAAGCACTTTTTAATATTCTATTCGGTTAACATTTTACTCAAAACCCTCTTCTATCCACAGTATTTTTTTGTGTTAGGTATTTCATTGCGTTACGTCATACTCGACTCTCAAAGAAACCCATTTTTGAGATTTGAGCTTAGACCCGGCCTTAAACCTCTTATTTAAGGCGTTAATAACGTAAGACTTCCCTTCAATCCTAGAGTTTATCGTTGTTTTGGACTCATCTTTACTCAGGAGTAGTGTAAATTAGTAGTGTCTTTTTGGTGTCCACCCACAACGTAACCGAAGCGTTTTCCGCCGCGTGAATCGCCTCAGTAAATTAGTCGATTTGTGTTAATTAAAACTGTACCAATGCGGCTAAGTCCGGATGTATACCTTATTTGGATATACTAGCATTTTTCAACTGAGAATGCCAAAGTACGTAATGCAACTTTCTAGTACCTTAATAATATATTCATACGTTCAAACGTGTTACGCATATTTTAGTAATATGGTTAGTTACTGAGATTTGCTGACAAACAAATTTTACCATTTCCATCTACCGAATAACAACGCAGTAAGCTACACACACACACACGCATTTTATTTACCTACTAGCAGCGAAACCCGGCGTTGCTCGGGTTAAAATACATCGCATGTTTAGTGGTATAAACACAGACTACGGAGGACATATTCTCGCTAACAAAAAACTGTGTCTATGGAGTCGGCCACCTCTCACGCACACCTTAGTTGGTTATTCCGCGGGAAATTAGACTCTGTCGCCGTTTACATAGAGTCGATTATTCGCGCTGAACTAATGTGTGAATGTGTGCATGCCGGCTTGTACGTACAGCGTGGCCGACTTGAGTGACACAGATTTTTGTTAGCGAGAATATATCCGACTTTTTTTAATATCTGTGGGTATAAAAAATATATAAGGATACATTTTTTAACAGATATTATAGATTTCTATTTTCGATTTCGATTTTGTTCTTTTAGTTAGATCAATACTCGTACACATTTTGGAACTTTCCAGATTAATCCAAAAAAAATGAGAACCTTCTCGAACATTTTAAATCGCTTATAATAAATTGCACTCATTTTAGAATTTTCTAGAACTTTCTCGAACATTCTAAATCGATCATAATAAATTTCACTCATTTTGGAACTTTCTAGATCATTCTAGAAATTTCTAGAACTCTCTCGAACATTTTTAATCGCTTATAATAAATTGCACTCATTTTAGAATTTTCTCGAACATTCTAAATCGATCATAATAAATGTAACTCATTTTGGAACTTTCCAGGTCAATCCAAAAAAATTTAGAACTTTCTCGAACATTTTAAATCGCTTATAATAAATTGTTATCATTTTAGAATTTTCTAGATTATTCTAGAAATATTTAGAACTTTCTCGAACATTTTAAATCTTTTATAATAAATTACACTCATTTTAGAATTTTCTAGATCATTCTAGAACTTTCTGGAACATTTTCAATCGCTTATGATAAATTGCACTCATTTTAGAATTTTCTAGAACTTTCTCGAACATTCTAAATCGATCATAATAAATTTCACTCATTCTAGAAATTTCTAGAACCTTCTCGAACATCCTGAATTAATCATAATAAATTGCACTCATTTTGGAACTTTCCAGATCATTCGGGAAATTTCTAGAACGTTCTTGAACATTCTAACTCGATAATAACAGTTTTGGACATTTTGGAACTTTCTAGATGAAGCCAGACTTTTGTAGAACTTTCTCAAACATTCTATATCGATTATAATAGTTTGCATTCATTCTATTTTTTTTTGGATAATTCCAGATATTTATAGAACTTTCTACAACATTCCAGATCAATTATAACCGTTTCACTCATTTTGGAACTTTCCAGATCTTTCGGGAAATTTCTAGAACGTTCTCGAACATCCTAACTCGATAGTAACAGTTTTGGACATTTTGGAACTTTCTAGATGAAGCCAGAAATTTGTAGAACTTTCTCAAATATTCTATATCGATTATAATAGTTTGCATTCACTCTAGAATTTTCTAGATCATTCCAGATATTTGTTGAACTTTCTAGAACATTCCAGATCGATTATAACCGTTTTACACATTTTGGAACATTCCAGTTCAGAAATTTTGAGATCTTTTCAGAAGTCCTCATGCGTTAGAAAAGGACAGCAATATATGTTTTAACATTTTCGCCACACACAACCACCCCCTTCCACGCACCGCGACCAAACTCCCTTACTACCACCTGGAGACCAAGGGGTATTTACCACCCCAACGGGAAGTTGATTGGGGTTGGTGGTGATTGAGAAAACTGCGTATTTACGTACCCACAAAAGCATTTTATATATATTATTAGATATCCTAATTCTAAAAATATGTACCTACTACATGTACGCTGCTTCCTTCTGACGAGTGTCATGTTATAAAAATCTTGTAATATTTATATTTTAGTATGTGGATAGCTGTAATTGGCCTTACATTTTTAAGTTCAATAATGTAACTCATGTTGTTTGAGGCTGTTCCTGTCCCTAATAAAAATAAATAAAGGCATTAACCCTCAGATTCAGTATACATACTTTCAGATCTCCTACCTACTACCAATAATCCAATGGAATCGTGAAGAGTAAGCCAGGTTTTAAAATAAAGAAACACTAGTAGAGGTATTTTCACTCACATAAATATAATTTATTAGCAAGGGAAAATAACAGTGTGAAAGAGCTATCACGCAGAGGACAGTAACCGAGCGCCATGTTTCCTAATTAGAGCACCACTTCCCGTGGGATCTCCATTCGGACCAGTAAAATTCAACCTTTGTAGAGTATAATTAACAAGTTGTTCTTTTTTCGAAGGATCATTATCTGAAGTGACTAAAAAATGGATGTCTGAATAAGGAAAAAACAATTCTGTGAAGAATGGAATGAAATAAACTACTTTTTGGCGGAAACTTGCAGTGACGTTGCGTTTTCATTTTCATAAAATTCGTGTAATTTGAGTTTTGTTGCATATTATCGGTGGTGTTTTATCCAATAAAGATCAATCTATGTGCACCAGTGATATGAAATGAATTACGTGTATCGTGCCTTTACAAGTTGTCACAAAAAGTCCATGAAAAGCTACTTCTTCTTATGTCAACATTCATACATATTCATGGTAATTTTCAGAATAAGAATAGAATAAACAACACAAATTAACTAATAATAAAACTTGACACTGGCAAAAATAAGTCCCAAAAAGGATTTGGTTGCCATACTCCAAAACTAATAAGAAAATAAACTATTGATAGAATGTATAGTTAATGGAACAGGTGGCAAGGTACGGTACATAAATAATACCGTAGGCGATAGTTACAAAATCATTGTCCCGATGTGAATGCCCTGTCAATGAGAGGATCATGACTCAACTTTGATATCTTCACTCCTTTGTGTGAACGCCTACGCGTCATCACTACCTGCCGAGAGCCAGATCTCATTACAGTCGATAGTTCAAGTAGTCAGGGTTGTCAGCACTAAAATAAAATGCCTACCATATCTACCACGACCAAAAAACGCTGGGTAAGTATTTTAATAACTTAAATATTTTTAGGCTTTGATTAATAAAATTAAACGGACCACGAAATGGTTATGCATCATAAAGTTTTTGTAATCAGTTTTGGCTTTTCGAGACGCTAAACGTAGGAATTGATGTTTCATAGCTAATTGTAAGTAAATCATGTCAGTTTGAAGTTGAATGAACTTTAGAGAGCAAACAGGATAAACGGTAGTAATTTTGCGCATTATCGCCCAGATCCAAGCAATAACCAATGTTTACCGTTACAATCGTGTCGCGCTCGTTGCACCATGTTGAAAAAACAGTTCAGAATCATAACAATGTTTATTTTGTGTAACGCACATGAAAGTTACAGTTCTTTTTACAGTTGCTCATCTTTTTTCGCGCATCTGCGAGTGCAAGGAACGGGTAATGCGCGGGAACTATAATTTAGTGAAGCGATGTCATACAGTACTTTGTGATCATCACATACATACATCTAAATAGATAACGCAAGCAAGTCCCTCCATCCGTATGAAAACCAAGCGTGTAACTATTTTGTACCTTCCATAATGTCACAAGATTGATTTAGTTAGGCTAGCATTCGATTTTTAACGTGAAAATGAAGCTATCCTATTTGTCAGCTAAACATTTCCCTCGCTACACATCTCTGGTGGACATGCAGCCTTATGCGAGTTCCCTGTACGCGACGAAACAGTTTCAAAAGATGAACATTGTGCCCCATGTTTGCACAGATTTTGACACGCGAAGTACATACACTCACGTCATCTATTTACATGTATATCTATTGAGATGCTGTTTCAAGTATACGTAGGAATAAACAATTCCTTAGTCCCGGTTTTTTTGTTTTACCATTCAAATAATAAAATACATCAATTGTTGCAAAACGTTTATTAATTAAGTAGACGTCGTCGGTTACTAAAATACCTAAATATTTCCGCAAAGCTTCTACGAATGTTAAATAATCCAAGATTAACATCGTAAATTAGGTCTTGCTATTTTCGCACACGTGTTCACTTATGCGTACGTACAAAATACAATGTATAGAAGTAGGTAGCTAGTTTACGACTCTGAAAAAGCGAAAATTATGCATTAGCATAATTATGCAAGCAGAATACAATAAACACAATACATTGGGTCACTGTTACTTGAAATATTTTGAAGTTTCTTTTGAGTTTTACTTGTGACGTTTTCAAGAATAGCTAGATGCCACAGGTTCAGAATAAGGCAGATGGAGCGCGCAGAACAACCAAACTTTATTTAACGAAAAACACTTTCTTTTTAATAAACTTTGTTTAAACAAAGCAAATACAATTTCAAAAGCGCATGTGTTTTTCAATTTGTATTTGCTTTTTTGGCCTCACTCCCGTGTTGTCCCGCGCGCTCTATCTGCCTTTTGTTCTGTAATCTGAGCTAGATGCGATATATGTTAATAGATGTTACTTAAAAAGTTGCTTGAAAGTTAGATAATTACTATAAGTTATGTCATATGAGCTGGCTAGAACGATTGTAAAAGTGAAAGGGCTGCCCAAATAAATAATAATACTTGTACCTTTGGCCGCTATGAAACCTTTGAACTTATCCAAAAGAAAGTTATGATTATATTACTTAATTTTACTATCCAGTCAATAATCGAGTGTAGATAGATACTTATCAATGATATACCTATATTCTAAATCTTCAAATAAGGGCCAATTTGACGCTGCTTTCAATCTGGATATTGTGTAAATTGGCCTATAATTAAGTTATATAAAAACAAAGCGCTTTTGCAAAGTTTCGTGATTGCAAGACGTTAAAAAGTAAACGGTAATGTTGAGAAACGCCGCGTCCAATCCAATAAAATTGTACCGGAACATTAACCTGGTAAAAGATTGGTCACCTTGTGGCACACCATGAGTATTGCGGAAAGTGGATTTAATGTAGACCGGGGGAGGTATAGTTTAGCAATGGTTCAGTTCAGTCAGCATGACGAAACAGTCGACGTGGGTACAGTTAACCGTCCATTGTTCGAAGCCAAGAACCGAGACAGTCGAGACTCATCTCGTCATAATTGTGGATCGTTAACCCCCACCATTTTGAGGTCACCGGCGAATAAGCACAACTGACATTGTGACCCACTCCTGATACAAATACTTTGTAGCCTTTGCATGTTTATGCTGGCACAAATGTTAGCAGATTTTCATCAAACGGTTCGGTAGTTCGACTTATTGCTTCTTTCGATTGCAATTGGTTTTCCACGAGAAGATATTTGCTTCTTCACGACCACGCTTCTAGTAGCGACACAGTTCGGTACAAAGAAAGATATGCAAGAATGAATCTGATCCCTTTCCAAGCACTGTAGGTTCCGGTTTACTATTTCCTTTTCTGTTTCTTTTGCATACTGCCTATTGCTCCCAATGAATATTACAGAATTCATCAATTTTTAACCCTGAGGCAGAAAATACAGATATAATGCCAATAAAAAAACCTGAGATATTCTTCTATAGACCTAGTACCCCTGATTATTGGCCATGACCTGAAGAAATGTGTTATCATCATATAAACATTTAAATAATCTCGCACTTACATAGATAAGGCCAGGTGACAATCGCATTTGATTAAATTCACCTGCAAACAGTTTTCGGTCGGTCGGTTTTTTGAACTCATTAAATAAATGCTGAGACCGTGAGACAATCCCAGGTTTATTATCTTCAGAGGAAAGTTTTTGTCGACGTTTTTGTTTGTTTTTAACTGCCAATTCGTTTTATCAATAATATTTTCATTTTTGAAACGGAGCGATAAGCTGAAGGTAAATAAGGATTGAAGGGATTTGAATCAAATAGGGGCAAGTGCTATTATTAACACCATAATTTTCACTGCAGCTAGATTCGGAATTAAACAATATTAACCTCTGATTGAAGTATAGTACACAACCAATTGTTTCGCCTGAAGTTGCAGACTGAATAAAAGGGATAAAACATAAGCCCCTCCAAAATTTTGCATGCATGTCTAGTCGACCATTGTTCACTTTTACGTACCGAATAAGTAAATAATAGCACACACCTCTTCTTCTATCAATATGTATAATGAAAAGCATCCATTTACATAATTTTGGAGCTCACCTGCTTTTTTCTTAGCTCCCAGTTATTCCTCGACGATTTCAAATTGAAAAGGGGTAATACAAATACCTACTGGATACTACGTCGGCACGCAAATGCTATTGTCTGCCTTTCCATTTTCCTTTTTTCAAGCGTTCTTTGTTTCAGTGAATAATGAAAATTGTTTTCTTTTAGATACGTAATGACTGCTCACTAATTGTGTAAAGATTTAGTACGGCTGATAATGGTCATATGTTTAAAAATGCGACACATAGTTACCATAGTTACGTAACTGAATAGAGAAAGTGATTCGGATTTCGGTGTCTATTCTAACATAAAATCGGAGAATTAGTTACTAACATCATCTAAGGCATTGCCAGTTATTTTGCACCACTACACGTGTCATTCTAAAATTTGGTTAGTCAGATGTATGTCTACTCTGTTTACCACACAATAGCTGAATTTTAATTAAAATTAATACAAGAGTTGTTACTTGTTCATCCATAAAAAATGACATTGCTGAACAAAATACGTGCATACCTCCTCCAAATTGGTAAAGGGAAGTGAAAGCTGGAGGATCTGTAATCATCGCGCCTTATTTTTATTGGAAAACATCAAAGAAGTGACGCCTTTTTGTATTCTTATTTGGATTGTTACTCCGTCGTTTGATGAATAATTACTGGCTATGAACATTAATTTCAAGTCTTCTGTATTCGAAAATACTTTAAAAAATGATAAGAGAACATACAGAAATAAAACCAGAGAACAACTAAGTTCTAAACCAGATGGTTACAGTACTATCTTATATAGTAGGTACCCTATATAACTTCAATTACCGTTACCACAGCATAGATGATAGTACTGCCATACACAAGATATAAAGCAGTATTTTGAGAAGCAGCAGGAGGGTTACATACAATTACTTGTTAGTTGGGTCACGTGACCCGTTACCAAAAGTTAGGCAGAAGTACGCGTAAGTCGCCCATGAGATTGGTGCATAGGCGGTCATCTACATAAATGTACTAGGACTGCAGTTAGTGGATACAAGAGTGAGGGAGTGACAATGGATCTTAGTGAAGCCATTTCGGAGCAATTATAACTACTACACCGTGGGGGTTAAGACGGTAAATTTTAACGGAGGAAGAATAAAGTTTCCTTGTTACCTAGCTTATAGCTCATAAAATGTTTAAACTCACGCTTCAGGTTAATTAAACCTGTCTAACAACTGCAACCATAGCATTATGCTATTATGCTGCCGACACAAATATTGAAGTTCGCAGAAAATAGGAATCCAAGTAAATTAGTGTTACTGCGAAGTTTCTCTTACTGAGGTCTAGGTTAGTTCATGGGCATTTTAAATGCCGTCTGAACAGGTTTCATTAGAAAAACTGTTTTACTGGAATTGAGAGCAAAAAAAAACGTCAGTGGACTAGATGTCAAGATTAGCAGAAGTTTGTAATAAGCGTTATGTACAAAACCTCAGTTTAAATGTATACTGAAATACTCTTCAAAGAAAAATGAGTTTTTTTTTGTTATCTAAAAGCAAGGTTGTTGCAATCTGCTCGTAGCTGAAAGCAACAATTTAAGTAGTGAAGCAAAGCCATAAAATAATGACAATAACAATAAGCAATTTAAAAGTACTAACTACAAATAAGCAAAAATCTTTATTCAGTCACGGGAAAGCGCAGTATTGGCAGACCATCGGCCAGATAGGTAGAAAATAGCGCAATCAAAAGCACAACAAGTAAGCGGCTTACTCAGCAGTGGGCAGAAGAAAAGTAAACATGACGACATAGATATAAGGTTTACATTTGTGAATGTAAACTAATAAAATTGCCAATGTCAATAGACAGTTTACACGATTCCGTATTTCGAGTTCGTTGTTTCATTACAAATATTAGTATTGAAATGTAAAGAAGGCAATCTTTGTTCTCCTGATAACTGGATCGTAATGTTTTAAGGTGTTTCCATAGTGAATCATTTAGTTCTATTTATTTCTTTTGTTGACACACTTTCCATAGCAGTTTATCTCTCACTTACGTAATTCTAAGACCTGTTTAATAGAATAAGAAATAAAGATTACCAATTATAATTATGTAGTATGCTGCCTTTCAAATCGTGCGCATTAGACCGGATTACAACTTGTAAAACAAAACAAACCTGTTTCTAATCAATCTTGTCATGCAGTTAAGGCGAAATCTACGCCCAGGTTTATATTTATATGTATGCTGGTGATACATTGTCCTGAGGACAAAGACATATTGCTAAAGGCATATTTATTTCAAAGAATTTAAGCTGCAGAATATCGTTAACCTTAGCTTCTTTAACTTAATATTCTATGAAGAATCCGTAAAGAATTTTGGACGTGGATTTCCAGAGACAAGAGACATTCTACAAAGCCACGAGTGAATATTCACGCCCAAATTACGTACACCCGCGAGTTTCGTTAAGCCTGCAGAAGAAAAGACAACGTAGGGTTAACTTCCATTGTACATAGACTAAAAAAGCGGGAAAATGCTACTGGATTTGTGAATTTATGTTGGTATAATCTGTAGTAACGTTTTATTCTGCCTCCACACCCGCAAAATGCGGTCCCACTGGCTTATTGTGTAAAAGGACATTTCGGGTCTTTTAAGCTCTGATTTAACCGGATTGCGAGTTGCGACCTCTGTTTCGTTGACCTACTTTAATAAAAAGATGTGAATGTTGTAACACACGCTTAATTAAAGAACAGTTAATTGACGCAGTCAATCAGGGATACGTTAGTCTAGCCTTGTTTATAGAAATCTAGGAAGGTTGTTAGTTACTGCAACGATACCCGGTTCATTGGCGCATAATTCTGCACCGGAACAACACGTTGCAGCTGCTGTTGGAATGAAAACTTTATCCCATCGGATTTAAGAATTAAAATGAAATGAAGATACGTTTTGAAAATAGATTTTAAGCTTAGTACACCTTGCCGACATTTTATGGAGGTAGTTGCGTAGCGTGGGCGTGAAGTATGTTCAGTGGTGCATTCATACGGAAGACTTGTCGGTGTCACTACAGTTTATTATTGTTCATGCCAGCTACTCAGGTTCTCTAGACATTCATTGTCTATGGCAGCTTTCTAAACATTTGTGAAAACAACATCATGTAGGCGCCTATTAAGAAGTGCTTTGATTCATCGAGCCTTAATTTCCACCCACACCACACACACACACTTCTTCTGGATAGGTACTATGTGAACTACTTAACTGAACTACCTAGATAGTATAGAAAACAAAAGAATACTTTACCTAGGTACTACCCGTGCGCGAAAAGTTGACCGAAGCAGACCCGAGTGGAATGCGACTTCCTCGCCTGCTGCCCCTGCACTTCCCTGATGGCGCCCGTATTGTACTTATAGCATGAAGCAATAATACCGCTACACTCAGGACTCAAGATTGGCCTTATCACCCTGACACGGACATATTGGCGAGCAAGCTCTCAACCGGGGTTATATTTAGGTAACTACGCTTGAGGGCGTCCCAGTTGGGCACGAACCTCGGCTCAGGCCGTCAACTGGGGGAGGGGATGGACTTTTTATTTCCAAAATGAGTAACGACTAATTAGGGGCGGTCGGGTTACTGTTGGCAGCTCGGGCCGCTTGAACGGGACGAGACTGAGTGAGTAGTCGCGACGCGTGTCCTCGCCGGCGAGGACGATAACGTGGCGAACGGTCACGGAGCGATTGTGTGTGTATTATTGTAACATCACTGCACCAGGTCTCAACTTATCGCGCACTAATAGTAGGTACCAAAAACAAAAATGTTATGATACAAAAAGTGAAATTCAAATGCAAATTTTACAGCACTGAACTTCAATTGTAGTAAGTACTTTTACAAACATTTTTTTTACAGTTTACCTTAATTAGTACTAAGAAATTTCAATAAGTAAGTATATTTATGGTGACAACTTTGATTAAATTTCTTCAATGAACCCATGAGGCAGAGCCTAATAAAGAGGGTTTTATGTGAAAGTCAAACAAATCAACTTACCTACTTACTTTATTCGCAATAACAGCAGTTTTATTAAAACAATAATTAATTGAAAAGTCAAACATTTCTAATCATACATTTGATTTTCAATTATGTACCTAATTAAATTATTTAAAAAAACAGACTAATTTCATAGCCTACTTTCTGAACTTCTTAGATTTTTGCTTATACAAGCATGGACTGCAGTGAGATTAAGAAATGAAGACCATAACCCCTATAAAGTAAGCTGTTATCATTGAAGTCACAAATGTGATTTAAATGAAATTTAGAAGGTTGGTCAAGTTATATCTCATGTATAGTATTCTAGAGAGATGAATAGAGAATTATCAGTATTTTCACCATTAAAATGAATCATTTTTAACTGTTTCATCAAAAAACCATTAACGAAGATGTTTTTTTAGAGGAATGGGATAAGAAGATGCCTTTTACAAGCTTTTATTTGACTTGCAATGTATGTAACTATGTTTGTCCGGGTGGAATCTTGCATGTCGAATTTCACCCACTTCCAGTGGTCAGATTGACTTAATATTTGGTGTTAATGTATGTTGAAAGACAATGCAAGTACAGTCAACAAAACAACTTTTTTTAACATGTAATTTTTAACAAAACCTTATTATTGAGGAAGGTTAGATAGGCTTTATAGCATCATTCAAGCCATGGAGCACAACTAGCCATAGATAAAACCGTCTATGGGAATAACCAATAATTAAAATGACTATTGTAAACTAGGATCAAAGATCAAAATAACTGTGAATTTTCACAGCCCTTTTAACATACATTTCTGAATGAAGCGACTTATTATTATTATGATTTTTTTTAATTATGGAACACCATTTGCAATAAAAAGTCATTTGTATTGCTAATGATACTGTACTATTTCATGTTTTGTATAATATTGTCCTTCCATACAATATTTCAAAACCTAGCCTTGGCGACAACTGCAATAGAGTGGGTAGAATAACATTGGCAAAGCTTAATGATAAGTGTAGTGGTCTGTCAGAGATTATCATTCTATTAATTAATTTCCTCCTACTTCAAAATAATCCAACATTATGGATACAAATAAAAATGGATCCATTCTTTTAAGGGAGCCTCGTAAACTTCAATTTAAAAAAAAAACTTATACTTGTAAATAGTAATCTAATTTAAAGATATTAAGTATTATATATTTGGTAACAAAGAAATCAATTAGTTTGGGAGGTAAGTTAGTAGTAGTATTACATTGATATTTTAAATCAAATAATATAGCTTCTAGTAGGTAGGTTCATAAACAAACAAGCACATAAATAATACATGTCATATAAATTTAAGAAAAAGAAACTGATGGTCAGTCAAGACAGGGTAAAATAAATAATGAAAACAGGATAGGTTGGAATAATTAAAAACAATGCAGGTATATTATCATTTTTTAATTTGTATTTTAGGTCATGATATGCTTGTATTTTGCTCATAAACGATTAAAATCAACGCGTTTATTGCTTATCAAGCAACGAGAGAAAGGAGCGGATTTAGAAATAAAAAAATGACCTTTACGGCCCAAAATTGCTGGACAACGTCACACGCCTCAGCTAAATAGACACATACCTTGTCTCCGGGGATGTTTTTAGCCGACATGGTGGGTCACCTTCCCGTCCTGTGATCCGACGTCGTCTTGTGGACGATTTATCCAGAGAAAGGATCTCGCACAGTTGCCGTGAGAGCCCAGCATACGCCACAAAACACTTCACTTTACCAATCACTTGGCCATCATCACTGAACGAAGGATGCATCAAAAACACAAACACATTAATCGACCCATCGTTTGGAGCCGCTAATAGCACGATTTCCCATTGAGATTCATCGACACAGATAATTTTTCACAACACTATACACAAACACAGCGACTGACAGAAGCTAACTTGATTGAGTTGAGCAGGCAGCTTTGACGGAAAATGGCGAGGGATGGATGACGTCCCTCCCGCCGCTTGCCCCGCGCATGCCCTCTATCTGTCATTTTGTAGTTGCTATACCTTTACCTAGATGGCATTGCTGTAACTTCATAAAATATACTCCGTTTCAAACTATTAGAATGATACTCATAGATGACGCTGATCTGACTGAAAGTCAAAAAGTACGAAGAATGTAGATAAAAACCTAAACTTTGTTATAAAAAAACCGAACAATAATAACAATAAAAGCACAATAAAAATTTACCGCAAATGACATAGAAATAAATTACACAAAACTTGCTGAATGCTGATTGCTTGCATTTGAAAAAAGGCAGATTGTAAACATTGACACAAAAAAAAGAGCAATGAACCGCCATCTATTAGAAGAAAACTCAACGAATAATGTCAGTGCAAATTTGTGAAATAAATCAATCGTAGACAGAGAAAATCAATGATTCCCCTCTATAAATAGCACTACGTAGGTATCTTTAGAAAATTAGTTTATTATTCAATCATTGTTTAGTTTATTTTTAAATATTTCCGACATTATATATTTATTTTTTCTTCTGGTAATTACAACGAAAAGTCTCAATGTTGGTAGTTCTGTAAGCCAGTTTTTTCCGGTAGTGCTGTGCTAATGAAAATGTAATGAGGAGTTTTCAAGAGATATTTCTCTATATTCTAAATTCCTGTCAAATCGTGAACGGTTCATATTGGTTCGAATGAGGAGTTTTCTTTCTTGTTCAAAATACTTATTAAACTGTTGATAATTCTAACTAATTTGAACCAAAAAATTTGTTCAAAATACCTGTTAAATCGAGTACTTAAACCAAACTTAAACACGATTTGACAGGTATTTAACAAAACTCTATGGTAAGAAAATCCTCATAATAATCCAATAGTTTGACAGATATTTTGAGCATAGAGGTAAGAAAACTCCTCATTGAAATAGAATCGATATTTAATATCTTATGATTAGTTATGATCAATGTAAAATTAACTTTTTTTTTACCATTTTTGCAGTTACCGTACGCTACAACGCGGGTATTACTCGCGCGTTGCAGACTCTGTGCAGAAATCTCTTCACACCTTTTTGAAGAACCCCATGCTGTACTCCATTGGGCAGGGAGCTCATTCCACATTCAAAGCGTCCGTGGAAGGAAGTTCCTTTCAGACCGCACAGAACCATTCTGGTTTCAATGTGTGGGGATAGGCTCTCCGTCGATGGGGAGAGTTGCGATGGTGTGAGACAGCCGTGGGCATCAGGTCAAACAATTCTAAAGAATACTGTCAGTTGAACAAGCGGTAAAACACACATAAGGAGGCAAAGTCTCTCTCCTGAGACTGAGGGGCTCTAAACCACTTATGATCTCGGGATCGTTGAATATTTTTTTCTTTTTTTTCGGAATTAAACAGGACTACGCAACTCTGAGATAACAATAGGAAAGCGATAGGACCCTGTTGCAGGTGGCGCTAACTAGTGACCACAAAAACGGTAGCCCTCATTGAATTGAAAACGGTGTAAAATATCGTCTTGAATGCCTTAATTTACCTTAATACTTTCATGAAGCGCGGGAGCTGGTAAGCGGTTGGCAAGAGTTGTACGCACGGCTACAGATCAAGCTATACATTTCCAATATAAGTTGACCTCTCATTGCAGAGAAATCCTATACAATGCGAGATCAGCTTATACTGGAGATGTATAGCTTGATGTGTTGCCGTGTGTACCCCGAGTGTAAAGAATGCAGTTAATAAACACATATTATCGCGTTTGAGTTAACTATACATTATTATGGGAGAAATGTACCATGAGTATTTCGCTAGAGGCGCTGTGTCAATTCCCATAGAGAAATGTCGTAAACGCAAACGCATTAGTAAGCGTTTAATAACGTCAATTGGGATACTGAGTGAGCGGCTGGCATGAGGTTGCCAGACGACTTGCTGGATGCTGCACTGGTCACAAACCTACAATAGTTCATAAGCAAACAAAAGTGGTTTCAGGCTGGGTCTGCAATTTTTAACAAAAATAAAAATTATCTAGAAGATCGATAAATAATACAATCGATTTGATCATTTTGAAATCGATTTTTCACTATCAAGAGTAATCGTTCGTTTGTTCGTCGAGTAGTTATGTTACGTCACTGACTTCGGCGCTTCCGTTCGACAGAATTCGCAAAATGGCGGATGGAGGAGTGGATATAGATTTATACGCTGATGATATTGAATCTGATTTTAATCGGCAGGTGAGATTTTTACTACATAAATGCTTATCAACTCTTAGGCTAGCCGTTATTATAATTTTCTTAAGGCCGGATGAAGTTTTGACACTACAATTGAGAGATGTTACTCGGCGTCTTTCAGGACGAGTTCGGCGGTGAAAATGTGGATTTGTACGACGACGTGATTGCTGCGCCGGCAGCGAAGACCGAGGATGGTGATGGTCCTCCGAACTCTGGGCCGCCGCAACATTCACATCCCCCGGAGGAGACAAACGGCAACGCTCCTTATCACAACGCACCAAGCCACGGACATCATGGCCGCCGCTTCCAACTTTACGTCGGCAACCTAACATGGGTTTGTACCTGATTTTGTCTAATTTAGTTATAATGTAAATATAGGATCAAGTTGTTTTGTTTCGACGTCTATTTTTGTCCAAAGGCAAACATGGATGTCAGGTTCAGATTTGCTAACTATATTCACCAGGTTTCATTGCTTGATAGGTTTGAACATTTTGTCAATAAATTTATTGGATGGTTGACAACCTTACATACGAATTTATTTGAAAGTAAGTATGAAATGTATCTTCAATAATTCATAACAGGTGACAAATGTAACTAAACTTACCTACCTATTTTTTATCTAAGATTACAGATTGTTCTAAAATTAGTTATAGCAAACCGACAATAAAAGTCTTAAACTCAATATTCATCTTACAATATTGTTAGAAAAAAATAGTATTTTGTATAAGATAAACTTGTTCGTAAATTGGCTTTGTGCTGTTATTACAACTGTTATACGTAATCTAAGCACATTAACTATTTCTGAAATATAATGTTCATATAGTGCACAATCATGAGCAATGCCTTGTGAATTTGTAATCATAGTAAAATGTGATATTATAAATAAGTGAAAATTATACATCAGTAGCCTAATTAATTCTAAATAAGTAGGACTTGAGTGACTATTACAACTAGATTTCAAATATGTATGTTGTAAATTCTCTTGATATTAATAGTTACTCAAGATAAGATTTTATCTCATTTTTACCAAAAAAACATTAATCGGGCTACTCTCAATATTGCTTCAGACATATCATTAGTAATTAGGCTTTCTTCTAGTCAGAATAACATTTTAATCAAAAAAATAACAATTAAACTATGTAGAGAAAATTTGTAACACCATAATAAGTAATGAAACCTGGTAATTTGGCAAACCACTTGTTTCTGTAACCACATGATAATGAATATTAAAAATAAATAGGAACTTATTGAAGTAAATTACTGAATAATAATGGCTTTAAAGATTTGACTGAATCTCTTTTTCTGTATTCAGATAAATATTGTATTTTCATCTGGTTACTAGGTAAATTGAAATTGTTGAGTCTTATTTCACATTGTTTTTGATTGGCTAAAATAATCTTAATAAACTTAACATAAAGTCAATTATGCATTCATCATTGTTTTGGTTTCTAACTGGCAAACACTAGATAAAAACTTGTTGAAATCAGGCCCAAAAGTAATTTATTCGGCTAAAAAGGCTATCTGAATTGATTCGTCAAATTATAATAAGTGCAGATACTACTTAATAATATAGCAAAATTATAGTTCAATAAGGTTTGAATTTGCACTTTATTTACTTGGACACAATGATAATATAATATTGCAGACATATTTTGACAGTTGTAATTTGGCTTAATGGCTACAGATCTCTTTCTCTACCATATGTTCCATATTATCTATTGCATTCACTTTATTCAACAACAACTGAACACCGCTCAGTATGAAGGTAGCTTATCTTTATTATAATATCATTGCTTGCTGTGCTCCTTAAAACTAAATTTAGGTATAGTTTATAATTTTGCTATATTCACTTAATATAACAAAGCATTAACAAGTAGACTTTGAAAAGTAACATAAAATATTATGTAGTCTTTTCATTTAGTACTAGTTTTGACTTTTTTAATATGTGAATTTTAAATACATGTCATCAACTTGTTTTTGCTTTTATGTTACAGTAAATTATTCATATTAATAAATCCATGGATTATTAAAGTTTAAATGATTTATTGTGTGAATTAATTTGCACTTTTTATGAAATACTTGGCATAATTATTATTTCAAGAGCATAACATTTATTTGTTCTTGTTAAATGTGCGTTCTGCTTCGGCAGACGTTTTTATGCTGTGGTATTCTTAATACTTGTTCAATTGTGTTTTTAATATTTTTTTATTATATTGACTTTATCATTTATGATTTATTGACATTTTACAAGGAGATATTTACATAAATATTTTACCTTCTGCATTATTTTAGGTAGTACAAGTTTGAGGCAACATTAAGGTTTGGATTACATGTCTAATCTTTTTAATCTGGTGGAAAGCAAGTTATCAGTCAACATACATGCTTTGGAGTTTTAATTCAATATTTAATGCATTTGACTGGTTTGCTTTCTAAATCAGCCGGTAATTATGGCCATGTTACATACAATTAGTTAATAATAGTACTAACTAGACTTTCTACAATTCATGTGTATGTATCTAGCTTGCTTAAAAAATCCTTTGTGAACATAGTTAAATAATATTTAGTCATTCCCATATCACACACTCATCTTATTAGGGATATCCTTGTGTTGAATTATCTAATGCAAAGTATATCATTAGAGTATTAGCATGTAATTGTACACCATTTTACCATAATATTTAATTTAGTTGTAATAATTATGTACATTTTCAAAATGCTGATGATGAATATCATATCATGAATGATGTAAATATCTCTTTGTTGTCTCGAATTTATGTGACAGTCTTGTTGCACTGCCATTTATTTTAATGCATAGAATATCGGTGCCTGTGAACTACACTATTTTGTGGGTGTAGTGTACATACACTTAGTTAACAAGAACTAAAATATTGGAGGTAAAAATAACGTTAAATAAACCATGTATGGTGTACATATGATAAAAATATCTCGAAATGCAGATATCTGAAGGTTTCCTCTGGAAAATTATACGCGATAGATCGATCATCGTTTTGATATATCAACCAATATAAGTACAATATTATTGTCTCGACAATTTTGTGCGCAATTTTATTGGTAAATATATCAAAACATTGTTGGGACCATCACATCATTTTACGGAGTAGGACCTATTACAAAATTATATTTGATGCTGTTATATTATTAGCTACTTATTGTTTTATGTGCACAAATGAGACGGTATCGCTATATAAAATCGGTGTTGTTTGCCCTGATCGTAATATTTCGCAAGATTATGGATGATGATGAGTTTTGATGTAAGAATGTACAAAGAATGACTGGCCCATATTAATTTGCCCATGTACTATACAAAGTTAAAATATTATTATGTTAACACATTTAATATTCTTCTAAATACTAACTTACGCTAATATACTCTGTCTGTTGCACTCAAATACTTATATGAGGCGTTTTGTATGATCTCACTCGATTATAACAGTTTGTCGAAATGATTGTTTATTATCGTTATTTATATTATTATAGACGGCTTTAGTGAATAACTTAGTGATTATGTCATGTCTCATTATGTGTAGGCTATATTAGTTAGCGGGTACATTATATCAATGTTTTCACGAACGGATGATATTATCTTACATGAGTAGTTACATTGTTGATAGCATCTGTGGACATGTGGCAATTGAAAATCGGAATATTGGGCCAACATTTGCATGAAATGTAAACAAAACAAGTACGCCAATATTAAATCCAAAATTCCGATTTAGTATGTAATATGACTAACACTTTTTCTCATTCAGGTTTTCATCGAGGTAAGATGTTTTGAGCTTGTTTTACATGATGTAGTTCTGTGTCTTTAATTTTATTTTTTATATTAAATTATATCGATTTACTTATACGATCAATTTACTCCGGTATGTTACGTACTATTTCGCCTGTATTTATTTATAACGGTTGGAAGGATGATAACAATTTTTTTGTTGTATCAATGTGCTCATTTTTACATGACTGTCGTGAATTATTCCAAATGTCTGGACCGAAATATAAAAGTGAATTTTTATGATACAATTATTATTCACTGTAACTCAAGTATGCTTATTAAATTTTTTGTAAGTTTCACGGTTATTATATATATATTTGTCCATTATTATACTTTCAAAAACTTGGTAGACTTATCAATTGTTAAACACTTTACGCGAAGTTTAATAGACGTTTGATTAAATATTATTTTTGTTACGATTTGTAGATGTGTCACATTTTATTTGATTATATTTCAAAAACTAGAATTTTGTCAAGATCCCCTGTTATTATAATATTGGCAGATAATTAGAATTATATTGATACTTACCTACATGTAACTATGCTAAATTGAAAATATGTATTATCTACAATTTCCCTGATTAAAAATCTGATTTCCTTGTACCTTAGAAAATATTAAAATCATGTTAGTGTAAAGAAATTTGATATAAATATCATTTTGGATGCTATTTGGAACCTATTAGACATGTAAATGCTGTTTATTAAGTTACTTTAAACAATCTGTGATGATTATTTATCCTTCTTTATTGTTTGGAAGGATTCCATATCCCGTTAAATGTCGAATGTTGTTGGTTTCTAAGCAGTTTTGTGAACTGCCTTATTTATAATCTTGATTGCTGCCATTGAAAATCTGTAGTGATGACAATAAACGTATGGTAATAATAACCAATGTTTCCTTTTCCCCGACGTGTCCTGTTGCGGAACAATAACTTAATAATGAATTCAGGAAATAAAATACACACCATGGAGTATCAGAATGGTAGATTAGGCAATGGTTATACAAACTAAAGTTTTTTTTATTTATTCCATTCATTTACATAAAGCGATAATTCACATTAGGAGCAACTTTTACCATTCGTACCTATATCGCGTTTTGCGGCCGTACAGAACTAAACAAATTGTGAGATAACATGAAACCGTTCATTTTGCGGAGGGCTTTTATCACGTATGTATTCTACATTTTAATTTAGTTCCATAGTGTTTGCACGTGGTTGAGTATTTGATAACAACTTTTCCAGTGGGTGACCGATCAAGATATTGCTAACGCTGTCGCGGATGTGGGCGTGACGGATTTCCAAGATGTGAAGTTCTTCGAAAATAGAGCCAATGGGCAGTCGAAGGGCTTCTGCGTCATTTCCCTCGGCTCTGATCAGTCCATCAGGATGATCATGGACCGTCTGCCCAAGAAAGAGATTCATGGACAGCATCCCGTCGTTACTTTACCCACTAAACAGGTAATATTTCAAATATACTGGCACTAGATGCTTAATATACCTAAAATGCGCTGCCTTCATGAAACAAATACATATGACAAAAAAGTGCTACACCACAGGTGAAGTAGGGTCTCATCGACGTGATGTTAGGGCTTGTATCTTACCTACCAAGTGCATTGCCGGCCAATGAAGCTACTGTTCGGGAGGGTTTTCGCTCTTGATCATGGGAAATATGGCGTCTACGGGATAAACTACACCCGATATGGAATGAGCAGAATATATAATATAAATAAACAATTCTAATATTTCCAGTCATAAATAATATTGGATTTAAGCACTTTCTTATATAATCATATCATATTATGTTTAGTTATCGCTTACATATATAGAGGCCAGACGTATCTAAGCCAGATATATAAACTCGCTATCGACCCATTTATGCAACAATTTGAGCACTCGGTATGTTATCCACAGGCATTGAATCAGTTTGAAAGCCAGTCGAAGACCAGGTCGACTCCCCCGGGGCCGAACAACCCTGGCATGAGGGGACCGCACCCGGGAGGACCGCCTGGTCCTCACCCCGGAGGTAATTGATATGAAACTATTATTAAAATTTATTAGGTGAGAAAGAAGCACGGCACTTGGCAAGGCCCATGACGTTGAATTCCGAGTCGAGCGGACAATATATTAGTATTTGTCGGCGACTACCTAGCGAAGATATATTTGCTTCCGTAACTTTTCGCTAATCTACTCATTATTGATTTGGTTAGGGCCGTTTATTGCGAAGGGGTCTGCGGCATAATAACAAGTCTGTCAGATTTTTCACACATTCAAACCACAACGTACATCTTCGATCATTGTATCGGCAGAAATCTAGGGACGTACACGCTATGGAAATGCAGACATTGAGAAGTATTATTTTGTACTGTATGGGGCGTACGGAAAAAAAAGAGGAAATAGAGAATTTTGGGTACATCCTATTCTTTCGCAGACATTTTCGCGTCGTGTATGTAACTTCATAGAATTGTATATGTTCTATTTTCACAGTCTAAAACGTGCGGCACGTATAGTCTGTCGTCTGCGCTACATCTAAATATGACAATCGTTTTTACTATTTTTTAACCGACTTAAAAAAAAGAGGAGGTTGTATGCTCGCCGCATGTTTTTTTATGTTTGTATCCAATCCACCCCTTCGGTCCAACAGAATTCTTTGGTGGTGGCCCCAACGGTCCACCGAACGGTCCCCGCATGATGATGCCCGGGCCAGGGCCGCACCACCAGCTGCGCGGGCCCCCGCCCGGGCCCCCGCACCCGCCGCACCACATGCAGCAGCACCAGGGCCCGCCCCCGCACCACATGCAGCATCAGGGCCCACCGCCGCATCAGGGCCCCCCGCCCGGACATCGTCCACCTATGCAGGTTAGATTAACGAGTCTGCTCGATTTTATGAGTCACTCATTATGCGAAAAGCAAATGAATGGTATGGAATAAAAACAGTTTCGGCGTTTGTTCCCCGACACCTACATTATGGACACAGCCATTCAAGGCTAGGAATAGGCAGTTTTAGGGCAAGTGTGTAACATCATCGGTTTTGACATCGTTCGTTCAAGAGCGAGCCTGAAGCCAAATGTGTGCCTACACATTTTATAAAAAATAAATGGATAAGGAATAGAAATCTATTGTTACAACCATGCATAATTATGTTGTCAGCAGCTGGATGTTATATATTAATGCAATGAGGACTACCGTTTCTGATGGCCACCAGTCGGCGCTACTACTAGCGAGTAAGGTCCTACCGCTGTCGTTGAAAAAGTATTTTTTAGTGCAGCAGAGCTAGTTGATAACCAAATAAATAAAATATTGATTATGCCTCAGCGTTGCGCAGTGTTTTGTCCCGAAAATAAAGAAGGAAATACGTTTCCGATAGATAAAACTCGCTTAAAACAGTAGATTGTAGCGATTTGCAGGTATTTCGGCCATAATTAATCATGAATGTCACAATCTTCACAAATATCATGAATAAATTAGTGAAATCCGCTATGAAAAGTTAGCAAACAATAAACTTTCAGTAGGTACAATTGACGTTTCTAGAGACCTCACTCTACACTAGCGCCTCTCGCGGCGAACTCAAGCGCGTTAGCCCCATTACGTTTGTTTGAGATTCCAAGTATTTGAATTAAACATTAAAATATTTGCAGTTCGGCGGGCCGCCACAAATGCAGCGTCCCCCGGGCCCCAGGTCAGGCCCGGATTGGGGCCCGCGCGGCCCCCCGCACCACATGCCGCCGCAGCAGGCCCCGCAGTACGGCCCCCCGCAACATCAGATGCCGCACCAGATGCCGCCTCCGCATGCGGTTCGTAGCATTTTGTTTTGATCTAGTTCTATAACTACTTACCACGAACATGCCCCTACATTATTTAGAAATAAGTGTTATGAGCACCATTAAAAAACAGTAGGGTAAAAAACCCATTCAAAAGGCCCATCTTGGTTCTTTACATAATGATATATTAGTGATTTTATTAAGACTTTGCCCAGCAGTGGGATACATTGTCTACTATTAGTTCATAAAGAATAAGAACCAATGGTAAATTCAACTGTATGTAAGAAATTAACGTTCATAAGTGCCTAAACTGGATAAATGACTTTTTGATTTTGATAAGTTGACCACTTGGTTAAGAATGCTCCTAATCTTGAGTAACGCTTGTATTGAAAAAATACTGGATGTAATAGAACACAGAAATCTTGAATTATAGTGTCTGCAAATAAAACATAAATTAATATTAAAGTATTCCTTGTAGCCTCCAGGGCAAATGCCCCCGCCGCACCACCAGATGCCGCCGCACCAGCAGGGCCCTCCTCGGGGCCCCGCGCCCATGCCACAGCATCCAGGTATGAATGGTTACCCAGGTACGAGATCTTTGTCTTATTAGCATGGTATACTAAACCGGGATCACCCATAATACTAACAACAGGTGTTGGGAGATAAAAGTTACGATGAAAGTGGTACACTATTTATTGGTGGAAATCTATAGAGGTAATCAAAATCTGTTGTGGATATTGTTACATATGCAACAATATTGTGATGAAAATTAGGGACTGGTGAATAAAGATTGACATTTGGAGAAAATTGGAGTCGTTGACAAACATTAATTACTACTCGGCAGATGGCGCTGCCGCCTTGTACACATTAGCTCCGTGTTATTTAATTTTTTAAAAATACTTCAAGTTTGAATTATATGTTGATTTTATGAAAAATCTGTGCATAGTGACCTAAATACTAAGTGAAAGTGTTTGCAGATCTATATCAACATTAATAACTAAACATTTCATAATTTAAAACCCAAGTGAAAAGTGTCTAAAGCTCGAAGTAAAATCTTTATAAATAAGTGCATACACTGTGATATTTTATTGATAATACTCATAAACAGCTACTAACTGAATGATTAAATAAACAATACCATAATTACAGTTCAAAACACAAAAATCAACAATTTTAATCAAAAGACACTTTATAATTTGAGTGAGTGGGTAAAAGTGAAATAAAATCATCATCAATGCGACCGCTGAATCATCAACAGACTCATTGAACTCATTACAAAAGTTGTTCATACACTTCATGATTTTTGTCAGTTTAAGTACTGCCGATTTGGCTCTGTGGCTTAGTACACATACCCTTAATAGATCATCGAGACGGCAGGTCCACAGTTCGCGTCCCGGCAATATTAGTTTTTGAAACTACAACTACGGATTAAGTTAGATATAATTACTACTGGCGGGGCTAACCAAATATTAACAATGAGTTCTGATAATATAACATTTAGAAACAAAATAGCAAGGTCACAGTCATACGACGACATCAATTCTTCAACATCTAGCGCATTGGAGACAACTATAATGAGCTTATCCAACGTATCATTTGACGAAATAAATACAATTTCTGATTTGAAGAATCGAATTTCATCTTTAAACACAGAATTGGACTCGGCACATGAACAAATTGACGATTTGTGCCTAGAGAACAAGAAGCTTAAAGAAACTGTAGAGAAATATCAAAAAACTTTAAAACTCTATAAACAGTTAGGATTTGATGGGATATCCAATAGAACACCAATATCTTCAATGAAAAAGAAGGATGTATCAAAAGACAAAAATAAAATATCTCTACATATCAATAAAAATCTTTTTCCAGACCAAGTTCCACCTCAAAAATGTTATACAGATGGGAATAGTCAAACAACTCCCGAATCCGTCTCTACGAAGAATATAACCGAGTTGAAAGTACGCCATCAAGATGAAAACAATGCACGTTACATGGAAAACAATAATCCCAACCATACTGAAATCAAAGTTACGAAGAAAGTTGATTTTTGCACGATCAATAAACAAAATAATGGGACTATATATATTTTAGGAGATCAGCAAATCACAGGATTATCTTTGATATTATGGGAATCACGCCGAAACAAATGGAATGACCAATATAAAGTGTCATCCTTCAATTATCCCGGTGCAGACAGCTGCAACGCTCTTAATTATTGTAATTCACTGAAAAATACAATTTCCGGAAACGACAGAGTTATCATAGCGGTAGGTGCTAACGATCCTAATCCGTTTAAAATCCTGTCAGACCTCAGTATTGCACTTGCAATGTTAGGGAGTTGCCCGGTGTTTGTCCTAGAAGTAACCCATAACCCATACCTTAATCTAAAAATGTTAAATATGAACATCAAACTCTTAATGAGAAACTTCGAAAATTGCACATTCATAGCAGTTGAAAAAGATAACTTTGAAAATAAAACATACTCGTATGAGCAATCATGGCTAGCCAATAAAATCAATATTGCAATAGATACCTTAGATTATAAACGAGAATTTTTAGATTTTAAAATGATCCGAAATAAATTACGTGGTTCTTCTACGAATATTAACCAGAAACCCAAACATAAAAAAGGAACTATCCCCTATCTTTTTGAAAAACAATCTCAAAAATTACAACAAAATCAAACAGTATCAAATAATAATCTCATACATACAAATACTTATGGGAAAGATTTGGATCATAAAAAAGGAACCATACCATACTATTTTAAAATAACTAATTCGGAAAAGCTTTTTCGTGTATAAAACGAATTATTTCAAAGTGATGCATCAAAATATATGTGGAGCAATAAATAAAAGTTATAATTTAGAAATAGCACTTAACGATTTCAATGATAACAATAATAAAATAAATGCTATATGTTTATGCGAGACCTTCATTCCGAAAGGTTTCGAATTTAATCTTAAAATAGAAAATTACACACTAGCTTCGTCGTATTCTAGAAAAGGTAAAAAAAGAGGGGGCACATGTATATTGCTTGAATCTGGCACGAAATGTCAAGATATTCCATTTTGTAGTGAAATATCTAAAGTACATGATTTTGAATGTTGTGGAACTCGATTGATTGACGTAAATCTTATAATTATATGTATTTATCGAACACCCACATCTAATATTCAGTTATTTTTTGATAGACTAAATTTGCTTTTACGTCACTTAACTAAAACGAAAGGTAATAAAAAGGTTGTTTTATGTGGAGACTGGAATATAAATATCTTAAAAGATAATAAATACTCACAGGAGCTTCAAGATCTACTTATTTCGTACAGATTTAAAATGCACATTAACGTTCCCACGCGACAAAATTCATGCATTGATCAAATTGCATCTAATATTAATGGAGCCCAAGGGAAAACGCATCCTCTTGGTCTATCTGATCATGAAACTGCGCAAGTTCTAACATTCCCTATAAAAAATAACAAAAAAGCAATTCCATTCTGGTTTGAAGTACATAATGATTATCACAAAGAAAATATAACCAAATATTTGGAATGTATTGCAGCATTGTCATTTTCCGAAGTTTATGAGAAGGTTGATTGTAATGAAGCTTTCGACTGTTTTCATGACTATTTATGTCTTTTCCATAAATTATGTTTTCCCGCCATCAGAGTGAAGATAAAAAACGGTAAATCAGGCTCAAGGTGGTTAAGTAATGGAATTAAAAAATGCAGCAAAATTAAGAGATCGCTATACTTTAATTATAAACACAACAAAAACAATAATAAGATACAATTATTACATAAATATAGGTATTATTCAAAAATTCTTAAAAAATGTGTACACAGTTCCCATAAAATTTATAATAATAAAATAATTAAAAAATCTAATAATAAGTGTAAAACAGTTTGGAATATAATAAAACAGGGTGTTAACAAAAGTTTTAAAAATAATTATATTGAATTGATTAATAATAATATTGATAACAAATCATTAACTAATCCCCAAGACATTTGTGAACATTTTAATAACTACTTCATTGACATAACTAAATCAAATCCTGATGTACACATTGACTCTTTTAATAATAGTAATATCACATCAAATAATAATACAATTTTTCTTTTGCCGACAGATGAAAACGAACTCGCCAAAATTATATTTTCTCTGAATAATACGAAGTCTGTAGGCTATGATAATATTTCTACAGAACTATTAAAAAAGTGCCTACCATATATAGTAGGTCCTCTTAAATATATTATTAATCTATCATTTGTACAAGGAAAGTATCCTGATCGTTTAAAATGTTCAGTAGTAAAACCATTATTTAAAAAAGGAGATAAAACAGATAGCAACAATTATAGACCAATCACACTTATTCCTATCATATCTAAAATATTCGAAAAAGTTATGTACTTAAGACTAAATAAGTTTGTTGATAAATTTAACTTAATCAATTCTGAACAATTCGGGTTTAGGAAAAATAGTTCCACAACACTGGCATGCTTTTCACTCACTAAAAAAATAACTGAAAATATTAATAATAAAATCCCTACTGCTGTTCTTTTTATGGACATGAGCAAGGCTTTCGATTTCGTTTCTCATAAAATATTGCTCAAAAAATTGGAACAGTATGGTATACGTGGTAATGCGCTAGAATGGCTTCAATCATATCTGGAAAATAGACATCAATGTACAGAGGTTAGTAACATTCAAGAACAAACTAAAATGAAAACGATTTCTCGATCAAAATATAGAGTAAATAGCACAGGAGTTCCCCAAGGAACGATTTTAGGACCGTTTTTGTTTTTAATGTACATTAACGACCTCACGCACATCACCAATCATCAATGTATTTTGTTTGCAGATGACACAACTGTAGTAATAGAAAATAAGTCGCCCAATATGTTAGAAAATGACATCAATAATACATTACAAAATTTAATAAAATGGTTACATACTAATAATTTAAAACCAAATCTTTCTAAAACTAATATAATGCAGTTTGGTACTCACAAATCAAAACCCTTAAAACTCAATGTTATTCACAATAATGTCAAAGTTCAAGAAGTTAATGAATCAAAATTTTTAGGTTTCACCTTGGACAAATACTGCAACTGGAAACTACACGTAGAAAGTGTATGTGAGAGAGTATATAAATTTGTATATGCATTAAGACATATAAGACAAACCGTATCAATGGATGCGGCTATTTCTGCTTATCACGGATACGTGGGATCGGTTCTGCGATATGGCTTAATGCTATGGGGTAACTCTGTTGATTCCAATAAGGCTTTTATAGCCCAAAAATCATGTATTAGAGCTTTATGTGATGCTAAATATAGAGATTCTTGTAAGCCATTGTTTAGGAGATTAAAAATACTGCCTCTCCCCTGCTTGTATATTAAGGAAATATGTCTTTTTATAAAAATGTACCCAAATCTCTTTGAAAAATATGCAAAATCATTAGAATCTCGACATAAATTTCGATTAAGAATTCCAAATTGTAGACTACAACTTTTTAAAAATAATGCATATTGTATGGCAATCACAATTTATAATAAAGTTCCTGACCGTTTTAAAGAACTTCCCATCAGTAAATTTAAATACATCATTGACAAGTGGCTAATGGAAAATTTATTTTATTCTGTGAATGATTTTTTACATGACATTCCAAATTATGAAAAATGACAATTGATATGTAATAGTAGGTAATTAAATAATAAATTGTAATTGTATTGTATAGTAAATATTGAATTTAATTGAATTTTCCATAATAATAATTGTAATAGGTAATTTATAAATTTATTTTTATCTTTAATATTTGTACGCCGTTTTGAGCGGTATATTTTGCTGATACTTTATATTATTGTAACACCTTATCATATATTACGCAAAATTGTGACAAATAAATTCATTTCATTTCATTTACTAACAATTTTACACATAAATTAAGTTCCTATTTTATGCAAATACATACTTATCAGATAAAATGATGAACAAAGTGAAATTATGGTCGACCCGAATAAAGCACAGCTAGTGATCGGAGATGTTGGGTTCGATTCCCAGATTGTGCAATTGATGTTTCTTTTTTATAAAGGATTTGTTGGAGAGATGGCCATAATGAACTTTGAAAATGGGGATAAGCGGTTACCGTAGACATTACGCTTGCAACATATGAGGCATTACTCACGCGTTACCGACACTTCCCCCTCCCCAATGAGGTCTGGCGACCTTACTCACGCGCAGGAACACAACATAAAGTTAATCGACTGCGGAATTCTGTAAGGTGGAGGTATTCCCCATTCGAGCTGCCATAATTTGGACATTTTACATGCAGATTTGATGATAAATTAATCAAATTGTTATCATTGAGGAAAAATACCTTTAAGTAGTAATACCGAGCAATCAAATTCCGCAACTAGTCTGTATGTAATAGAATAAGACCTCTATAAATACTCTTAGTTGTTGACATACCGAAATTACAGCGTTTTGCATCCTCATTTATAATGCAGACAGCAAGGGAGTGGAACTAGCTTCCGACGTCTGTTTCCTGACTCATACAATCTAGGGACTTTCAAGGCCAGAGTGAATAGGTTCCTTCTGGGTAAGCGTGTTCCATCTTAGGCTTCGTCTTCGTTCTTTAAGGGCGGGTCAGTGGCCAAAGGCAAGCCCATTTAACTAAAAAAAAACTCTCACTGCATTGTGAACAGTAAGGACCAATCACTGCATCGTGTATTCTTGACTTAGCCAATCAGAGCGCATTGTCGGTAGTGGGGAATTGGCGAAATAGATTTCAAGCAAAATGAACGTCTTGTTTGTGTTAATTGTTAGATGATATAACTATAGTGATGCATGTATTTGAGTGTCGTCTCCGTTGTCGACAGGCGTGGGCGGGGGCGCGCCGGCGCCGCACGTGAACCCCGCGTTCTTCAACCAGCAGCCACCGGTTCAGCCCGCGCCCGGCGTGCAGCCGCCGCCGCAACCCGGCCCGCCCGGTACACACACACATTTCTTCTTCTTATTTTTAAGTTTGGCAACCAAGCCCAAATTAGGGTCATTTCTGCCAGTGTCGAGTTATATTATACTTTCCAGTCACAATAAACCTCTTTCACATATAGTCGTCAGTCAGTCACCGTCCATATAAGTCATGTTTTACTACAATGGTGGTTATTGTACTAAAACTCTTCACGGACTTTTTGAGACCACTTGAAAAATCACGGTTCACATAATTAATTTCATTTCACTTCACTGGTGCACATGGATAATCTTTATTGGGTAAAATACCACCGAAAATACACAATAAAACTCAAAATACACGAATTTATGAAAATAAAAATGATAACGCAACGTCACTCTGCAAGTTCCCGCCAAAAAGTCACACACACATTTTCTTATTAGTTTTGCAGTAAAATCCTTTTTGGATCTTATTTTTGTCCGTGTCAAGTTATATTATTAGTTCATTTAATGATGAATGAATATGATTGTATCTGAACTGAGTGACTTTGAATATGAAGTTGAGTATGAGGTTTCAGTAAAATAATGGCTGTTCTACTAAAACTTTTCATGGACTTTTTGAGACAACTTGAAAAGTCACATAATTCAAGTAATTAGTTAAGTCAAGTAATTCATTTTACTTAACCTGGTGCATATGGATTGATCTTTATTGGATAAAATACCACCAATAATATACCTATAATAAAACAAATCATACATCAATCTCTAGATTACAAAAGAGATTGCATGGAGAAATTGGACTATGGCGCATTCTATCAAGTAATAAAATTTGTTTCTGCTTTGTATAATTTACAAACAAATGTTTGTAGGTCCAGGTCCAGGGCCATATGGGCACCCTCCACACGGAGCCCCGCCTCCCGCGCAAGGGCCTCCGCCCGGGGCTAGGCAGCCCTATGGAAGACCACCACAGGTGAATATTTGACTACCTAGTTCTGTAGCAGTTGTGAAAAGATCCTGATTTCACCCATATTTTAGGAAAAATACATTTTAGATGAAGGAACGAAAATGTAAATCAAAATAAGAAGTTTCATGACTTTGTACAACATAGGTCCTAGAAGAAATCCTCTCTGGTAAAATATTGATTACACTTTTTTATAATTTTCACACTGCTGAACAAAGGCCTATTTTCACAAATCAGGGTGAAAGGGAATGAGCAGATACTCTACCACGCGTGCCCACTTCGAATCGGTGGAGGTAGGCTAGTGGTCTACCTACTGTTGGGGTTTTCAAGCCGCCTAGTAGCTTAACGACTATTACAATTAAGTGATAACCGGGACCGACGGCATTACGTGCCTTCCGAAGCACGGAAACGCTCGATTTGAATACAGCGAGGCGGTAACCCATCCAGGTACCGACCACGACGTTGGTAGCTTAATTTTGCCGATCGATTAAGAACGGCTAATCATGCTGCACCACGAGCGCTTCACCACGAGAGCGTGTAAAAGATGATATCTAATATTAATATTGTATTGGCAGAGTTATCCGGCGGGCGGCGACCCTGGGCGGGGTGCACACCACCCGGCGCCGCTGGGCGCTCCGCACCCCGCGCACACGCTGCCGCACCCCGCGCACCCACACCCCGCGCACCCCGCACACCCGCCGCACCCCGTCATCAGCGAGGCTGAGTTTGAAGAGGTACACTATATGATTGTCTATCTATTGTCACGACGCTACAGCGAGGGATGTGTTCAACTTTGAGCCATGTCTGTTGTTTATGATATTCGCTAAAAGGCAGGCAAAAGTCTGAGCGATACAGCCTAAGGAGCCTAAGTACATGGCTATGTTTGATGGCTGCCATTTTTTTTATGTATATTTTACTATGTTTGATCACAATCTCAACATATAAGTGGTTATGTGACCGAAGTTGGTAAGCACATAAAGCCTAGGGAACAGGCTCTCAAGTGCTTTTTGCGCAACTATACAGTTCCGATG